>CAOKZL010000698.1:0-539353 GCA_948472985.1 Iguana delicatissima | reverse complement strand
TTAGGAGACAGAGTCCCAGTGATGTAGACACGACTTAATTAACTTGGACTTAACTTGGATTTAAGTCATTTTAGTGACTCAACTTGGACTCAACTCGGCAATAAATGACTCACTGACTCGACTTGATTTGTGACTTGTATATTTTTAGTGACTGACTGCTGTCCTTGGTTCAGTAACATAGCACATTCATCCAAAAACCTTACAACTTTGAACACTTCCATAACTTTTTGCCTACTGGTCATATGATGATCTGTCTCAAAGCATGAGTGAATTTATTAGAGGGGAACAGCAAACAGGTTAGGCAATAGGCTTGAGGCAGAGTTGAGGTCTGCTGAGCAGCCTATCCCCACTGCATATAGGAAGAGCTTTCTAAAACTTTTCCTAAGAGCAGAAGGAAGACCTGTTCTCAGAGTGCAGGATGAGTTTCTCAGAGGGGAACAGCAAAGGTGTTAGGCAGTGGGCTTGTGGAGGAAGGATCCTTCCTTTTTAAGTTTTTCAGCTTCATTAATCTTTTCTTCTCAAGTTTTTGGCACTTCCGAAGCTGCAGACCCTTTTATGCTCATTAACACAAAAGCCGCCAGCTTCAGGAAGGGGGAGGAAGGAAGATATTATTTCCCACTTCCAAAGCTATGGATGGCAAAATCACAAATGTGGAGGACTGACTCCACTTAAATTGTTAAAACTGACTTTATTCAACTCTGTCCAGAAATTCTGTAATACAGGTTGGGGTAAAAAGTTGGCTCCCAGACTTGAGACTTGACTTGAAAACATCTTGCAAGGACTTGAGACTCAACATGAGACTTGAAGGTAGAGACTTGAGACTCGGAGTAAAAGACTTAAATACATCACTGCAAAGTCCATTGTACCACTTCTGTTTACCTTTCAGAAACAGCATCCCTCTGTTTTGGAGCAAATAACATACTTTTAGGGTCTTATCAGAATACACTGTAAGCACAGAGTCTCTGAAAGTATCCAGCTCATTGGCTTCTCCATACTGTTCCACTGTCTTGTAACTTTGTCCAGTTCTTGTCACCACAGCAACTATTCATTTGTATTTTTGCTCATTTCAGAATCCAGAATCCAGGCTGAGAAATCCTACTCTCTTACAGCATGAAATACCAATCATATTGTTCATGAACTAAACCAAGGATTTATCCCACTCCATTCCACAGCCCCCTGGACCTTGGGGTACCTGAAACAAGACCTGTGAAAAATGGTTGAGTAGAAGTGTGTATATGTGCCTTCAAGTCACCTGTCCACGTAGTAGATACACATGCCAAACTTGTTGTCTGCCAAAAATTTTCTGTCTGAAGAACCATGATGTCCCTATATAGTCCCTTTTCAATCTTACCACCTTTTTGCTGGGAACACAGGAGAGGACCTTCTCTGTAACTGCTCCTAGACTTTGAAACTTCTTCCCTAGAGAGGCTAGAATGGTTCTCTCTTTTTGTCATTCCATTAACAGATGGAAATTTTTCAGGCTCAGGCTTTTAACTGACTGTGTGGGATTTTAATAGGGTGCTGTTTATGGTGTGTTCTGTTTCAAAGGGTATTATTGTAGGTATCATTTAATGGTATTTTAATAACTTTTCACAGGTTTTTACCCCTCTTCTTGGAAGTGTTTTTAATTGAGTGTGTTTTAGCTTTTGTAACCTGCTTTGGGTCCAGATTTTGGAGGAAAGGTGTGATGTAGGTGGTGGTGGTGATGATGATGATGATGATGATAACGATGATCTTGGGCTATTTAATCCCGTGTCATTCTTATTTTTTCATTGTCTCTTCAGTGGTTTAACTTGCAGAGTGGCTGAGTAGATTTTTAAAAAATGTTTGCCTGCTCAGAATAACATCAAAAACAGGCATATGATTTAAGAAAAGAGAGCTGTTTTTGTCTACTCTGCACTGATCACCAAGATAGAGCTTAGCAATAACAATGGAGTACTTTTTGTAAGAAGACAATTTGTTCACCATGTTGGAAGAGATGTTCATAGAAAAGAACCAGACAGTTAAGCATTTAAACACACACATGCACACACAATAAAACTAGTATAGATCTGCTGTACTGATGTTAAAGGCTATGTCTGTCACAACAGTGAGATCTAAATGGTAAAAGTTTTTCAAACAAGAGGAGTATGGGGAGCAAGAAGCTGACCACTTTCCTGCAGCATGTCGCATCTTGTTCTTTTACCAATCTACCCCATCTAGAGTCTGTTACTCATTGCTCTCCAGTATGAAGAGCACACGTCTGAAGGGTCCAAGTCATCTAGCATTACTGTTCCCAAATTTACATGATGGGAAGACAGTGAGCAGGCGATTCTTGCTATTTCTCTAAATACCAAGTTTTACTCTTGAACATTTTATGAGTATAATTCAGAACAAATGTGGGTGGATGACGTAAAGCCGCCATGACATCCAGAAATGTCTCTTTATTGAAATAATAGAGAGTGTAAATGAACGGTCACTGACAACACTAGCACATAGGTTAGGGAAGAATAAAGAAGCAATATTTAGTTGGTGGTTAAACTATGATAGAAATACCTGTATTTATTTATTTTATTTTTTTTTAATAGAGAGTGAGATCTCATTGCATACTGTTTTCTAAGCTGGCTTTTTTTCCTATCTCAGCTTCTGCCTCAGGATGGGCAATTTGTGGTCTGAATGATACTATTAGACTACAGCTCCTATCATCCCTCACAATGAATTATGTTGATTAGTTTTGATGGGAGTTGCAATCCATCAACATCCAGAGGTCTGTAAATTGTCTACCTCTGTTCTACAAGTGGGATCCAGATTTAGATGTGTGCAGATGACGAAGGAGACTCGCCTGCTTCCCTCTCCCTACAGCATACCTCTTGCCACCTTCTGCAAATGTTATACATAGGTTCAGGGGACCTTGATGAATTGAGTGGACTGTAACAGAGGGGAAAGAGAGCAGATTTGCTCAAAGAAGACACCACTGCCCAATTTCCAGAACCTCTCTTTTCTAAATTACAGTCCATTCCATTAATCAGATTAATCAGATCCTTTATCTACACACTATAAGAACACAGAAGGTAACCTGTAACTGAGACATGTATTCCATTCAGCTCCATATTGTCAGTTTTGACTGGCAGTGACTTTCCAATCTCTCAGGCACAATTCTTTCATAGCCCTACCTGGAATTCCTTGATAGTCATCCATCCAAGTATTATCCAGGTTTGGCACTGGTAGGGATGTAATTCTTTGCTAATGTTATTCTTGAAGGAAGCAACAAGTAATTTTAAGATAATTTCTACCCACTGAAATAATGTTTTCAAAAACTGCAAAGTTTTTTGAAGACTATTCACAGCCCAGGACTTATCATGCACAATTTGTATGTTGACTTTCTGCACAGAGAACAGTACTTCTGTGCAGAAAATGCTGTGTGAAAAAACATGCAAATTTTGCATAGAATAACTCTCGAACTGCAAGGATTCTCATCAGTCCAGGATTATTTTCATCAGGGTTTACTGACACTTGATACATTTTCCAACCATTTAAAAACAGCTGAATAATCTTTCCATCCCTAGAATATGCTTGATTTCTGAAATGTGATGAGCTTGGGTGTGTTCTGGGTGATATGGTGGGGCTGAAAATGTAGCATTTTCAACGGGTTGGGGGCACTGCCATAGGAAGCAAAGGGAAGAGGTCTGTTTTCACCAGCCCAATTGCATGCACCTAAATCTGGATCCAGCTCAATTATTTGTGTTGAAGTATTCTTGAGTCTGTTAACAGCTGAGGATTTGTCTGTGGACAACTCAGAAGCTGAAGCAAAACCAGGAAATGACTATTTGGTTGTGATATTATTATAGTTCTTCAGAAAAAAATTGGCCCCTATTTTTAGATGAAGGAGAAAATAACAGAAGAAGAGCTCAATGTGGAAGAAAGAACTGGTAGTGAAGACTGTGACATAGGGATATTGCATGGAAACATATTCCTGAGGGAAACTTGTGGTAGACCATTTCTCTGTCACAAAACAGTTGTCTTTCATAATCTATTCTGTGTGAGTGATGGATCATATATTACAAGGATCACAAAGAGACTACTGTCTCTCACATCCTGCATTGAGCAGGGAGTTGGATCTGTTAGCCCTTAGGGCTCCTTCCTACTCTGTAATCCTCTGGTAAGGCATTGGTCCTCAAGCCCATCTGGTCCTGAGTCCATACAGTACTTGTTTTCATGCTACCACTTGTATTAGGCACCCTATACTGGCACAGAAACTCCAGAATAACTTGTGGCCTGGCCCTACAAGTTCTGCCAGGGGAAATCATTGTAGGATATTTTTAGGTCAACAAGATCAGCATGATTTTTGGGCCATCTTGTTGGAATATGTAGGTTGATATCTGCACTGGTACCATCAAAATGTTTATTATGCTTAGTGGCTACTGCATCATGTCGACTCTCCAAGTGACTTACAGCATGAGTTATCAAAAACAATATAGTAACTATGACTTGTTCTAGAACATGTGTTCTAAAAGGCAGAAGCTTAAATTAAAGAGGTTTTAAAATATTGCCTCATTTACTCAAACCCATTGTGATTATATGAGCTTCATAGTAATTTAAGTCACCAAATTCTTTTCTGCCTACTTTTTCCACCTATATCATGGTCTGATGCAAAATATCTAAAACTAATTTAATTTATTAGGATTCCCAACGTTCAGTATCTATCAGCTTGAATTATCACTGGAGTGGTTCTTTAACATTCAGTTAAATATTAGTATTATTTATTTTATTCAAAAGGGATAAATTCCTTCCAAGTGAGTCCAGAGAGAAATATGGCATAATTTTTTTAAAAAATACATCATTTCTACTTAATTAAAAAAACATCTTAGCCAAAACTTGAGATATAGGGATGGCCACTAGCAATGTCATTAAGTGTTATGTATTGATGATTTATGCTCAAGAGTTTCTCATTCTCTCTTTCTGTCTCACCTACACATGGGAAATATTTTCCTGTTTGAATGTTCTTAGCTAAAGAGGCTGTTCCCACAAGGTGAAATGAGGGATTGGGGTAGATGGGATGAGGAACCTATAATTTAGACTACTTCCTTCTAGCTAGAAAGTGGATGCAAAGCAGAGTGGAGGGTAAGCTGTGGAACCACAACCAGAAGGAAAAGGGAAGGAGGAAGCTGAACAAGTAAATTCACAAACCCTTGGAGAATCTTTACAAGTTGCAGCAACAATCAATTAAGCCTTGGAAACTGCAGTGAACAGCAGCTCTACCGCCTTAGTTGGAGATTTGTGCACAGTTTTTTCATCTTGTCTGGATCTGAAATCACCAAAATGGAAGAATTTGTACCCTTGGCCATTTCCGCACTACACTGTTATAGTACTATTATTCCACTTTCAATATCCTATGGAATCCAGGGTTTGTAGTTTATGAGGGGCATTTAGAATTTTCAGCCAGAGAGCTCTTTGGCCTCAGTAAACTATAAACCCCGGAATTCCACAGGATGTTGAAACTGGAATAGTAGCATTATAACAGTGGAAAATGACTTGAAGACACAGAAGAACAACAAAGAAAACCCTATGAAATTGATGGGGTCACCACAAGTCAACAGGTGACTTGAAGACACATATATACACACAAGGCCTAAGTCCAGTTATTAGTCCTAGTTGGTGTAAACTCACTGAATCAACTGAACGTTCATAGGTGTTGACTCTAATAATTCAGTTTAGGCCTAAAACTCAACAACGTCAGGGCTGTCCACATTTTCCTAGAGAAGACATACCACAATCTCTGTGTTGAACAGTTCCGTTATTCACTTTCTCAAGATCTGACCTCTAATGTTCATTAAATATTTTGCGAACTTTTGCCCACAGAAAGAGCTTTTATTTATTTTTTTGGTAGAACTGGCAGATGAATTGGCCTCATCTTTCAGCAATCCTGCTGCCTTCTTAATTATTGTTTTTAAGCCTAATTATGTTCTGTCCCTTTTCATCTTAATATCAGGATTATGCACAGATAAGTAAACATAGCCAGTTAGTGGCCTGCGTGAGATGCCCACTTAAGGTTTGCTCCATCCCTTCAATGGGAAAGCTTAATGCCGCTGCTGCCAGCTTAAGAACAAAGCTCAGTCTGTCTTAAATGTCACTCTCTGATATTAGAAAGGTAGCAAATTATGATGATAATGAAAAGCTACAGGCGGTTGCTATGTTACCAAGCACTCAGGACTGACATGTCAAGATGAGCAGCAATACAAAGGATGCTTACTTAATGACCCTACCCAAGCCCCTTGCAGTTAAGCTTAAGAGAAATAAATAAATAAATAAATAAATAACTAACTGACCAACCAGCTGATCTTTCCTTGAGAAGGACTAGCTATAACCAGAACCTGCTGGAGGTGTTGACTGCAATTCCCATCATCTGCACTCAGCATGATTGATTGGTGAAGAGGCTGATATATCGTTCAGCACATTCTGTACATTCTGGCAACAATTTTGGGGGAGGTTGGAATAAAACAAATAAATATATTGCAAATCAGTAGGAGAAACAGACTTATAAAAGGAGATGTAAAACTGTCAAGAGACCAGAGATGGACTGATATATCCATGTGTGTGATCTGTAGTGCAGCCGTCCCCTACTTTTCCATGTGTTCATATTCTTATTCTTATCTTCACCATCAAAACCACCACCATCATAATTTATAAAGGCCTTTTCTCCAACAACAGGACACAAGATAGCTTCCAAATTAGAACAGATATGGTTTAAACATACCAGGGATTAACATTAAAATGGAACTGAACTATCAGCAACATTAAAACCATTTTAAAAATTAAACGGAAAATAATAAAAAAGCAATTTAGACAACAGTACAATTAAAGCAGTACAGCATCTTCTGAAAAGTCTTTTCTGGAAAACCTTTAGTTCTCAAAAATCTTTGAGAATAAATGGTCTTTGCCTGCTGGTCTGCTGGTGGAAGGACAGCAAAGAGCTTTCTAGGAAGTGAGTTCCACAATCTGTGATCAGCCATGAAAAAGGCCCTCTCTCATGTCATTATCAATTGTGCTTATGAAGACTAAGGCAAAGCCTTCCCCTTAAAATCTGCACAGGCCCATATGGGGAGATATGACATTTCAGATAATTTGAACTTAAAACATATAGGGCATTAAAAGTCATAATGAACACTTTGTGCCACAACAGCAACCAGTGAAGTCATCACATTTGCATGGTTGCACATAGATGCATCTAAATCATGTTGGGAAATGTGAGGGATAATAGTGGATTCTCAAGCAGAATAATCAAATTGGCAAAGCAGAAGTTGAACAACAACCAGTCCCGTGCTTACCCACCACTACCCCAGTCTAGCAGAGAAAAGAAATAAGTACAGTTTTCTTTGTAAAACTTATTGAAAATAGTGATATTAAAAACAGATCTATTTACAAGTGTTTGTTCATCAAACACATGGAATAGAGAAAGGGAAAGAAAAAAAATGGCTGTAGGTTAGAATGGTGCAGAAAAAGTGAATGTGGAAAAGCAAATAGGAAATTTGTGAGAACTCAGACTAGCAATTAGCGAGTACAGGCATTGCAAAGGCTGCTTTAAGTAAGTGGGACAGGTATGATGGTGTTTTCTTAATCGTCAACAACACATTCAAAAATAGTTTGTGGTTAAACCGCAGTTCGCTATTCTGAATGATTTATCTTTTTACTTGGCAGAACACTCCTCTGTCTTTCACTGATTCTGTTACTGAAAGAGAGATTCCATGTTGTCTTTTAATTCTCCTGTGATTCACAATGAGCCCACAAAAATGTGTGTAATCTCTGCATCATTAAAAAAAAACCTAGCTTATCCTTTTACTTCACTTGGCGAACTGCTGTCAAACCAGCTAGATCTCCTAGGAAATAACCACCCTTCCTTCCTTCCTTCCTTCCTTCCTTCCTTCCTTCCTTCCTTCCTTCCTTCCTTCCTTCCTTCCTTCCTCCTTCCCCCCTCCCTCCCTCCTTTCATGCTGGTATTATTTTGAATAGTGGCATGGAATCATTATCATGTAATTTGGTATAATCAGTCCTCTTTCTTGACTGTCAGCATGATTATGGATGGGGGAGAAATAACATCTGAAACAATGCCAATTTTGCATTACAGATGTGGAAGACACCAGAAGGAGCGCTGCTGTTTTGTACTCATCAGACTTGCCTTCAAATTCCTTGGATGTTTTGCCCAAATGTTAGGAATTTTTCCCAGATTTCCGAGAAAACATTAGGAAGATGGTTAGATACTTCCTAATTCTCCTCAAGGTTTGACTTAGAATGAGATTCTTATGGAATCTTGGGATCTATAGTTTGGTGAGCCACTAGAGTTCTCTGGCAAAGAACTACATATTACAAATACCTTATGAAACTTCAGAAAGCCAGCATGGTATAGTGGTTTGAACATTGGACTCTGACTCTAGAGCCCAGGGTTTGAATTTCCACTAGATCATGGAAACCCATTGGGTGAACTTTGGCAAGTCACATCTTCAGTCTCAGAGGAAGGCAAAGGCAAACCCCCTCTGAACAAATTTTGCCAAGAAAACCCCATGATATGCTTGCCCTGAGGTTGCTGTAAATCAGAAATGACTTGAAGGCACACAACAATAACATGAAACTATGAACACCTGGATTCCATAGGATGGCAACTAAAATGGTATCAAAGTGATATAATTGTCTAGTGTGGTCTCTTAGGTCTTGGTGGGATTCAACAGCAGGTGTAGATGTGGGACATCCCTCTGAGAAATGTAGAGGTCATTTTCTTCTATTCAGTAATACATAACAGTCAAAGGATAAGCAGCTGATGGTGTAGTGTGAAATCTCTTACACAAAAATCTGACCAAAGTCATCATTGCTCCTTCCCCAATTTGATGTTGCTTTTCATAGCAAACATTTGAAGGGGATTAGCTTTTTATATAGGAAATACCAGTTTCGCATTTAATACTTGCTATGTATGTCTTTTAGCGTCCAGTCCAATCATTCTTTCATAAAAGCAGAAATGTGCCCTATGAAGAAAGAGACTGCATCAACTTTCTAAGACTAATGAGTGGATATATCTAAAAGGATCTACTGGGGGGGGGGAATGAAGCAGGGGAAGCAATGACATTTCTTCAACTCACCAGTATACCCTCAGGCAGATGTTACCCTTTTCCCATGATAGTAGCCTGTAAAGAAAGCAGTGACCAGCTCCAACATCATGTTTATACAAAACTGTACACTGAATGCATGGATTTGTACTAGGAAGCTATTCTGACCTTCGGACTGTAACAGTAAGTCTATATTAGTTCCTTAGCAGAACAATTCTCTGCATGTCTACTCAGAAGACTGTTTCTGTGCTGTGCACACCCACACAAAATAATGCATGGTGTCATATTGAAAGGGGAAAGTATCCTCTGTTCAGACACTCATACCAGCACTCGATTCCACATATTGTGAGCACTTCCTCATCTTTTCCAGGTTTTAAAAAAACCTTGAAGAATGGACAGAGGCATATCTAGGGTGGGGCAACTGGGACACGTGCCCTGGGCGTCAATGCCAGGAGGGCACAAAAAAGCCAAACTCCCACACTCTTCCAGCTGGGCTTGGCCCACTGCCACCCCTGCTACTCCTTCTGGGATTGTTCTCAGCCCAGCGTGGTGGTGGTGGTGGTGGTGGTGGTGGTGGTGGTGGAGGCAGTGGCGGTGGAGGCAGCGGTGGCAGCCGCCGCCGCCTTCCCTCCTGGGCCTGGCCTGCCACCATCCCCCGCCCCTGCCAGGGTTTTTCCTGGCCTAGTGCGGAGGTGGTGGAGGTGGCAGCAGCAGCCGTCCCTCTTGGGCCTGACCTGGCACCCCCCCGCCTGACTCGATGCGGTGGTGGTGGTGGTGGCAGCAGCCCTTCAACTCGGGCCTGGCTTGCCACTGCCACCCCCATCCCCACTGGAGTCTTCCTTGGCCAGGGAAGGAGAAGTGGGAGAAGCAGCACCTAGGGGCGCAACTCCACTTGCCGTAGGTGCTGTTGAACCCAGATATGCCACTGAGAATGGAATTCTGTGAAAGTAAAATTATAATGAATCAAGGAATGAAGAGACTGAGAGGAAGGTGTGAAAGACAAGAAAATAAGACAAAGAGAAGGAAGGAAAGAGATTGTCTTCCTTTAATATAGCTGAGGGCAGACATTTCCTGTGTAACCGAGGGGTTGAGAAGCCACTGCCCTGCTTATGATGAGGAGTTCTGCATGGCACACAAGGAATAATAACGTCCAGCCTCAACAAATTATTGACTGTGTTGCCCCAAAAGGTGGGTGACTCAGAGGTCCACCTGCAGTGCCAGTGCCTCCATGGAATGGTGGGGAATTATTATTTCAAAGGGAGGCCAGTTAGAGGAGGGTAACTAACAGGATCTTTCCACCTATGTATACAGATCCTAATGCAGGGATACCAGTTGGAGTTTAATTGTTTGATTGGGGACAATCACAAACACACACAAGATTCAAGCAGTCTCACAACCACACCAAGCTACCCAAAGGAAAGGAAGTCAAAAATGGATAGTGAGGAGTCAAGTGGGTGAGATTTACCTATCCTGCAGAGAAGAGGCAAAGTGAAGTGGCTCAGATTAAGGGTCCAAGGGTAGCACAAGAACACGAATCTGAGCAGCAGCAGGACAGAGGGTCTAGTGTACTCTAAGTCGTCTGGCTCAGAGCCAGGGTTTAAATAACCTATTTCTGCCCTGGGGAGGAAGGCGTTAATGTGTCTCCAGAGGAGCAAACAATGGGGTCTGTAACGAGGTAACAACTTTAGCTTTAGGTGAAAAACATTGATGAGAATTGTGATAGCTTCTTAATGTCTGGGCAAATGAGGAAACAAAGGAAAGTTTCAGCAGGAAGAGGAAACAGGTTGATGACTATTGGTAGCTCTATTGAAACACTTTCATGTGCTATTGTGTTGGAAGGTTGAACTGTTGAGGGGATTTTTGCAAGCTCATCAGCACCAGAGCTTCCTGACTGGTAGGACCTGTCTGTGCTTTGAGAATCCATCTGACCCACTTTTGCACGTGTTTAGCTGGTCCTCTTTGCCAGCATGGCTTTTCAGCCATAATTGTGTGTGATTTTCTATGCCAAATAAATAATGTTCATTGTCAATTCATGGAGTGGGGGTGTATGGCATGGCAACAACTGAAGAGACATTTGAACCATCCCAGAGTGTGACAACACCGTGGACCAAACCAGAATTGAAAAAAGGTTATATAAAAGTGAAAGTTCTGACAAAATAAATTGGGACCTTGGTACTTGAAGGAGTGCCTTTCCCTAGATGTACCTGCTTGAGAATTGAGCCCTGCGCCATGTCCCACTAGTGGGAACAGGGACATGGGAGAGAGCCTTTTCTGCTGTGGCACCCCATCTATGGAATGCCCTCCCCTTGGAGGCCTAGCTGGAACCCACATCGGTCTCTTTCCAATGCCCAGTTAAAACATTAAGCCTTTGGGGGTTAATCTTATTACTTCTTTAAATGTATATTATTTTAACTTTTATGGCCTTTTCTGCTGTTTTGACCTAGTGACTTGTTTAATATTCTTTTATTTTATTTAAACTATTCTGTTTCTTTAAAAAATCTGGAATTGTTTTAAACTCTTTTGATTGTTTTACTTGAATGCTGCCCTGTGGTCTCATTAAAGATGGTAGGATAGACATATTCTAATAACATCTGAGGATGAAAAGCACACTTCCTAGGTGCCAAAGAATCCTATAGCAACAGTATAAAAGGAATGCTGGATGCCTGCAGCACCACAGCCAGATCCAAAGTAGCTGGGCAAAGCTTCATGCATGTCTCTTCCTTAGTCACATATGAAGCTATCAAATAAAATACCATTAATATAAGAGTATACAGGAAGTAGATCCTGTCTGATCTTGGAAGCTAAGCGAGGTCAGCCCTGGTTAGTGCTTGGATGGGAGACCATCAATGAATACCAGGTACTGTAGGCTATATTTCAGAGGAAGAAACTGGCAAAATCACTTTTGAGTATTCCTTGCCTAAGAAGACCCTATAAATAAGTAAATTCATAGACACGCACGCACAGATTATGAAAACTGAAAATTAACAGTAGATATTTTAATTTTCCATTTATTTATCATCACATGATTTCAAAGAAATAAGTTTGTTGCTGATTACAATTCATACTGCCTACTGCAAAAAAGTCTATTTCCTACTACACATGTTATTTTCCTGCTGTGCAGAATTAGAATGATGCCTGAAGTGTTCTTTCTCGTTGTTTGTTTCTTTTTTTAAAATGGTTTATTTGATTTTTCTCAGAAACCAAATATCCAGTAATAATATATTTTTCACAGAACTTATTTCCTAACTGAGGCATTGATCAGCATGTTAAACTGTAAGCCATTAGCAGCTTATGAGTTACAATCAGAACATAGCTAAGGAAAATATAGAAGTATTTGAAGATTTTGCACACAAAGTCTTATATTCTGCACCTGAATCATCCTCAGAGTGTTTTTGTTATAGTGATTGCTGAAATAAATGACAAAGAGGTTCTGGTTTGACATGTTTCTCATCCTAATCCTGCCCTCTTGGAATCTGTCCGAATCTGTTAGATACAGCATACATCTTTGGCATTTTGTACCAATATTCTATGCTTGGGAGTCCAGGGGAGTGCTCTCAGATATACCACAGAGGAGAAATGGTCAAGGATAGTTGTATGTAGACAGTTGTATGTAGATAGTTGTATGTAGATATAGTGGCTTTGAGGGACAGGCTACAACTCTGAACACCAGGGTTCGAATTCTCATTCAGTTATGGAAACCCAGTGGGTATCTTTGGGCAAGTCACACTCTCTCAGAGTAAGAAGAAGGCAAACCTAAACAAATCCTGCCAAGAAAACTCATGATAGGTTCACCTTAGGGTCATCATAAGATGGAAATATCCTTAAGGCACATAACAACAACAACAATTGTATGTATGCATTTATTCATTATGTAGTCACAGACCACTAAAAGCCATCATGGGAGCCAACATGGTACAGTGGACTGACTGTTGGACTAGAGCTTTGGGAGTCTGGGGTTCAAATCTTCACTTAGCCATGGAAACACACTAGGTGACCTTGAGCAAGTCACATGTTTTCGGCTTCAGAGGAAGGCAACAGCAAACCCTCTCTGACTAAATCTTGCCAAGATAACCCTGTGATAGGGTCATTGTAGGGTTGCCATAAATCAGAAGTGAGTTGAAAACACGCAACAGCAACAGCAGCCATTGGCCATTTCTACACTAGAGTGTTGGAGTGCTATTATTCCATTTTCAACATCCTATGGAATCTTGGGGTTTGCCTCAGCCCCTCCCTAAACTGCAAACCCCAGGATTCCATAGGATGTTGAAAGTGGTATAATAGCACTCTAACAGTCTAGTGTGGAAATGGGTATTGTATATAATATAATTAATATACTACAGAAAGTAAACAGTATAAAACATAGAGAACAAGCAGCAATTTAGCAGTTCCTTAAGATTCTAAAACATAATAAACATAGTATAATTAAAAACAGAGGAAAAAATTGGCACCTGTCTTGATGATGATGATGATGATGATGATGATGATGACAATGAAGAGAAGGTTAAGAGGGGACATGATAGCCATGTTTAAATATCTGAGGGGATGCCATGTAGAGGAAGGAGAGGGTTTGTTTTCTGCTGCTCCAGAGACCAGGACAAGGAGCAATGGATTCAAGCTGCAGGAAAGAAGATTCCACCTGAACCTCAGGAAGAATTTCCTGATGGTCAGGGTTGTCCGGCAGTGGAATATGCTGCCTCGGAGTGTAGTGGAGTCTCCTTCCTTGGAGGTTTTTAAGCAGAGGCTACATGGCCATCTGTCGGGAGTGCTTTGATGGTTTTCCTGCATGGCAGGGGGTTGGACTGGATGGCCCCTGTGGTCGCTTCCAACTCTACATTTCTATGATTCTATGATTCTATCCATTGGTTAATAAATAATCATGTACCAATGAAACAACTTCCAGGAAATATGTTTAAGAGATGTTTATTATGACTGTATAAAAATTACAAAATAAAAATCCATGACATATTCTACTGATTCATCTCCACATAGACAAACAGGATTAAGGCAAGGAATTCGTTGGAAGCAACCATCCAACACAGCAAAAGGGATAACACTGAGTCACACTTATGGTAAAAATTGTATGGTATAGTCACGTTTTCAAGATAGTTTGCATCCATATTAATGTTAATTGTTAGGCTTAGGTAGACTGAGGAGCAGGTGATATAAGCAACAGATAAAGAACATTAAGTATCTGTATGTTTAAGCTAGACAGGAACAGTTCACCCCAAATCTCTTCTATAACACAGTATTGTATTACTGTTATTGTTGCTGCAGTTGTTGTGTGTCTTCATGTCATTTCTGACTTATAGCAACCCTAAAGGTGAACCTATGGTGGGGGTTTCTGGAGGCTGAGAGTGTGTGATGTGCCCAAGGTCACCCAGTGGGTTTCCATAGCAGAGCAGGAGTTCGAACGCTGGTTTCTAGGGTCATAGTCTAATGCTCAAACTACTACACCATACCGTCTCTCACTGTATTACTACACAGATGCAATAATTTTGATGTATTATTTCCAGATGTATTATTTAACGTCTGCAGCATCATTCCAGTATGAACTACATTAGGTCGGACTGAAAGTCAGAAGAATCACTTGAAAATTATACTGCCAAATTAACTGTGATAACATAACCTGGAAGTAACTTATTTACTTATAGAATCATACAGTTGGGAGAGACCACAGGGGCCATCGAGTCCAACCCTCTGCTATGCAGGAACACATATCAAATCACTCCCAACAGATGGCCATCCAGCCTCTGCTTAAAAACCTACAAAGAAGGAGACTCTACCACACTCTGAGGCAGCATAGTCCACTGCTGGACAGCTCTGGCAGGAAGTTCTTCCTAAGGTTCAGATGGAATCTCCTTTCCTGCAGCTTGAATCCATTGCTCCTTGTCATGGTTTGTGGAGCAGCAGAAAACAAGCCTGCTCCCTCCTCGACATGACATCCCTTCAAATATTTAAACAAGGCTATCATGTTCCCTCTTAACCTTCTCTTCTGCAGACTAAACATACCCAGCTCCCTAAGCTGCTCCTCACAGGGCATAGCTTACCATTTAACTTTACCATTTTGATTGCTCTCCTGTGGACATGCTCCAGCTTGTTGATATCTTTCTTGAGCTGAGGTGCCCAGAACCGGACACAATATTCCAAATGAGGTCTAGCCAAAGCAGAATAGAATGGTACCATTACCTTCCTCATTCTAGACACCATACTCCTATGATGAAACCAAGAATTGCGTTGACTTTCTTGGCTGCCACATCACACTGCTGATTCATGCTCAGCTTGTAATCTATCAAGACTCCTAGATCCCTTTCACTCTTATCCAGCCATGTGTCCCCCATCTGTATTTGTGCATTCCATTTTTTCTGACTAAATGCAGGACCTTACATTTCTCCCTGTTGAAATTCATTTTGTTAGCTTTGGCCCAGCTCTCCAATCTATCAAGGTCATTTTGCATTTTGACCCTGTCCTCTAGCGTTTTAGCAACCCCTCCCAACTTGGTGTCATCTGCAGATTTGATGAGCATGCCCTTCACTCCATCATCCAAGTCAGTGATGAAGATGTTGAACAGCACTGGGCTCAGGAGAGAACCCTGTGGCACCCCACTAGTCACTTCTCTCCAGGATGAAAAGCAGCCATTGGTGAGCACATGATATGTGAACATAAGATTGTAACTTTTGCACTCTTATCTATCTCTCTTTGTACTCTTATCTATACCTATTGACTCACTGCAGTTTTATGTATACCTGGTAAACTTTATGGAACTCACCTTTGAGTAGATATGCATAATATTTCACAGTAAAGAATGGCATAGTCACTGTGACTCCTGCCCTCTTTATCACCAGCCCCTCCACATTCCCTTGCTTGCTGTTCTGTGTAACTAAAAATGTATTTCAGCAATGAGCAGGTCCTGTCTCTTTGCTCTGGAATTTTTTAAACACATTTGCAGTGTGACTGTTTGCATTTCTGCCTTGGTATCTAAGAAAACAATGGTTTCAGTCAAATCCGTCACTTATTCTTCTCCACAAATGTGATAAAAATGTTGAAAAAGGAATCTGAATTCCCTTTCAGACCATTAGTGAGGGTCCTGACTTTCTGGAAAATTCCATTTGTGAGGTGGAGGGGGCAAGAGAGCTGCCATTTTTCCTCAGCGAAGCTTGTTTTCCCTCCTGGAAACCTTCACCCAGTTTTGTGGGCTCCTGGGGAAAGTAGCCAGTGTTTTTTGTGTTCCTTAGAATTGTTAGTTACCTGATACACTCTTGTAGAATTCAGACATTTTATTGTTCTAGGCTGGAATCCTCCAAGTGCAGCTTATGCCTGCATATGTCCTCTTTCTGTCATTGGAAAGCTGGAATTATCTACCTCCCTTGTGCAACAACTAACACACTGTGAAAAATCTACTTTTTTTCAAACTGCCCTCCACCGCCATTCAGTGGCCAATGAAGATGGAAAGATTTCTGTGTAACTATAGCTGGAAGCACAACAATGAAAACATTATTTAAGTCCTTCCAGGGGTTCTCTGGACGTCCTGGACGATGACATTGTCATTGTGTATCTGGCTACAGTCACATAGCCAACTGCTGTTCAGCCATCCCCTATTCTTCATTGGCCATATATGGCTGTGGGGGAGAACTCTCCTGCAGGAAGGAATGGGGGAGATTTATCATAATTCCACCATGGTGGGACCTTATAATGCAACTTTCATTGCAGGATCTTAGCCAATGTGAAAAAGGCCACCCTATTTAACAGCCTCAGTGTAATACTCTCAGATAAATATCCTGTGTATTATGAAAGTGTAGAGAGTTTTGCAGACAGGGCTGGCTCTACGGTCTCTAACACATCTTTAGGACTGAGGCTGAGTCCTGTTGGTCTTGTTTATGTCAGTTTATGAACTACCAAACCAAATATCAATAGGCAGAGTGAGTCAGGCATCTTCAGCAGGTGATTTGGGTATCAGGAAAGGGAAACAATTGTCTGTCTGTCTATTGTTGTCATAAGTTTACTCCCAGGAACAATGCTTATGGTATTCTGTGCCTCCCTTGAGTACTATACATCTTGAGGATAGGGATTTCCAGGGGAAAACAAACAAGCAGGAATGGTCTTCCAGCTCTGTTCAAAGACTCTTGAGAAGAAACTGGAAGAAGGTCTTCTGGGTTCACCCCATTGGATTTTTCTGACACATAAGAAGTCCCCTTTTCACTTCCCCTCACTCTTTGAATGGTCTTTCCTTTCCTACTTGAGGGCATTTGATGTTTTGCCTCAAGCAGCAAAATCTCTTGGATCAACCTGCCAAAATCTCTTGGATCAAGTTTGGCATCTTTTTGCTTGGGCAGTCCAGCAATAACTTTGTTTTTGAAGTCCACAACAAATAACAAAAATGAAATGCACATTAGAATCCCTGTGGGCCTCCATACATAGTGTAATGGAACAAAGGAGAAATAACATAACTTACCTAGCTATTCTGACTGGCTAGCCAGCCACAATCTTTGTTCAATGCCTTTTGACTGCGCAAGGAGTACAAGTCGAATGCTTTTGGGACCAACAATATGGATCCAGTGCCAGTCTCGCTTTATGATAACCTGATGGCTGAAGCCTAAGGAAGTGTGAGTTGTTTAGGATATCTAGTTAGACATGATTAAGGTACTGTATTTTCATTGCTCTGGGACTTGTAGTATAAGCACATGTCTACCACAATTTGCTAAACTCTCAGCTGATTGCCAGGGAAGTAATTTCCTGTATTTCTACATGTTCTCTGTCATTCTTTTCAGGCCATAGAATATGAAGACATGGAAAATGCTTAAACCAGTGAGGGCTACTGCTTGTTCACTTTGACTTTACATCTTAAATCTATCAAGGGGAGAGCAGGTGGGACTTATATTAAGTTTGAGGCAGCTGCTGATCACTGGTCCTTTTAGGAAAGGAGTTGTCCCCTTCTGCTTGAAAGAGCCAGTAACAAATAATGGAAGAAGCCAGGAGGCTTTTATCAACTATGGCCATTTCCGCACTAGACTGTTATAGTGCTATTATTCCCCTTGCAACATCCTATGGAATCCTGGGGTTTGCAGTGCGGAAATGGCCTATGTGTGTATGTATGTGCCTTTAAGTTGCTCATCAACTTATGGCAGCTCCATGAACTTCATAGGATTTTCTTAGCAAGGAATACTGAGAGGTGGTTTTGCCACAGTTCCTTCCACTGAACTGTAACTACAGCACCTGGTATTTGTTGGCTGCCTCCCATCCAAGTACTAACTAAGGCTGACCCTGCTTAGTTACCAAGATCAGACAGGATCTGTTACCTTTAGACTATAGGCCAATATTTATACCAAGTCAGACTGTTGACTGACCTAATTCAGTTTTGTCTTCAGTCATTGGTAGCAGTTCTTCAGGGTTTCAGACAGACATCTTTTCCAGATTTACACAGAAATGTCAGAAACTGAGCCTGGGACTTTTGCCTGTTAAGTATATATTCTAACACTGAAGTATAGCCCTTAGTTATAAAAGAGATATAGTTAACCTTCAAAGTGGATGGATAATCTAATATACATGAGGTGAATGTTACTCTGCTTTGAGATAAACCAGTGAAAAGCAAAATTATAATACTGGGGTTCCTGGGTGAAAAAAACATTCAGTGGACTTTAAAAGAAGCCAAATCAGTTTACATAAAACCAATGAAATTTCCCTGGAGGATTCTGTACACCTCTAGTCACTTTCCTGATGCCTATCTAATCTACTGAGACAAGGTCTCATGTTGTGTAATAAATTGTCTGGCGTGATTTGGGGAGGGAAAGCACAACACAAAATGATTTCAGCTTTTATTAAACTTTATCTACCATGCATATTATATGAATTGCCAAAACAATTCTCTCTGAATTTGAAAAGGCTGCCTGTGTTTATAATATTTTGGAAGAACTACAGAATTCCTTGCAAAGGAAAGAGTGCCATCTAGCATCCACTATCCAAATTTTCAACATGCTATCTCTATTTATTAAGCATATCTATTGCACAAAGGAATCACTTACAAACCAGAGCAAGATGGGATTTGCAAGTCAGACTATCAGCCAAGATCAGTTTAAAAATAAATACAGTTGACCCTCCGCACTCGCTAGGGGTAGGGGAGCAAGACCCTTACAAAGAGACTCTTATGAAAGTAGAAATAGCACAAGTATCAGTGTGTGTGTGTGTGTGTGTGTGTGTGTGTGTCTAGGGGACCAAGGCACGGTGGGGGGACAGGCACTCAGGGTCCAAACCAAGTCAGGGAAAGGAGAGGAAGGTGGGGGTTTGGCATGGCGTGTTACTCTGCTTGCTGGGGATTCCCAACGCCAGCCAAAATTGTCTTCTGTGGGGAAAACTAGCTCTGAGCACTGCTTTAGCAATGCAAAGAGGGCAGCGTAGTTAAGGATCTTTAACCCAATGTTTAAGGGGTCAGGCTCAGTCAGAAATCACACAAACTGTTCAAATTTAAGTATTTTAGTGACATAGATGTTAAAATCCATACAATTGCTCAGCTGCACTCACTCCAACAAGCATACAAGACTATAGAAATTTAGAAAGAGGTGAAAATTAAGAGAGAGAGAGAGAGAGAGAGACATAAGGGTTTGAGTTAATTCTGTACCAATCCAGAAGTCTTCAGCTGGGAGAAAACTAGTGAAAAGCTGATCTCAGCCACGCCTTTTGAGGCTGAGGGGAGCTTACCAGCCTCATGGTTTGCGGATCTGGGAGAACTCCAAAAAAAAAGGAGAAAAAGGGCCTAGTTATAGAGCTGACCCATGTCCTGGGGAACAGATGGCTGCCTTTTTATGAAGATGGATTTCAGCTTTGTAGTTCAAAGAAAATACAGCCAGGCATCCTTATAGTTTCCTGCAAGATGAGTTTCTCATCTGGGGATGCATACCTCAAGGTGTCACATTCCAGGCTGTTTGCATTGTTTATTTGTTCCCAGAGATTTATTGTCTCCTGCTCACTGCTGCAAATCCATTCAAATGGCCTGGAAGCCATTTGCAAGATTCACCTAGGATGCGTGACAGAAAACGGGCTATTCTTTTATCTATCTCTATAGCTCCACTGCCTATGTGTCCTTCCAGTAGATCTCTATGGCTCACTATGTTTGATATAAAATAATTAGGACCCTCAGGACATAGTTTTTAGGTGGGTTACAGTGGCCCTATACTTCTTTCTCTCATAACATTTCCACACGACACTTTTATAGCACGATGATTCCACTTTCAAGCTCCTATGGAATCCTGGGGTTTGCAGTTCTGGGAGGGGCTGGCCAGGCCCTCCCTAAACTGCACACCCCAGGATTCCATAGGAGGTTGAAAGTGGAATCATCGCGTTATAAGAGTGTCGTGCGGAAATGGCCTCAGTCATCTCCTTCCTTGGGTGTGTCGGGGGCATTGAGAGCTTGTGGTGTGAGTAAATTGGGCTGTAAGCCATCTTTAGCTGACCAAGCAGTGGGTGGTGGTGGTGGAGGAAGAGGAGGAGGAGAAGGACCAGAGGCAAGTTTTTAAAGGTCTGTGTGGCCTGACTGGAGCTGCTTAGAGGGAATGTTCCCCTGGAAAAGAAGCACTTGAAATGGAAGGGGAAAGGAATTGAAGAAACTCAAAAATAATCAGATTTGTGAAAGTCAAACCTGCAAATGTGGAGGGCTAACTATATGTGAAAGATCCTTGGAAGAAGGGTAGGATAGGATAGCATAGGATAGGATAGGATAGGATAGAAAACAGTATTATCTATGAACCTGAGCAAAATGGAGTGGTGTAGCACATCTTTAACAGCACAGATCAACTACAGCTTAGGAACAGTATTTTAATTATGTTTTTACTTGGCCGGGATGCGGCACAGGGAAGTAAAGTAGTGTTGCACCTTTCCTAGGAGCACTGAAATGTCACAAATATGGCATGCTATTGAGTTGACTTCTTCAGGCTGGGTAAAATGTACAAAATTTAAGGGATGGAGGAAGAAGAAAGAAATTAGAAAATTTCACCATATAGGCTCAGACTTATTTGCTGAAATCCTATATGACCTATTATGTTAAATAACTTCGTGTATACGTAGCTACATAGCTATGTCATAATAGGTATGGCACCAGATTTCATTGTGCGGATGCATAGCCTGCACGCAGGACAAGAGGCTCTCATTAGGACAGAAGATGGAAGAATAGAATGGTGTCTGGTTGTAAAGGGGTCAAGAAAGCTGCATTTTATCACTCTGTCTGTTTAATTTGTAAGCTGAACATATCATACATCAAGCAGGATTAGCCTCAAAGGAAGGAGGTCTGAAAACCAGTGGAAGGAATATCAGCAATTTAAGATATGCAGATGACACTGTATGTTGAAGAAATTTTAAAAAATGGGGAAAAAACCCTATTTTGTTCCCAAGCAAAACCTGGGTCCTCTAATTTCCTCAAAATTTGAATCCTGGTAAGATTCTAATGGGACACTATGAAAGATCAGGCAAAGTCAAAGCATTTTTATATGCAGATGTTCCTCCATTCCTGCACAGAGTGAAATTTATACTAGGAGAGGGACAAACTGATGTTCAAACTCATAAGTTTTATACCCTCTTTTCCTCAAGACCATCCCAAGATGATCAGAGCAATTTTGAAAATTCTACATTTAAAACAAATTTCAAATTAATCATGTGGACAAACACTTGTGATACTTGTTTGTGCACATTCTGCAAAAATCATACAAAATAGATATGCTGGACTGATTTTTTGGTCCCTGAACCTAACTCTTTCTGAGTGTTGGACTTTCTTCCTGTATTAAAATCACAAAGACAGATTTATCCTGTATGTTCTCAGAGTTACACTCTGTCTTTTCATACATATTCTTTCAAGCTCAGCAACAACCTTTATGTCTGTATTTAGCTGAAAAGTTGTAAGGTCCAAAATTTGTAGCCATTAGCAAAACTTCATTTCAGATTTTTAGCTCAAACCAATTAAGGCATTAGCAAGCATAGTTTCTTCCAAGCTATACCAATCCCCACAGTATAACATCCCAGATATTTACTATTACATTTACTCCCCAACGACACTACTAGCAGAAACTATCAAAGACTTGGAACAATTACTGAAGAAAGTCAAGGAAGAAAGTGCAAAGGCATGTTCACAGTTGAACATTAAGAAAACAAACATGAAATAGGCATTTAATGCATTTTAAAAACATCTTGATTGAATAATTTTAAATTTTGTTACAAAATACCATGATATAAACAAATAAAAAAATATAAATTTGTATTTAAACCATGCAGCCTTATTGCCAATATGCATCTTTTAGCAACCCTAACACACTTGAAGTTAATTAATCCCATATGACACCTGAGATGTTTAAATCAAAGGGGATCCTTAAGTTACTAATATTTGTGTACCGTGGCCCTTGTATTATTTCAATCTCGTCATCATCTATTTGAAAGTTAGGTAAATCACCTGTGATCATTATTTTTTTTTCCTCCAATGCCAAAACTCAAAGGGCTCCTAGTCTATAGAACTGTCTTCCATAGGATGCTTGGTTGGCCTTCTTTGTTCTCTTTCTGGTGGTAGGCAAATACCTTCCTATTTAAACTGGACTTTGCCCTTTAACAGCCTGGAATAGAAAGATGTGCTATGGGTGTGTTGTTTTAATATGAGATCAATTCTTTATGTGTTTTTAGTTGTTTTATATTAATGTCTTAATTGAATAATTTCATCCTGTTTTAACTTTTGTACCACATATTGGTTTAGCTGTTTTACTGTAACGTAATGCTGTAAGCTGCTCCGAGTCTTATTTTGAGAGAAAGGCAGGATATAAATCAAATAGGCAAATAAATAAGATTATGTTTGAATGGTCAAACTGGATATTAGTAATGCATTATTTAGGAAGGAACGAGGCCTGTGATCTTAATGCATCTTGGCCACAGTGGCTCTGGAGTAAGCAAATAAACATATGCAGTGTGGATATGCAAACTGTACACATACACATATGCACACAGGGTACATATTGTGCTGTACATGTATGTACACACACATATACAGAGAGATACATATTGTATTGTGACTGCCTGCTGGACTATATAAATAAATAAATATTGCAATTGAGGAGAACCTAACATGGATTTCCAGCACCCTCTTGTGTTTAGTTCTTAGAATTTCATTAACAATGAGTATATACTGCCTATAAAATTCTACAAAAATAAAAAATATCTACAGCTAGAAGTTTATTCCTAGTGCCCCTTGAGTCTGAAAGTTAAACATGATGTAGTCTTCAAAGGGAGATCACTATGACAGACTGCTGAATTACCATTTATTAGGAAGTTCCTGTATATTTCAATTTGGAACCAGAAAACATTATTTTCAAATTATAGAAGATACTGTATGTTCATTGCCGTGTGTACCATTGGGATCTTTGTGTTTCTGTTGTCAGCATCAGCTTTGTGAACGGCCTTTCTTAAAAACAGTCAGTGGCAATAATACTTCATGAATTTAGTTCTCTGACTTCACAGTCTAGGATTCCACCCCCAACCATTAAGCAATAAATGTTACTTCTGAAATTCTGGATAACACTCCATGCACCTGATAAAGTGAATCATAGTTACCAAAAACTCATGCTAACAAATTCATCTCAGCTTTTAAGGTGCCACAGAATTCTTTATGATTTAAAGAGAATAGGTATCATATGCTACTGTGATGATGTATGATTATGTAAGAGTAAGCGGCTGTAAGGTTCACCTTTCAATTTTGCTATCCAGAGCTAACTCATTACATGTCAAGATCTCTATATATCACATATACACATTTCATTGATTTCTACAGTATCACAACTGTTCCCAGCTCTGTTCAAAATGTCATCACTGTAGCTGCCATCACTGATAATAAAAATGGCCCAATTAAAATTATGTGTATCATTGGATCATGCCTAATATTACCAAAGCAGCATTATGATCACAATTTACAAAGCAACTCTTCCATTTCCCTTGTTGTTGTGTATCATCAAGTCATTTCTGACTTATGGCAACCCTAAGGCAACCCTATCATGGGCTTTTCTTGGAAAGATTTATTCAGAGGGGGTTTGCTCTTGCTTTCTTCTGAGTCTGAGAGTGTGACTTGCTCAGAGTGACTGTACTGTGCTGGCTATTTGGGGGAACAGCACAAACATTCAGTACAGTCTTGGCAGTCTAAAGGCAGATATTTGAACCTTGGGCTCAGCCGTCCTGGTTTAACACCCAGTCACTTCACCACAGACCCTCGACTGCAGTGGTTCTTAACCTGGGGTCTGCAGAGCCCTCACAGGAGGTGCATGAAGTGTCTTGTGTGGGGATTTGAATCCTAGGGCCTTTCTGCACTACACTGTTATAGTGCTATTATTCCACTTTTAATATCCTGTGGAATTCTGGGCTTTATAGTTTAAGAGCTCTCTGGCTGAGACCTCTAAATGCCTCTCCCTAAACTGCAAACCCTCATAGGACGTTGAAAGTGTAGTGCAGAAAGGCCTCTAGTCTGTAGAAATCTTTTAATAAATGAATATTTGAATATTTAAATATTTAAATCTTAAGCACTGGGGTACCCTGGCAACAAATTATATTTACATGGGGTCAGTTTTTGTTTTCTTTCTTTTTTTAAAGGTTAGAACCACTGCTCTGTCAGGAATTAGTGGAACTCAGGATAAGCAAAGGACTACCACCTTAATTAATCCGATTAGTTTGATCAACTTTTTTTTTTAAGCCTAAAAACTTGCAGTCTTTTACCAAGGAGGAAGCCCAATTGAACTCAGGGGGCCTTACTTCTGAGTAGATGTGAATTAAATTGTGAATTGGAAAAGACAAGCATACATTCATCTTGGTTGAAATGAACAGGTCTCAAGGCCTTTCTGCACTACATTGTTACAGTGCCATTACTCCACTTTCAACATGTTATGGAGTCCTGGGGGCTGCAGTTTAGGGAGGGGCATGTAGAATTCCCAGCCAGAGCTCTTTGGCCCCAGTAAACTACAAAGCCCAGAATTCCACGGGAGGTTGAAAGCGGAATAACAGCACTGTAACACTGCAGGGCACAAAAGCCCCCCCCCCCAAACGCCTCCTAAGGGAACCAGTCACTCTCTCCAAGGCTCCTTCTTTATTTACTCAAACAGTCTAACAGGGCTCCTTATCTTCAACACTTTAATATTTAATTATTTCCAAAGGCACGTCAGTGCGAGAATTTAATCTGTGACTTTAACTCGTAAGTGGCCACTACGAAATAAAATACAAAGGACGCCACCTCCCCGCCCTCTCTCTGGGATCACGAGGCTGCCTTGGGATCACTCCCCCTCCGGTCAGGGAAAGAGGGCCGGATTTAAAAAAAATAAAAAGGCAAGAAGAAGCTTGGATAGGCTCTGTCAGGGATCCATCAACCCTCTCGACCAATGGGAAAATGGGAGGGCGGGGCTGGGAGGCGGAGACCCGGAAGAGACGGTGCTGGCGGCGGGAAGTCTCGCGGCCTTTGCGTGGAAGCGGGAGTGGCGGAATAAGAGGCGAGAGGAAGGGAGGGCACCATGTTTCAGTTCTTGGTGAGTCGTTTTATGGGGGGGTGGCGAGGTCGGAGGAGCGCAGGGGCCCCGAGACGAGGCGGAGAGAAAGAGCAGCGGATGAAGGGATGAATGAATGAACGAACCATAAGGGCGGGAAAACTCTCCCACCGGGAGGGAGGATGAGCTGCCTCGAGGCTGCCACCCTGTGCGTGCTTACTTGGGAGTAAGCCCTATTGCACACAGTGGAACTTATCTCTGAGTCGGTCTGGATAGGCTGGCATTCTTAAGCATGGGAAAGGCATCCTCTCCCGGCCGTCTTCTAATTTCCACTTATTTACCATCCATTTTCTGACTTGGCCAAGGATTCAGAGTTCTTACCTGTTTTAGCAATCTAATGTATCTCTGGGATGAAAACCCTGAACTTGAGGAAGTTACATTTTTGAACGACATCTCTCAGAATCCCCTGACCCTATCTTGGTTGCTGGGAGTTGTAGTCCCCCCAAAAAGTAACTTTCCCAAGCTGTATGGGAGTCTGATCCCTTGTTAGTAGTCTCTGTAAGTTGCAGTTCAGTATTACTTAGTCAGGGGGTGGGAATCATGTGTGCCTCTGGTTCTTTTCATTCTTGGCTAGGGGATGTTGGGAGTGGCAGTCCAAACAACATCAGAAGGGCCATGTGATTCTCATCCAGGTTGGAAAGTGGTTTATTTGCTCTGGACAGATACTCAACATGAATAAAATATTACTCTTGTACTCACAAATCATTAAGAACACAACAACTGCTTTCTGGCTCCAGTGGCTCCAGTTTTCTTGAGTTTTCCTTTCCAGATACATAAATCCCCCATCATTCCCAGCTATGTGTTTTGTTTCCATCTGAATCCAGCAAAATAGCCAAGGGAACTCACAAACAAGAAATGAAGGTGGTATCTGTTTCCCATTTTTGCCTAACTGTATCTCATGTACAAAGGTTTTTGTGCCTCTGGATTTGGAGACAGCCCCTCATCCCAACATGGGCATGCTGTTTCAAGTGGATGCTTATAGTATGAAGTGATGGTTTCCCTACGGTTTAAAAAACCAGCAAATGTAGCCATTATGTCATTTCTCTTGATGTACTTGAATATTAGTTTTTTTAGCTACTGATGTTTCACACTTTCCAGCTTTTGCTCACTTGTCTTACTTATTGTATGATACATTTCATAAAATATGAGTACTTTAGTGGTTTGAGCACTGGACTGTGACTCTGAAGAACAGGGTTCGAATTCCTGCTCAGTCACAGAAGCCCACTGGGTGACCTTGGGCAAGTCATATTTTCAGCCTCAGAGGAAGGCAATGGCAAATGCTCTCTGAACAAATCTTGCTAAGAAATCCAGTGATTGGGTCACCTTAGGGTTACCACAAGTTGGAAACTACTTGAAGGGACATGATGACAACAGCATTCCTAAAGTCTCCATTCAGTGTGATCAACAGTGTTCTATCTAACAGTTGTTGTGCTTGCGAGAGCAATGGTGCTGTATCTGTGGAAAAGTAGAGAAGTGTTTGTTGTTCAATCACGTGCATTTTGGTAACCTTTCAGTCTGAGTAGCTGGATATAGGTCCTCTTGCACATTATTATTATTGCTGTTATTAATCCATTTATATCTAACATGCATACACCCCCCAAAAAAAAAAACTGGGGAAAGGCAGCTTACAGAAGTTAACAAAAAATCAAATACAGATAAAAGCAAATGTAAAAACATATAAAAAGTCATTGTTGGAATACAATTAATTCAGCCACTTAATTAAAACTGTTTAAAACAAATTCATTAAAATACAAAAGGTGAAAAACCAGCATGTTATTAAAAACCATTGCATGTAGTTCCTAAAAACCTGTTAGGTAGAGCAGAACAGACAAGTTTCCACGCGCACTTTTGTTTTTTTAGAGATTGTAGGTTGTAGAAGTCACTGGTGTATACTATGGTTTGCAGTCTTTGTGGTATTCTCTCACTATGTTGTTTCCATGTTTGTAACTACCCATTTGCCTGGCCCTTGCTCATCATAGGGATGGAGGTAGCTTTGCATATGCTGTAGAACTGGAGCATACCTGCAGATGGCTATGTAGTCTCTGAACCCTTCTACCAAAAAAACACCCGCCGCTTTGCTAGAGAATTAATTCCATTGCTCTTGTCATCATGTGTTTTCTTCTAATGTTTGGCCATTGAGCCATCTGCATTCTGGTAACAAGATTTAATCCTTCTCTGTGCATTCACTGAATATTGTCTCCAGGTTATGCAGATGGATATGTTACAAAAGCTGGTTTGTTTGACTGATAACCTTCATACTACACTCTACAGTTGGAAAAGCTGTCTGAGCAGTTTATGTATCAATAAAAGATGAGTAGACTCTTGCATTCATATTACCATCTGAGGCATGTCACAAAAGGAGAGGGTGACAGGGAAGAAGGAATTGGGGGGGGGAGACACAAGTTATTAATGTTATCAGGCTCCTGAGCCTGGTAGACTGGCTGTTGGATTGCCATGGCTGCTTCTCATGAAGCTGGCTTCTCAGAAGGACTAGTAGTGCCCTTGCTTTCCCAACGTGTTGGAATGGTTGCTAGTTAATGGCTGGTGGAGAAGCAAAGTCTCATGCCTGTAAAGTAGGTTAGTGAGAAGGAGAGTGAGATTACTGCTAGTGGGTTTTGTGGACCTGCAAAAATATGTATCTTTGCTTATCTCTTTTATTCAGACAAAAGCAACAGCAGAATTGTCTTCCCACAGGGAAGCTGCCATTTTTAATCTATGCATGCACTCTCCCTCTTGGTATCAGTTATGTGCAGCTTGCTAATGCCTTCCATAAGTGATACAGCCCCCTTATCTCTCTTGTAAAAAAAGACCCATTCTTCTAGGGTGGATATCGACCTGTATTTTGAAGGGAAGCAGAAAGTTGGATCTTGCCTTACATTATTTATAAAGCACTTCAACATTAGGCATTGTCTGACAATAACCCAAGTACCAGGCATAGATACATATATTCCTTCTTGTTTAGAATCAGTGTAACTGCTAATAATTTGAAAACAAGTGGGGGAGAAATTTGTCATTGGTTAGGTTTTAATTTCCTTTCTTTGACACTGCTAATAATTTGGCTTTTCTCTTCTTGCTGTTGGCAGAATTACCATCCTGTCAATTTTAGGTGCCGTCCACCTTCTTTCTGGGTCAGCTGGGTCAGTGCTGTAGTTTCTTTTGTGCCGCTTTTGAGGCAGACTTACCAAGGAGTTTTTTTTTCCACCCTGGAGTCTGCTGTGCATCTGAAAATTGTTATCTTGATGAAACTTAGTACATGCAGGATAACCTGAGTGTTTGCTGAGCCAGTGTTTTAGAGTGTCTACAACTTATTTGAAGTTTGAATTGCTTTAAGAAATATTACTAAGAAAACAAAATTAAGGGTACATCCAAAGTTCAACTTAGCTGCATTCAAATGTTTACCTGAATGCATGAGAGCTATAATGGGGTTACGGCAGGGGTGGGAAACTTGTGTCTGTCCAGATTTTGTAAGACTGAA
The DNA here is from genome assembly GCA_948472985.1 of Iguana delicatissima. Lineage (NCBI taxonomy): Eukaryota > Metazoa > Chordata > Lepidosauria > Squamata > Iguanidae > Iguana > Iguana delicatissima. Next base: position 510,272 of record CAOKZL010000698.1, on the reverse strand, counting down.
GCTTCCATCAACCCTTTCCTGCACAGTGAAGGATGATGGGGATTGCAGTCTGACATCTGAAGGATGACAAGTTGCTCATCCCTAGTGTAGTGGGGTAAATCAAGGAGCTGTAAGGGGGAGTTCTCCTTGCATTCATTTGAATATGAGAAGAATACTCCACATGGCTGGGGATCATATTTTATTAGGACCCTGGGTTGTGTGGCGCATTCAAATAAGCAAACAAGCCTGTTGCCTAACCTGTTTCAAGAAATGCACCTAGCCTTGGCCTTGAGACAGATTGTCAGGTGACCAGTAGGCAAAAAGAGATGGAAACATTGTTCAAAGTTGTAAGTTTTCTGGATGAATGTGTTGTGTTACTGAACCAAGGGCAGCAGGTTGGTCACTAAAAATATACAAGTTCCAAGTCAAGTTGAGTCAGCGTGTCATTTATTGCCAATCGAGTCTAAGTTGAGTCATTGAAATGACTTAAGTCTGAGTCAGTTGACTCAAGTCTACATTGCTGGCTGGGGCTGATAATTAGATCAAGACTGGATGCTGTCATGCTCTTCAGATGTTGTTGGACTGTAACTCCCAGCTTTCTTCAATGTTGGCTGTGCTGGCCAGGGCTGCTGGGAGAGAAGTTCAGCGACATCTGGAGAGCTATTGTGATCCATTCTGGTGAATTAGATTTAGGCCAAAGGCTTGCATCCAATGTTGTTTTTCCATTGAAAGAATTGCTTCCATTAGTGTACTTGGAAAGCATTGTAGCATCTGGGACCCTTTCATACTATACAGTTATAATGATATGGTTATAAATGACATAGCTACATCCTGTGGAATCCTAGAGTTTGTTATTTTGTGAGGCTGTAGAACTCTATATGTGAGAATTCTAAACTCCCTAAACTCCCAATTCTAGAAATCCATAGGACTGAACCATGGCAGTTAAAGTGGAATCATAGTGCTATAATTGTGCAATGTGAATAGGCCACTTGGTGTGTGGCCTCTCAGACATGTCCTTTAACAGAGGATTCTCAGACTTTGGTCTTCCAGTAGTTTTAGAAGGGCCAGTATGCTTAGTCAGTAATTCAGGAAACTGAAGAATCACTTCTGGAGAACCAGAGTTTGAGAACTAGTGTTTTAGTAGCATCCTTTATGCCTGTGATATGCTCACATATACTGAACAGTTAGATACAGCATAGATCTCTCCTACCATTGTGGTCATAGGGTGATGAATGCATCCAACACAGCATAGTTCAGCTTCTCTCAAAGCACTGTTTGGGAGGTACAAGCTTATAAATAGTTTTCTTTGTTCATCTTTAATTCCAGTAAGTCTGAGGCTAACTGTCCATCTTTCATGCCAGTATACATACCAAATTTCAGTTTTACGTTGTTTCTCCTCTTCAGCCCCCATAATTTGGATTCTGATCTTAGTAAAGAAGATAGCTTTTGTTGTTATTATCTGTTTTTCTGACTTGTTGCAGTCCAAGACAATCTCTTTAAAGACTGGTATATTTCTTTGGACTTAGTTCTCTTCTTCCTTTGACAAAGCGATGGATGAGACTCTCAATAGAACCTTAAATGTTTTTGGTTTGACAGAGTGATTGCCTGAGTCATGTGTGGCAAATCCATGATAAAAATCACTTCTGCTTAAGGCTTTCTGATCTATGCTTGAGAGCTGGAAGAATGGGGAAAGGAAAAGCTGTTTTCCTTTCTGTGTTTGTTGTATGAAGTCTCAGATCTTTCATCTTCTCGGTTAGGATTGTTGCAAGCAGATAAAAGGATAATCTTATAAACTGTACTTCATTATTTGAAAGACTGCAGTAATTGCATACTTCTTTTTAAGGCTGTGCATAAAATTAGGATTACAATGGGAAGTCCTGTAAATTCTCACCAGTCCTTAACTGTCCTCATTTGCCATGTAAATTTGTTAGTTGTCAACTACGCAAACAGGTTTTCTTTTCCTCTTCCATGTTATTTTAATCCAGATACAGTTGGCACAGGCAACCTTCACAATTCTGTCACTCTTCAGATGTTTTGCACTATAGCTCCCATTCAGTCCAGTCCACACAGCAGTGACCAGGGTATGATGGTAATCGTAGCCTGAAGTATCTGGAAGGTTCTTGTTAGAAGGAAGGTGGCAGCATTTCTGAAAACGGGCTCAGGGGCAGTCCCCACAAAATTTTTCTTGTTGCAGTTACTGAGGCTTTTAATATGTTGAAATAAATGGGCCATTATAGTGGACCACTTTTTATACTGCAGTGAGGGCAAATGTACAGCTTTGCATTGTATCATCCAGGATGACTCTTCAGATGTTTGTGCAGTGGTTCTCCTGAAATTTCTTCCTGGATTCTTCGGGGCCATTTATATCAAACAAACAATCACAATTTAAGTCTAAAACATTTTTTTAACAACAATACTACTAACTGAATACAGAGTGCCCTCTACTGGTGTCACCTCTGCACCCATGAATGCAAGGTCATGTGAAAACTTGCTTTCAGTTATTATCAGTGGACATGCTAGGTGCATGCCCATGCAAGTGCACAGCTATTGCGTCTGCTGATGATAATGGGATGGAGCATTCACCTTTTTTGTTTTAGGTAATGGTTCCTGGAATGGAATACCTGCAGATACTGAAGGTACACTGTGCTAAACAGAACTCATAGCAACTGTCTCAGAAGTTACGTGCCTCAATGAGGTGTGCTTGCACGACTCGATTGTACGATTCTTCTACATATGCTACTTGTATTGCAATCTTGCGTGAAACCTTAACACTTTAAATAAAAGATACAAAATAGCTGCCAAAGCATAACAGAACTTATGTTGCAAGTAATTTATAGTTTTGTACCTTCCTGTGTAGTGGTTTGAGCATTGGGCTGTGACTCTGGAAACGAGGGTTTGAATCCCCACTCAGCCAGAGAAGCCCACTAGATCACCTTGGGCACGTCACATTTTCTAGCCTCAGAGGAAGGCCATTTCCGCACTACACTGTTATGATGCTATTATTCTGCTTTCAACGTCCTGTGGAATTCTGGGACTTGTAGTTTACCGAGGTCAAAGAGCTCTCTGACTGAGAATTCTAAATGTCTCTCCCTAAACTGCAAACCCCAGGATTCCATAGGATGTTGAAAGTGGAATAATAGCGCTATAACAGTGTAGTGCAGAAATGGCCGAAGGCAAAGGCAACCCCCTCAGAACAAATCTTGCCAAGAAAATCCCGTGATAGATTCACCTTAGGGTCACCATAAGTCGGAAACAACTTAAAGATACATACAGCAACAAATGCATAATTGAAAATTCTGGTACTTTATTCAAAGTGAAAAGGGCATAATTCTTATGCCTAGCTACTGCAGCTCCCCTCCTCTCTAGCTCTCCCCATCTTTCTAACAGCCCCTGTTTTGGGGTTTCCCCACCCACTGGACCAAAGCAGTAATTCACAGGAGTTACACCAGTCCAGTTTAATAGGAATCATCCCCAGTCCTGCTGTTACAATGTATGATGCTGGTGTGGAAGCCCTACACATATGTGATCGCACATATGTGATCACACCTTAAGATTGTTTGCTGAATTTTTCCCATTGTGCTGAAGTGTTTTCCATGAGTGGTCTAAAAATGAATTTTTTGACGGAGGCCTCATTGTGTACCTTCACTTTGGATGTGACGTGAAAGTTCCACTTGCTGGTCAGCCAAATCAATTTTCTCATGGAAATTCTACACCAGTGGTATACTGGACAGGTGAAAACTGCCTCTTTGCTTTAAAATTGGGTTGGGCAACTTTGACTCTTAGAAATTTTTGGCCTGCATTTCCAACCAGCCCTCACCAGCACAATCAATGCTGAGGAACGATAGATGTTGATAGATGTTGCAGTATGAAACAATGTGGAGAACCACAGTGGCCCACCTGTTTTTAAAGAGTTTTCTCTGATAGGGTAATCAAGGGCTTATTTCTGACTAGATATCCATAGGATTCCACCATATAAACCAGTATATGAGAACTTTTCCACTGTATGAATGGGCCATAAATTCCGTGTAAAAGAATTGGAATGAGCAGAGTACTTGCTGTCAAAGGCCTGAGTCCTACAAGGGAAGACCATCAAATTGATTGTTGCATGGTCAGTCCACAGTGATGTAGATCCCATTGAATCAATGAGTCTGTGCCAGTTTGGAGTAACAACAACATTCAGGTGAAACCAGTGATGGCCATGCTCTGAAGCCTGGAGATCACATTGTCCTGTTTTGGGCTCCTCTGGATGACTAAAGCATATCTTTGTGGCTGCCATTTTGTGGTTTTGCTTTGAGGCTGACATTTGCAGTTCTCTTTTGGAATATGAGTATTTGCTGTTTTAGGAGTTCCTCCTCCAAACATTATGTAACAGTTTTGCAAAGAGGTTTTTTTTTAATCATTTAAATGTGTTATTTTGGCCGAAAAGGACTTTTTAGCCAAAAAATTGGGGGAGAATTTTCTAGTCTTTGGGGGTGAAAGAATGCCTAGAGATGTACTTAACATCTCCGCCCTCTGTATGTATGCTGCTTGTGGACCACACCCTGGGCTAAACCAGGAAGGACATTCCCGCCCCACCAGTGGTTGCCATCTTATTTATCATATGGAATGCTTTGTACTAGAGTGCCAACTGCTCTCATAATCTTTGTTGGCTTTTTTTCCTCCCTGGATGAGGAAATATCATGGAGCTTTTTTCTCCCTGGGTGAACATTTTTCTGGTTTCAAAACAGAGCTTGCAGATCAAATGTGAAAAGCCACGAGAAACTGATAAATTCCCTCAAAAACTAGTGAAAAAGGGGTTCCTGAAGGAATGCGGCACAAGAGGCAAACAAAATAGGAAACAGAATATAAGTAGAAGACCAAGAAAGTGTTTTTGAACCTAGTGGAAGATAGGGATGGATCTTCATGTGGTCAGATAAGCAGAGCCAGAAACAAAGAAACACATATTGTTCTCATATAAGCTTTTGGTCTGTGGCTTGCCTTAAAAGATTTCTGTAAAAACTGCTCCAGTATAATGCTCCAGCAAATGTGCAGCAAAACATGAGTACGGTCAGATTTTCCAACCGCTAGCCGATGGAATGATGTTGGTATGCATTTTGTGTTCTTCTGGCCAGAAGCAAAGAAGCCAGTGTTGCTCTAGCAGGAATGAGGTAGCTCAAGTTCATCTTGTTCTTCATATGGGAGAGGCTTCTAGATGCATTCTCTTTCCATTCATCTCCCAAGAAACATACAAGGTCATGCAGAATTGAGATGTTCATTTTTAGAAAGGTATTTTCTAAAAGTGTAGGGATAGCAGAAGGGCATTTCTGGAACCAGCTTAATGCAGGAGAAATACCCTATAATTTTGAATGATGGCAGTTATGATGAAGAAGAAAGTTTGGGAATGCATATAGCAGTGGAATCCCAATGGTGGGCAAAACTCCAAGAGGGAGTTTTGAAATTATAGCTGTATAGAACTCAGGAAAGCTATCTTTCTTTGGACAGACAACTTCTAAAATGCTCTGGTCAATGTGGCTGCATTTGGTACTGACCATGCTGTCTGGGGGATTTTGGGATCCACAGTCTAGGAAAGGGAATTATAAGATAGAAGTCTTGTTAACATGTCAGCTGGCACAGATTCATTGTCAGAGAAAGCACATGTGTGTGTAAGTGTGTATGTGCGTACATGCAGTGGGAGGTGTAGTTGGAAACAGAGGTTCTTACTTAGCTTCCAACGAGACATAATGTCTCCTGGCTTTCTTAAGGCACATGCTATTTTTGGCCAAAGAATGCAGCAAATAACTTTGGGGTACTTTGTGTGCTTGTGAATATACACTGGTGTGTTATGATAGTCCAGCAAAGTGTAAACAGGGTATTTGTCTTCATTTAATGTGTACATAAAGAAGCCAACGCTTTTTATATTTACCTTGGAATTTAGGGTGAGTTTTTATTGCTGGCTGGGAGGTTGAAAGAACTGTAGTGCATAATGTAGATTTTCTAAGATCTGGTTAGAACAGAAGATACTGGCTTAAGATCTGTGTGTGTATGTATGTGTGTCCATACTTGAGTTGCCAGGTGTTCCTTGTTATAAGGGTTGTCTCTTATTTGACGATCAGAAAGCTTGTCCCTTATAAGATTGGCAAGGTTCCTTATTACAACGGATGTCCTATATTTGATGGTTGGAAAGTGTTTCCTTTTATAGAAACTGAACAGGATTTTTTAAAAAAAAATCCTATATTTTGAGGTATGGGCCTTTCATAATGACAGAAATGTAATTCATATAATTCATGAATATGAACAATATGTTAATTTTACAGAGAAACACATGGCTAAGTTAACTGAAAACAGTACTTTCGTTTGTCATCCAAGTAGAACATGAACTTGTTAATATCTTTTGCCTGATTGTCAACATCGCATGTAATTAATCTCGACTTCTTTATTGCTGTTTCGAAAACCTGGCAACACTAGTCCATACTCACATGTGCATGTTCTAAGGCAGTTTTCTGTACAGTACAACTAGCTTTCCATTGGACATCACTATTCAGAAATAAAGCCTGCTGTGTTCAGTAGAACTTTATTTCAGGAAAGTGTACGGGACTGTAGCATCAGACATGACCTATTCAGCATGTCCTGTAGCTTGTGATGTTGTCTCTTGTCTTCCCCCATCCTAAACAGAGAGACCAGCTATGGTAAATGGATGCAAAAGACAAATATTACATACCCAGTAGCTTCTTTTCTTGTAAATCTGAATACACCGCTTTTGACTGGCAAGGGTTAAACAAGTGCTGTCATCTTCATTTCTCAGCAGATAAGGCCAAGTAGCAGAGGGTCACACCTTGGAACAGGAGAGAAGAGCAAATTAGTAGGTTGGTAAAGGTTTGTTGGACTGCATTTTAAAAAGCCAAAACACCTAGCCCAGAAGATGTCAGTGTTTGCTGCCTTTCAAAAGATGTATAGTGATATTTTAGGAGAGGCAGTAAACACACTTCTGAGATGAAGCTAAAGACCTTTACAAGAAGCCTTGGAGGACTTCTTTTAAATTGGTTTTCTGAAGTTCTCTGTGGAGTTCCCAAGTTTGTATTGATTATGAGTTTTCTTACTTGAGGAAAATCTATGGCCTGAATCATGCCTGAAACTGATTCCATAATACACTGTTATGCTCTAGGGCTTGCTAGTTCTCTACCTCTTTATGAACAAGGTAGTCCCTCCTTTCTATGTGTACTTCAGCACTTGGTAAAGTTATTTTTTTGGACTACAGCTCCCAGAATTCATAGTGATTGAAGGATTCTGGGAGTTGTAGCCCTAACTTTTCCAGGTTCTAGTGTGTTTGCAGGCTGAATGCATAGAATAGCTCTTGAAAACCAACAAGAAAAGTTTTTTGGGGGCAGGACATCATGGAGTCTGATCTGAGGGCTCAGCAAATGAAAAGGCTGGGAACAAAATAACAGGCTGAATGTTCTCTACCGTTGCCATGAATTGGGGTAAATCCAGAGATTTGTAATGAAGAATATAGGGTGACTGTTTTCTTTCTAAGTTGGATGTGCAGTTTATGTTTGGGGCACGTAATCAGCAGGTCTGAAGCTGAAAAGAGTGGAACTCCATGAACAGTGCTTTACCATTTGGCAGGCATAGTACATCATAGGGGAACGCTTGCGAAGCATCACTTCTAGCAGCATGCCAACCATATTGACACTTTAGTGCACCCCTTTTCAGGAGGCAGATGCTGAGTAAGTGTGAAGACAGAAGTCAGATTTGTACTGAAATAAATCCAGTTTGCATCAAAACATGAGCTAAGGAAGAGCTCAGAAGCCAAGGAAGGAACCATAGCTCAGTGGTGGCACATATATTTTGCATTCAGATGCATTCATTGCATTAGTTATCCCTGCACATAAGAAAAGAAGCTTTTTTTTTTTGAGGAAATGTAGACCTTAGACAAAAAAAGATAACCAGAATGTTGCCAGATAATACAAAAATCAGCTGAAAGACTTTTAAATGCTGAGTCATCATGCCAACAAGTCACATATTAAATTAATAATTGTGACCCTATACCAAGAGAGAAAGAGAGAAAAAGGTGGACAATCAGTTTTAATTTTCTGTAGAACTGTTGAGTGGCTATACTTGCCAACAGGAACATGGGTTGATTGTCATGACAGGAGACATGAACTCTAATTGTTACTGTGTTATTTTATTCCTTTCTGGCTGGGTGGTGATTAGAAAAAAATGTCAAACTTAATAAGTTGCCATTATGATACGAGGATACTAGCAGGATTTCCCAAGCAATTTTATTAGCCCAGCCCTTCCGGGGTGCAAGATTTTAAGAAATAGACTAGTTGCTCCCAAGCTGTTAGCCAGCTGACAAGTTTAAAATTTATTATGACCACCCACACTTCATAGTTGTGGTAAGAACTCACTGTGCTCTTGCATTATCTGCTGAATGTTCTGTCTGGTGGTGTTCTATCTGCTGGGTGTTCCATGCTGGCATTTTAATACATATTATGTATTGTGAATATGAGAATTCCCCAAATGCTGCACGTTTCTGGTGGGTTTCCTTGTGATAACCCTCCCCTCCCTCCAGTATTCAGAACTGTGCTGGCTTAAGACTAGAAGTGAGCAAGATACAGTGCTGGAGCTGAATGCTACCCTCTCCCAGGACTTTTTGTGACCCTCAGAACTTCCAGATCAATTAATCTATTATCTTGCTTTTTTTTCCTTTGGACTCAAGGTGGTTTACAAATTATTAAAACAAGCTGAGCCAGCATGGTGTAGTGGTTTGAACATTGGACTGTGACCCTGGAGACCCAGGTTTGATTCCCTGCTCAGCCATGGAAACCCACTGAGTGACCTTAGGTGTGTCACACACTCTCAGTCCCAGAAAACCCCATGACAGGTTTGCCTTCGGGTCTATATAAGTTAGAAATAACTTGAAAGCAGATGACACCACCAAGAATAAAAGATTAAAAGCTTGCTAAAATGTGTGTGTGTGTATATAATTTTTAAAAAATCATGCCATCTGTAGAGCTATAACAATTAGAATTCACTCCTGGACTGCCCTTTGTGTGACCAAGTAAGAGACAGTAGATTTTTCTCTCCTGAAATCCTCCAGAAGTAGCAATTCACCCTTTCATAGGTTTCAGCTGCTCTGTACTGTTTGACCCCAGTTTTCAAAACCATATGTAAGTTTTTGGCCACTTTAGCCATTGTTGGCAGTCCATGATGACCCCAGTGAGTCCTGGGGCAGAAATTGCCTCCCCCCAACTCATCACAGTTCTATAGCCCTGCTTTAGCCTTCCAAGATGTGAAGCTCTGCAGCATGCACCACCTGAGATGCTGGTGGGAGAGAAGAGAGTGCCAACTGGTTCCTGTTTTGCTCCTCTAACACAATTACTGCCTCCTGCTCTCCTGGTGCTGCCAAGAAGTGAGAGCAATGGGCTTCAGTGGGTCTCTTCCATCACTTGCTAGAGCAGTTGACCTTCTCTCTTCTATGGAGAGTGGGGGGAAGCCCTTAGAGATTATTTCTCTTAGACCCTAGTGACTGAACCCCAAGACCAACATCCTATTAAACACCAGCAAAGGGGAAAATCCCACTTGTGGAGTGATACTGGGATTCTTGCTGCTTGCCATTGTGCGTGTATGGTTCTTGTTTGGAAGATGTGACTATCGCTTGAGAATGAGGTCCTTGATTTGCCTTATTATGTGAGTGGCAAAAAAATCAGCTCACATACCCTATGAGTCGTATTACCTGAGCTGTTTGACTCAGTAGGATCCTGGCCCAAGGCATAGTGATAGCAAGAGGTGAGGCAACAAGGAGCAATGGGGTATATGAGGGAATGAGAGGAAAGAGAAGAAGGTCCTCTCTCCCCATTTCCTTTCTGTTTCTTCCATTCAGTTGTTAGCTGCCATTACCATTATCTAGAACCTTGCCATTAAATGCCTTGGTGGTTGAACACTTGTCAACTTCACAGATGCTTATTTGGCATACTATAGAAATGGCAGGCAAAGTTTTCTGTAAGTTCCCTAAATCTGAAACTGTCACTTCAAGTACTAGAAATTTACAAGAATTCCAGTGCATTTTAAAACTGAAAATAGTGACTGCAGGAATTAATTGTGTAGAGTACATGGAAGCAAACATTTTGCATAGTGGAAGCCATTTGACAAAAAAAGTGGTTGAAAATATGATAAACATTCTAACGAGAATCAGGTTTGTTTTGAAACTTGAAGAGAAGGTTGTCTTTAAAAAGTCTAATGGGAAAGACATGTTGTTTGTCATTTGCATTCAACAGTGGTGAGGGGGAAAAATACATGATATTTCTTGCTTTTGTTTCTTCTTTAGGTTGGTTTTGCACTTGGTAATGTAGTCGGGATGTATCTTGCCCAGAACTATGATGTAAGTATTTTGCTTTTTTGCTACTGTTAAGCTTGAGATGATGTTTGCTTTATCTATTCCAGGGCTAAGGAAACTATGGTTCTCCAAATGTTTTGGACTCCAGCTCCCATCAGCTCCAAAAATGAATGGCCAGTGATCAAAGAGTATGAAAGGTGTAGTCCAGAAAAATCAGAAGGATCTCCATCCTTGGTCTATGTGATCACAGAAGATTCTTCATCCCTGGTCTATGTGATCACAGCCTAGTGCGGTTGGGGTAAATTTGTATAAGTAACAGGCAAATTGCCATTTCTGGTCCATAGTGCCTTTCCCCCATAAATCTCTTCCATCGTTTTTCCATTTAAATCTGCAAATATTCATTTTAATCTGTATGTAAATATATACTTAAACACATTTGCAAAAAAGTGTTGTTACTTTTTGAGTTGTGAACTTTATCACAGATTTCAGAGAAGCTCAAAATCTCATTGAGAGACAGTTTGGTTTCAGTCCTCACACTAGTCCAAGAGATACAGAAGAGCTTAATTTGTATTGCAGTTCTCAAAGACTGAGTTTCTCTGGCATCCTTAATTGACTTGGGAACTTTCAGACCAAAAAGTAGGATGAGTGGAGAAGTTTATTCTGTTCACATTTTGATGCAAACTCTATCAAATTGGGTGGAAGCACTTTTTGTAGACAGGAAGAAGCAGAGAAGTCAACCAGCCTAGTTTCACATGCCTAAATTTGGCTCTGAACAGTGTTTTGCTACTCTTCCAGTGACTGTATGCTAGAGCAAGAGTGGGCAACTTGCAAAAAAGTCTACTTTTTTGGATGTGAAGTATGGGAATTCCAGTCCAACCACATCTCAGTGATCACAAATTGCCTGTTATCTGCCATAGAAGGGCTAAGTTGTAGGTCTGTTTCTGTCTAAATTCTGCTAGGATTTTGTTCACATCTGTTAAAGGAAACTTAAAGAAATCATTTTACTTGGATAACAGACATAGTTTCATGAAGGAAATGATACATACATAGCCAAATAATTAAGCAGATGGAAAATGGGATTTTTAAGGTTCTAGAAATACGAAATTGGGGTGGGTTAGCTGGCATATTCAACTAAGTTTCCACTGTACTCATTTCCACTGAAAAACATCCTCTTTCCAATTCTCAGAGGGTCTGATGTTCACTTCTGCTTTTTAATAGGTTCCGAATCTCGCAAAAAAACTTGAAGACATCAAGAGAGATGTGGAAGCTAGAAAGAAGCCCCCAAATGACAAGTGATGTTGACTTAGTCCCCTCTATATTAATGTAGACGATATAGTTTGCCTCTGGGCCACAGGTGCCAAACCTTAATGTGGTTTTTGTGGATTCCTTCCAAGTCTAGTATTGGAGAACCTCAACTGCCCTCCAGCTGAAGTGTCGCCTCATCCCATGGGACCTTCCAGGATATGTGACCCTTTTTTCTATAGCCAATAATATGAAAAAACAGTCAGAAAAATTGAATTTTTGTTCTTAGTATATGTGCTCAGTATTTTATATTCAGTATTTTAATGTGTTTATAGGTATGGCATAATGACATTTGTTATTCCAACTCAACACACAGTCTTGCTGTTACAAGGGCTCATGAATGAAACTGGAGAAAATGAATCATGGACGAACATCCAAAGATACCCCTTTCCAAATTTACTTGAGCTTTACAGTCCTTTTTAATAACCTGTTTATAACATAGCAAATCACTGATTAAAATTGTCTTTTTTCCTGAATTGAGAGCTTTCTGATTTTAACCTTGTTAGGGCTTATGCCTTGCATGGTCAGCTGTTCTGTCTCACATAAAATGAGTGTGAAATGCTGAGCAAATGAGGTGTGTGAAAAACTGTCAGTTTGGTGTCTTGTTTTCACCATTCTCTTTCCATCTCTTGGGAATTTAGTTCAGTAGCTCTTTTATGAACTATTTGAAGTAGCTCTTCATTGTACAGTAGTTTTGCAAGTTTCTTTTTTCCTCGCTGAAAAATGCATCTGATATTCAAGTATTTCACTGCTGATGGGGATGTAATTTATAGTGTACAGAACCTCTAATTCTCAACATATGCACTACTCTTTCAACTCGTGGTGGACTCTTTGAAATGTTAATGCAAAACTGAGCTGCTAACCCAGGTATGAACTTTCTATAGAGTGCTGTATTGTTTGGTTGATGTCTAAGTCTCTGCATCAGGTTGTGTAAAGTCTGCAGAGGGTTTTTAATAGATTAAATATAGAATAGCTCTTCTGCCAGTAGATAGGGCCACTCACAGAACAATGATACGGTAAACACTTCCAAGAGTTTTGTGGGACCTTGTAATACTCTGGAGGGCCTGATCCACTCAGGTCCTAGCCAAACTAGATTCATGGGTATGCTCATGCTGAACAAGCCATAGATGAAGCAAAATGCAGATTTACTGATTACAGGTGGATGATAAATGAGGTGCCCAAGGAGAGTTCTGTGGATGCTGTGGTCTTCTAAAAAACCATCAAAATCAATCCAAGAGCAAAACAGATCTGAACTTTCCCTGAAGGCCAACATTCTTAAACTGAAACAGTTATACTCTGGATATATGGGAAAGTATCAGTCACTACAGTGCTATGCTTGGTAAGGTAGAAGGCACTAGGAAAGGAGGAAGAGTGCATTACAGGTGGATGGACTCAGTCAAGGAATCTATGGCTCTATATTTGCAAGATGTGAAAGGGCTGCTGATAATAGAATGATTTAGAGATCTCATCCATAGAGTCTCCATAAGTCAGAAGTTGACAGTAGGTAACAACCTGTTGATAAACAGATACAATATTATAAATAAAAACAGAGAAATTTCTCTCCTGTCCCTTCAGCTGAAAGCACCTGATGTATATTTGATCTCTGGGGGGTGAAAGGGATACCTTTTGGTCCTGAGACATGGCCAGGCAGATCTCTTCCCTCTGGGACCAAGGAATACTTCAATAAGAGGGGATTATTTATCCCAACAGAGCTTACTTTCTTGAAGTTATGGTGGATCTCACAGGTTAGGAATGGGGAAAAGCTCCCACCCTACCTCTAGAAGAGGAATGTTCTTTCCTGTCAGTTCAAGTGATGATAGGAATATGCCTGTCCTCAGCAGGAAAGTATTCTTATCAGTAGCAGGACTGACACAAACGTTTCTAGATTATACTCTGTCTACCTGCGTGGCTTCTCTCAGAACCTGCCAGGAATTATGGGAAACAAGCAGAGAGAAAGAGGCCTTCTAAATTGGCATAGGTAGGTCGATACACAAGCTAAAATACACACATATAGCTTTCCCCCTTCTTCTATTTATTTATATCCTACCTTTCCCCAGTTTGGGATTCAAGGTGGCTTACTGCAGTTATGACAAATACAGAAATTTACAGCAACCAACTAAACTATCATAAAATTAAAACCTATTAAAAAGAAACCATTCAACATCAACAATAAATAAAAGTCCAGTACATTATATAAGGGGCGTTTCCCTAAATTTTTTTTCTAAAGCCTACCAGTATACGAACGGTCTTACTTTTGGCAAAACAAGAAAGTACCAGACTATCCTTTCTAGGAAAGGAGTTTGAGAGCCCGAGAGAAGCCACTGAGAAGGCCCTCTCAAATATTCCTTTGGTGAGACAGAAGGGTCTCTACAGATGATCTCAAAACATGAGTAGGTTTGTATGGAGAGATAACTTCAAATACTTGCACCTGAACTCTGTAAGGCTTTATAGGTCATCATCAACAGTTGAAATTGTGGCTGGATGTGGATTTACGGCCAGCCTCTTAATCTGGCTACAGCTCTTTGGACCAGCTGAAGTTTCCAAGCACTCTTCAAAAGCAGCCCCATACAGAGCACGTTACAGTAATCCAAATGGGATGTAACCAAGGCATGTGTCACCATGGCCAAGTATGACATCTCAAGGAACATCATAACAATGATAAAGAATGATTTAAAAATCCAACAACTGCATTCTTCACTGGTTTTCCAGAAACATTACAACTCTTAACAAATTTTGTTTGGCATAAGCTTCCATGGGTAACAGCTCAACATTTCATCAGATGTTTGGAGTGATGTCTCAGCTGGCAGATTATTGTATACATATTGAGTGGGATACTGTTGAGGGGAGGGTATAATCAATTGGATGTGAGGGAGCTGAAAGGCAAAAAGTTTAAACTGTTCATTATCTTAATAGTGGTCATTAACCAACATAGTTGGTTGCTAGCACAGACATCCTACCACAGGTAAGCGCTGATTGGTTCATGCATAGTCATTGTCTTATTCATGAGCTGGACCTCTTAGGGAATTCTTGTGGTTGGAGCATACAGTCAGTGTGGTCCTAGGGACTAGAAATTCAGAGAGTACAAACTGATAATTTCCCAAAGATTGGTCATGAACTGTCTTTAGTGGCAACACAGATATACTAGTACATGAGTTCATTAAAGCATGTAGTGAGATTTTAAAAAAGACTTTGTCCCTATTCAAGCCATAGGGGAGAGGAATCTTGGAGAATTCTTGTTCGGCTGTTCCATTTGAGGATAGATGCCTTGAGTTAGAGACGGTGACTTGACTGAAAGTGTGCTTCTGCATTTTCTTTTTTAAAAAATTGCCATTTCTGATGTCAGATTTATATTGATTATTTTCTGTATACGGATGAATCCATTTTTCCTGTGTACCATTCAATAGGGCATTGATGGCATCTCTCATCAGGGTGGATGAACAGATGATGTTGTGGATGACGTTTATTAGCTCACGTAACAGCAATACCAGAATAGACAAGGGGGTCTGGTTGGGATGTAGGTATGCCAAGGGTTTGTTTACTGTGTCTGCAAGGTTTAGCAACAGCACATTCCCTCTTCCAAATAATATTAAATGTTTGGCCTACACTACAGTCCAGTTCTTTCCAGACATAATTTTATTAGAGGGTGTTTTCTCTCTTTTCTTTTCCCTCTGAATGTTGTCCGCAGTGTTTACGCTACAGGGAATAGTGGAGTGCTTTCGCCTCTTTATGTTTTTGCCAGCTAATGAGGGGTTGACAAGCTGACTTTCAGACAACAAAGACTATTTTAACCAAAGCTGAAAGAAATTGAGACTCTGTATACTGTATCAGTTCTCAAAGTGAATTGACTTCTTATGTCCCTTTCAAGATTTTCAACCCCCTATACTTCAATAGCAACTCTCTTTTGAAAGCGATAATGGGTTTCTCTATCTCCAGAAGCTATTTTACAAGGCTATGGTGACCACATTGTGGTACAAAGGCTCAGATGGAAATATTAGACCAGAGCCCCATGCCTTGTAGAAAGCAATAGTTCCATGTGGGCAAGTGTGTGTGTGTTACCATTTTTTTGTAGATACATCCCCTCAGTGCTGCATTACACACAGTTTTATAGGATCCTACTCCCTACTTTCCAGTGTAGTTTGGGGAGAGAGTAGATTCAAGGGCACGCTTTTCCACCTTTAGAACTTGTGAGACTTTTGCAAAATGAGCAGAAGGCTGAATCCAATTCTTAGTACCAACTAAAGTAGCCCCAAAGTAGTAGTAGAGTAGAGTAAAGTAAAGTAGTAGAGTGAATGGGACTTACTGAAGTAAGTCTCACTGATTCATTGAGTTTAATCTGTCTGGGGTTGTGAATTGGATTTAGCCCATTGTTTATGAGGAGAGGTATTTGCTTGCTTGTTTATGTCTGGTCTTCCTGTTACAATAATTAGTCAGAAAATTACAAGCAGTATTTTCCATTATCTCTTTTATCTGGATATGCACAGAGACACTGTGTAGAAGGTCTTTTTCTCTTTAAAATAAAAGAACAGGCAGTTAACTTGATCAAAGTAGAGGTTGTAGTAGATTGCTGATAAGTGTGTCACACTTTTTTTGGAGATGAAATAGTAAAAAAAAGGCAGCAGTATGAATAATCATACTGTAAGCAACTTACGTTGGCTGCAGTAACATGTGGGTCTCTGTGATATTGTGCAAGAAGATATCCCATTATCAAAGAAAGTGATAAATCTGGAACATATCCTAGGTAGAAGGTCTCTTGAAGGCAAATGTGTTTGTATTACCTGGTGGTGTTGTTATGTGTGTGTGTGTGAGAGAGAGAGAAGAGACAGAGATCAAAACAATAAAAAGTCTTGCAACTCCAGTTAATTTTGTTCTCCACAAAGACATAAGAAGAACCCTGCTGGTCAGACCAGGCTATCAAGTCTAGCATCTTATTTAAGTGATCAAATGGAGGTCTGAAGCCCAATAGCCCAATTTCTTTGTTTTTCGCTAGCATGCTATCTGATCTTGCAAGTAACATATGACTGTCATAGCTTTGTCCTCCCTGAATTCCTCTTCCTTTTAAAGCTATCTGAATTGATAGTGACCAACACATCCTGCACCAAGTTCTATAGTTTGTTGGAATTTCTTAACATTCTGTTTCAGTAGCATAGTGTCTTTCAGCTTAACATCCCTCAAAGAAAAATAGTAGTTAACATTATTTCAATGGAACAAATGCAAACATACTGTATTATTGGGTAGTCAAGTTATCTACTACTGTAATTGAGTAACTTCATAGCACTGGAACCAATGAAAGGCTCAAGCATGGATTGTCATTGGCTTTCTTCCTCTTTAATAGAGTGGTGAAACAATGCCAGCACTGTTAATAAGAATTTATGTAATCTTTTTGGGTAGGCATGCTGGGCCCCTTCTTGTGTGTCCAGCTGGGACTAGACTTGTGTACCAAATTTTCATCTGGAAATAGTTTAAACTGGAATGTCTTTGGATGATCAAGTAAAGTGTTCCAAACTGACCAGGAGAGAATTTTTTTTTAGTTGTTTCAGTTGTTTGTTTGGAACTTGTTCATCTTATGAAAATATTGCATTTTGCTAAAAAGCTGTTTCGATAACAACTCGGCCATTGGTTCTTTCTCTCTTTCCCACTGCTGCTCACACCTCCTTCCATTCTAATGTTCAGTGCTCTAAGAGAGGCAGGGCCACTTAATATAGCTTCTGTATTTTATCACTGTAAGGCTATGTCAGCTCCAGGGGCCCAGAGCCTATTCACACTACACAATGATAGAGCTGTTACTCTACTTTAACACTCATGGTTCTGTCCTATGGAATCCTTGGGCTGGCAGTTCAGGGAGGACCATTTAGAATACCAAACCAGAGTATTTGGCTTCCTCACTAAACTACAAACCTCCAAAGTCCACAGGACAGAATCATAACAATTGAAGTAGAATAATAGCACTACAATTATGTAGCATGAATGGGCCCCAGAGACTATTTTCCTGGCTGCAGGTTCCTTCCATTCAAGTTGGAACTGACTAGCAAAACCAGAAGTGGAGGAAATCAATTCCCAGTTTGGAAATAAATTGATTTAATAAAGAAACTCTAAAAAGTCTGTTTTGGAGGAGACACATAACCTGATGGAGATGTGTTCTGTCTTCTGCAAAATAAAAATAGCTTTTTTTTTTTTTGGCAGCAGGGAGACGGGGTATATAAAACCTTTCTTGGGATTGCTGCGTGGGCCTCCATAGCAATGTTCCTCACCCTTGTCATAGAGAGTAGGCCAACCTTTCCCATCCTTGTGTTCTCTCTATTGAATAAATTAACTGGAGGATTCGTGACACTGCAGTTGAACACATCTGAAGGGTGCCATTTGGGGGAAGGCTGAGTTTCCTATGTATGGGCATGTCTGTATTACGTTCTCCAACCCTTAGGATGGAGGTAAAGACTTGGAAGTGAATTGAAAGTAGCGTAATAGTCATCGACTAGCCATGAACTTTGATCATTAGAGGAGATTGTACCTTCCAACTTTCCCAACTTGGCAGGGGCAATCCATATTCATCAGATTGCAGCTTAATGTGATCCTTTGGGACCTCAGTAGGAGATAGTACATTTGTCAGTCCATAAATTTTGTTGAAGAGGTAGACACAGCTAACAATGTGGAGGGGGAGCTAGTACAAAGCACCTGGGCTAAGCAGTCCAGAAGGGAGCTGGAGTATGGCTAAGCTACATGTTTTTGTCATTGGGGTAGAGCATCTTCAAATTCCACTTGTTTTTGTTTTTTTGTTTTGATCTGATGAATGCAGGAAGAGGGAGCATCAGCCACACTCACAACAGACTGAACTTAAACATTTGGTACACATTAAAATGGTCTCAAATTGCATAAAAAGCCTGTGGTGACCCATTTCATACTCTAATTGTCCTAACTTAGTAGGGACAGCCCTGATGAATCCTCAGCCATTCCACTTTCTCTGCTGCTATTAAAATGTCGCAAGGCTTCGTCACATGAGACAGGTAAATTGTAATTCATGTGCAAAATGTTTCTTTTACAAGGTTTAAAAAAACACTTTCCAAATGGTCTCCCTCTGAGGGAAGAACAGAAGAGAAACGAGGTAATATGAAGTCCCAGCCAAAGACACTTATCCTGCTTCAATTGTGAGTTACCTGCCTTTTGATAAAGCCCTGACTTTCTCTCTCTTCCTCACATTTTCCCCCTTTCTCCTCAGCTTACTTCAGTTGCTGCAACTGAATTCAAAGTGCAAAAGTAGTTTGCACTCAATTAATTTAGTGGGTGACAGGAGATCAGATGAACAGGGGATCCCACTGTTCCCAATTAGCTCAGGCAAAAGCAAGCCAGCGCTGCCTTTCCTAGCTTGTGTGTTGTTCGTTATTAATAACCTTTGCCATCTTGATCACCTGGCCACACAAGTCCCAGTTTTCATGTGCGAAACGTTGCAAGGTATGGGAGATATTATTTTGCTGTCCCATGTTTGGTTACTCTGGTTACACCCAGAGGGGGGCCAGGGGGAAGTGCACCTTTCAAAGAGAAGATCCCATGCCCATGATCCTTTATTAAATAAGTATATATATTCCACCTGTGGGGTAGGTTAGTGGTCAGCTGCTGTCAGCCTCACATAAGAAGAAGCTACGGGTGGTGGCTTGTGTGTTGCTGAAGTGAAGTTTGAACAGGACTGCTTTTTTAAGCCAGCCAGCCCCATGTGGGGAGACATCTGGATGACTATTTCACCTCAGCAGAGTCTGTTTTCCATTTCCATACCCAGTTGGGATCAGGTGCTGTTTTTAGGTAGAGGGGAGGCTTTTCCACATTTCCATTATTATTTCTACAAACCAGGAGAGAGTATCAAAGGCTTAAATAATTTACTTTATTTGCATTAGAAACATTCTGACAAGCAGTAGATTGTTTTTTTTTCCCCTTCAGCAGGGGAAAAAGGGGATGAAAATCAATCATAGCATGATTAACTTCGGTTAACATGGCATCTATCATTTTTCCTGTACAAATCCAATATTTACAGGTTATACCAGGTATTAAAATAATATGCCTGTTATTTAACAGCATGTGGTGTCAAGCTTAATATTTAGTATGAGAAGGGTCCAGGGGTACATGCTATCTCTGTAGTGTTTAGGAACATTATCTTTCTGGATTACAACTCCCAGAATCCCCTAGACAGCATGGCCATCGAGATTCTGGGAATTTTTGCCCATTTCTGATCTCTATGTGGCTGATTTTGTCCTGGAGAGAATCTCTCCATGAGATCTTTGTAGGATAAAATGCAGCATTTCTCCCTCTAGAATTTTTCACCTGGAGAGCAGTGATTTCTGTGATGGCAGCAGCAACAACAAGTAGAAGCCATGCAATCTACAAAGTGTATCTGTGATGGATTCATGACTCAAAATTCCTCCTGCAATAAAATATCTTTCACTTAGCCCCAGCCTTTGCACATTGTGGCCTTCAGATGACCATATCTTGTCAAGATGCCAGTCAGGGACGTAGCCAGATGTTTCCTTCATTCCCTCTTCTACTGTCTACCAGCCATGGTATGGCTGTTGTGGTGTTGCAGTAGTGAGGTAGGGCTCTGATCATTGTGGAGGGTGGAAGAAAAGACCAAACTCCACAATGACCAAAAAGAGGACATACATAGGCATCTGTTGGGTTTAAACATGTATATGTCACTAACAAGATGCCAGCTTATGTGGGCTGGCTTCATACCATCTCCCCCACATTAAAAACTATTCAAAAATTTCAGATGTTGTGTCCAGATAGACATAGTGAAGGCACTGTCTCAACCATCAGGTAATGGGTGGTAGCCTCCAGGCTAATCTTCATGAAGTCACCAGCTATGACTGTGTTGGAAGACACAGTTGTGGTGCCTGTGTCACATAAACTACCCTGGACTATGGCAAGTGGCCTGGTGCAGTATGTATGGTGGAGGCTTCAATCAATAGTGGTAAGTTCAGTTTCCTCTGCCGGCTTTCCACATGGCTTTGGATAGGGGCAGCATCTTGTCCTTTGCTTCAGATAGTCTTGAATAAGCCCTACAAAATAGCTCTGTTTGGTAATCAGGTTTACTAAGTTATTTCCATGCTTTTAAGTGCAGCTAACAGTCTGTACAATTTGACAGTGAAAGCCAGGAAGCATTAAATCTTCACAGCTTGCTTTCTGGACACATGAGGATTCAGGGGTGTTTCTCAAGGGGAAAAAGAGGTGATTCTTTCTGCAAAATCCTTCTCCAGGGGTGCTGTGGTGCTAAAGGGAGACATCATTTCAAAGAGCCTGCAATAGTGGGCTGCAAGGGGCCTCATAATCTAGGGAGTCTTGGGCCGGACACTGATCTCATAACTATGAAAGGAAAAAAAAAATCAGGCTGATTTCACACTTCAGGATGTTTAATGGAAACTAAGGCCATTTCCACACTGCATCGTTATAATGCTATTATTTCACTTTCAACATCCTACGGAATCCTGGGGTTTGCAGCTTAGGGAAGGACATTTAGAACTCTCAGCCAGAGAGCAATTTGGCCTCAGTGAACTACCAACCCCAGAATTTCACAGGATGTTGAAAGTAGAATAATAGCACTATAACAGTGTAGTGCGGAAATGACCTAAGTCTCCATGTACCTATTGTCCAAATCTTGGTAGATTTTCTGGCAACCCCTTTTGCTCATCTTTTTAAATGAGGGCCAAGATCCTAGATCAGGAGATATATCCCACATGCATAACTATGATACGTCTTCTGTCCAACCCCACCCCCCATCAATGCCCACCTTTCCTCTGCTGTAGCCTCTACAACATGGCTGTTTCCTGGCTTGTAGAGAGCAGGGGGAGTGACAGAGAAGTGTCCAGCTATTTTCCTATAGCAATGACTTTGTCTTCAGGGACCTCTCAGAGGAAACCCTAGAGATCCAAGAAGATGCCTGCTGTTGTCTACATATAGGAAAATAGCTGGATGCTTCTCTGTCACTGTTCCTGTTCTCTTTCAGCCAGGAAATGGACATTTTTGTTTGTGAGTGAGAGATCCAGCAGAGAAAAAGTGGGGTTGAGGGGGAATTTTGGTTGTTGCACAGGCAATACAAAATTGGGAAAAAAGTGAATTATGATGGTACAAGTTGGAAATATGCCATTGTAAGTCAGTAACAGAAGGCCACTCAAGATTTCTTTTCTCTTTTTAAAAACACAGCTGTAGTTAATTTGTGTGTAACCTCCAGAGTTTTGATTTTTATTAAAAAACATTGTCAGCATTCTGGCAAAAATTTCAGCAAGCTAAGGCTCTGCAGCAACTAAAGGCATTCTACTACAAGACAAAGAATGTTAAGGCATTTACTTTTTGTCTATCAAGCAAGACCTTGCAAAGAATTCTTGATTTTATGATGAGGAAACCTAGAACAATAAACCCTGAAAGTGAATTGGACTCTTTCATATCCTGCTTGCAGCCACATTGGTCTTTGTGGCTTTGTGGCTGTTTTTAAACAATGCAAAAATGACCAGGATAATATCTTTATTAGAGCCAAACCAAAAGTTACAAAATAGTTTTGTTCAGTCCAGATCTTATGTTCAACCAAAAAAGAAAAAAAAAGGAGGGGGAGGGGGAATATTTCAGGTCATGATAAGAAGCCCCAGAAACACCAGACTATGATTTCAGAAATACACAAAATGTAATTTCAGAATTAAAATAGAAATATTTATGATTTCATGACTCATAAGATTTTATGGGATCATATCTGGATGGGTGACCAGACTTATCTTGACACTCCATGTGGCCCTGAAACAGCAAATCTTCTTCCCTAGACCAACTGA
The DNA here is from genome assembly GCA_948472985.1 of Iguana delicatissima. Taxonomy (NCBI): domain Eukaryota; kingdom Metazoa; phylum Chordata; class Lepidosauria; order Squamata; family Iguanidae; genus Iguana; species Iguana delicatissima. The sequence goes on along the minus strand of CAOKZL010000698.1, from coordinate 487,880 downwards.
ATGATCAAATTGTTCCATCTCTTTGTTAGATAACTAACCATTTACATTTTTCTACATTTTAAACAATGTATGTACACACACACACACACACATACACATTCATGCACCCTTTCTGCACACTTTCTCTCACACATATAGAAGCAAACTTTAAATGTAAATCTGTAGCTACTATGAATTACATATCAAATAAAAGAAGATCTGTTGGATATTTTATACAGGAAAAGAAACGGATTTTCTGTGGAAGCAATGGGAAAGGGCTGGAAAAACCTGAAGCAAATCTGTTCTATTGAAGTCTTGAGAAGTAAGGAGAACACTGGATGGTGGAAAGACAATGATCTTGGAAGAAGCCCAGATAGGAGTTATTTCTCATTTAGTTCTAGTTACTGGAACAATGTATACTCAAGTGTTTTCCTTTCTTAATGTATGTGCAAATGCGTTGCTCTGTCTGCTGTGATTCAGTAGAGCCTGATAGTCCTGCCTACAGTGGGCCAGTGTTGTTGCCGACTATCGCCCAGTCAGGAAACATATTCAGCTGGAAGAGTCTAATTCCCCAAGTATTTATTGCCAGTGTCACAACCACTAGACCAATCAGATTGACTCCAAAGCCAGCTTTGATCTGGAAGAGAGAGAGAGAGAGAGAGATAAAAAACAGACCTCAGTGTGGAACGTCAGTCGGGGCAGTTCTCCAGCCAGGTGAGCAAAGGATCAGGCAGGTTCAATGAAGTTTGATAACCTTATAACTTCATTGAACCTGCTTGATGTTTTATTTTCTTAAATTTAGATCAGAAGTCACAGCAGAATTTGGGAAGATCAAAGTTTAAATATTATTCTAAAACAGCTATGGTGGCAAAGTGTCATTACTGAATTGAGATGGAGTTTTTCACACCTATCTGATTCAATCATGGTTCTTGTCAGATCGTTCTTAGTACTTACCATATCTTTGATCCGACAGTGCCCATAATTGAAGACAATGGCATTTGGGGGATTACCCACTGGTAGCATCACTGCAAAAGAGATGCACATAGTGACAGGTATCAGGGTGTACAGAGGGTTGATATGCAGGGTTTCTGACTAGAGGGAGAGAGAAAGAAATTTGTGTTAACAGTTGAAGAAAGGAATTCTATAACAGAACTGTTATGGAGCAGGGGTGAAGGAACTTCCAGCCACCAGGGATATAGCAACCCAAGGAGGCTCCCCAGTTTGCCTGCACGAGACTGCAGTGAGGCCCCAGCACCTCTCCCTGGTGTAAGGAAAGCCTCCTGTACACCAGTAGTCTTTCTATTTAGCAAGGTAATTTTATGCAGGTTATCTCAGATGACAGATCAGAGTGTAGAATGGAATCTTCATTCTGTGACACTCAGGCTGGCATTCTGTTAATGACATGTGCCAGTCCAATATTGGCATATCTCTTTCTTGGCTATAGTAGAGGGAGGAATTTGGTATCTCCATTATGCAATGAATTCTTCAAAACTCACCATGACATAGCCATTTAATGGATGATGGTGAGTGGGGGAAGGGGCAAAGGAGCATCCAGCTATGTTCCCAATGCTGAAAACATCTCCTGGGATTTCCAGAGGACCACTCTGTTGTGCATCTGGCTACAGGGACATAGCTTGCCACTCCCCCTTCATTTCAGCAAGGTAGCCCAGAAGGATACTGTGTTTGAGGATATACAAAGTCCCTGAAAGGTCCAAAAGGGACACATTTCCCCTGTTCAGTTCCCATATAGATCACTCATCGAGGTGGCTAAAGTTGGCTCTGTCCCACAGGTAGGCCTGAAAATGGATAGAAATGGATCTAGATAACTTGTGTTATTCAGAAACCTCCTTAATCTGGGAGGTCACCACATACTCCTGTACCTTGCCCAAAAATGGAATGTTGGAAACTGGCTGATAGTTGTCTGGTATGGGGAGGATTCAAGTAGGTTCTAAGTCACAACAAATCTGAATTCCACTAAGTAGTGATCTGTCCATGACAATGTGACTACAGACAGTTCCTCCACTCCCTTATCACTGCACCATCTGGTGCAGAAAACAGTGTCCAGAAGCATGACTAGGGCAAGATAACACTTGGGACAGGCCCATAGTTGTCGTGGCAAGCAGGAAGTCCTGAGCCACTCCCAAAAAAGTAGTCTCAGCATGGATATTGAAACTGTTTAACATGACACGCCAGAGAGTCTCCAAAACCAACCACAAGATCACCCCTAATAGCTCAAGGAGGGAGACTGTTGAGCAGCAGGGTGGTGGTACACCAACAGAAACTCTGATCTGTCCTAGTTGCCCACTTTCAGATATGCACACTTGAAACCAGAAGACTTTGGGACAGAGCACCAGGTCAGAGGGATGGAATCCCATCTGACCACTTCAATTCCACCTCCCTGGCCCCGGGGTCTTGCCTGCTGCTGCACAGAGAATCTGAGGGAGAAATCTGAGATAGACTGACTCCTGTCTCATCTGCCCAGGTCTCAGTGATACACACCAGGTCATGCTCATCCCAGGATCTGTAGCTTGGTGAGACACTAGAAGTCGCTGGCACAGAATTCTAAATGCCTCATGAAACTGCCAGCCCCAGGAATCCATAGGATGAAACCATGGCATTTAAAGTGGTAGGAAGTATTATAATTATGTAGTGTGAAAGAGGCCTTAGTCTGCCTTCTCTTACCACCACTGTGTGACTCTAGAAAAAGTACAACCACTAGCACAGTGCACCAAGACTATGGCCGTTGTGCACGAGGGTCTTCATGGGCTGGGAGTAGTCAACCCTGTTCTGCACTGTGTGAAGCCTATATGGCAGATGCAGGCTCAAAAGACTACTCTTATTTACAATTATATATCCCCAGGCTTGTACTCACCATACTGCATAAAATAGGCAAGAAGATCGTTATGGTGGCTGGATTGCTAACAAACTCTGTTACTATGGATACCAAGAGGCAGGCCAGCAGGCTGACAGCCCAAGAGGGAAGGCTGCTCAAGGACAACATTTGCCGCCCAATCCATGTGGAAAGGCCTGAGGTCTGAAGGAAAAAGGCATTGGTGAGATAAAGTCAGGACATTCCCGAAAACGTCCTTTCTAGCTGTGAATCCTCTCATTTGGCAAGGTATAATGGAATGGAGCCAGAAATTCTGCATTGGGCTGGAATATAACGATGGTGACCAGCATTGAAAGGTAGTAACTTGTAAATGCATTATTAACCAGGCTCCAGGATAACTGTATGTGCACAGAGAAGAGAAGTGCAGCCCTGTGGGATCAATGGCTCATCATCCCTGCTCTGGGAGACAAGGCTAGATGGACGTTAAGGGTGGCCTGGCCTCTATAGCCTCCATGTCTATAGATTTGAACATAACCTTGACACTAATGTTTCCAAAAGCTGGGTGAACTTCCAGATTCAAAATGATTCCAGCAGTGCTGAAATCCACCAGAGGTCTTAGCACTGCGGTAATCATTTTATATCTGGCTATAGGGCCAAAGCCAGATACCTCTCCAATCCTGCTCACTTCACATGAAGCATAGAAGAGCCATGCAGGGGGACTTCAGAGGCTGCATGGTTAAAATTTTGAGTGCTGTGGAGGGAGGGAGGGAACACCTATTTCTGCAGTACCCACCCAAAAGGACAAACTGTAAGGGAAACTTTGGCACAGTATGACACTGACAAGATGCCAGTGGATATCTTAAACATCCCCAGTTCTAAAATTTACCCTGCCACTAAAGGCCTTTCTGCACTATATTTTTATAGTGCTATCATTCCACTTTCAATATCCTATGGAATCCTGGGGTTTGCAGTTTAGGGAAGGGTCTTTAGAATTATCAGCCAGAGAGCTCTTTGGCCTCAGTGATCTACAAACCCTAGAATTCCACAGGATATTGAAACTTGAATAATAGCACTATAACAGTGTAGTGCGGAAAGGCCCTATGTGTAATCAGGATGCTTTTCACAGTGAAAGTCATTAAAGGATCAGCTTCAGAGCATAATTTCAGCTCATTGTCACTGGGGCATAGGGAGAATAAAAGGGAGGCAAGTCAATGGAGAATATCTAGGACAGTGAAGACAATATGACCTGTGCTAAATTTGTATTGTGGTGGAGTGGAGTGAAGTGGGAGCAGCCTGTGGTCCTTGGTCTAATTTCACAAGCATTCTGAAAGCAGTAGTTTTCAAAAAGATAGCTATGTTGTTCTGTCAGCATGAAAGCCACAGGAGGGGAAGGAATCAAACAGTTGCATAGGAATGTGGGGGCAGGGGGGTGATTCGCCCCAGGCAGCAATATTTCTGGGGTGCCCTAGCCCATAGCGCTCCCTGGCCACGCCCCCCCACAGTGGCCATGCCCCTCGTGCTGTAGCTCCGCCCCCTCCCACCCGCCCCCACACACTCCAAGCTCTGCCACTTGCATCAAACAGCACATAACTAATTTATTTTCATGTGAGCTTGGGTGATATTAATCTACTTCTTAATGGATCTGAAGGAGTGGCTTGATGTGTACAAAAACTCATGCTAAAGGAAATCAGTTACTCTCAAAAGTGCTGCATGATTCCTTTACCTTCTCTCCTTTTCCATTTTAAGCATTGTGAAAGTGATCAGAATCAGCCCGTAATGAACTGTTCCTCTCTTGCCAATATGATGGGAAGGGAGGAAGAGGGACAATGGGCGGAACAGGACACGGCTGGGGCAGTTGAGAGAAAAAGAGTTCAAAAAGAGATGCCTCCACCCAGTTTCTTCTTTGGACACTAGAGGCTTCCGAGGCCCCCACTTCTGACATGACAGATTACTGCATAAGGAATGTGGCTCTAGTGAGAAAAAGGTCACTCTTGTTTTATACACAGAGACATTTTTGTCTGGAAGATAGATGTTTTGAGGTGTGGGTTTCCATTTCACCACAGAAAATTGTCTCAGATTCGGGGATAATTCTCTTACCTTGCATCCAGCTGCTAAAGCGTAGCCTCCTCCCACGAGGACTACAATCTCCCATGGCATTGTTTTCTCAAAGTCTTTCCAGGTGATGATTGGCTCCTGGTTAATGTCTGTGGAATCTCCTGTAAAAAAGCAAAATACATCTAAACCAGGGGTGAGTGAGTAACTACTTGAAGTATGGGAGCTACCCCATTACTGGACTTCAGAGGACTGTGCCTCGGCCATCAAAGTGTGTCATTTTTTAAATTTAAAAAACCTATGCACACTCAAAGCTCTTCTCCCCTCATAAACTTCTGGATTACTTTATGGTCTCTAAAACAGCTTGTTGTGGAAACTTAAAATTTTAAGTTTTAAAAAAAATGCAGGTAAAGCCTTTGGGGCTCCCAAAATGGCTTAGGGAGACCTCATACCGCTCCACTTTCCCACTCCAGATCTAGAAGGACAAAATTGCCATTTCTTTAGATGCTTTTGCAAACCCTAGTCAAGATCAGACATCACAAACACAGTTATGAAAGGGTAACTGTGTGTCATCTCCTGACCCATCTACCCAAGCTTACCTTAACTGCCCGCAGCCAAACTGCATGATGGAAGTCAGTTCTGCTGGCAATCAGGGTGCACCAGGATGAAATTTCTAGCTCACTCCCACCAGCAATCTGCAGTGCAACAATCAGAAGTAGGACCTTTGTTGCAACTCCTCACTGCACTGCAGATCACTGGCAGAATAGGGATGGAAATCTCATCCTGCCACACCCTGATCACCAAGCAGAACAGACCTCAGTTGTATGGTGTGGCTCCCTGGAGTTTAAAGTGGGTTTTGAGGTTTTTATAATCATGGAAATGATGTCGAAATCTTGAGTACATAGTACAGCAGAATACAGAACAGTTATAGATCTATAACTCTTAAATTATGAATCCATAACTGCAATGCAGGATGCCAGCCACAATGCTTCAAACTCAGGTCGAATGAATAACATTGAAATATTTGCCCAGAGAAATAGGTGCAGTATTGCCAAACACACCCTGCTGGACCATATCTGTTGTAACTGTATTTACAGTCTACAGAATGGAGCTTAAAGGTAACCTGTATACTTTGAAGAAATACAGAAAAAAGAAGGGTTGAGTCAAAAACAGTCTATGGGATCATACAGATTGGTCTACATAAGCATGAGTTTTCATAATAAATCTTGACAGTTTTGATGGCTGTTGCCTCTATATCGATATGCTCTTTTTTGGGGGGGGGGTGAGCTGTTTGTAGCAATTGCTTGGATCTGCACTAAGATTCTTAAAAAAAATAGAAACATAAAAACTCCTGGTGAATGTTTTGCTGTGGTGGTGTTATGGTTTGAAGGGCATATTTCTCCTCTCTGTGACATAGAGTTTTAGTGCAAAAGCGCTATCTCACAACTCTCTATGTATTTAAGAAGAAAGGAGAAGAAAAGGGTATGTATTGTTCTGATATGCCTGAGAATTAAAGAGAAACTGACTTAACGGAAGAAGTAAAGTGTTGCAGCTGGTGGTGAGAATTTGCAGAAAACAGCCATGGGCAATAAAAGGGTTGTTTGGATTTCTTCAAAGCAGCCTTCAGAAACATTTGCCCCATCTGGTGCATCCCTATGAAGATCTACATTTTCTTCTTAATAGCAAACAGTTACACTTGCTTGTTGAAATGAACATGGTGAAATTCTGATCATATCCTAATGAGCCAGAACTAGAAAGTTCCGAGATAGGAAGAGGTGAAGCCTAAACCAGAGGTTGGTAACTAAGGCCATTTCCGCCCTATACTGTTATAGTGCTATTATTCCACTTTCAACATCCTGTGGAATTCTGGGGTTTGTAGTTTACTGAGGCCAAAGAGCTCTCTGGCTGAGAGTTCTAAATGCCCCTCCCTAAACTGCAAACCCCAGGATTCCATAGGATGTTGAAAGTGGAATAATAGCACTATAACAGGGTAGTATGGAAATGGCCTTAATGATTCATTGTTGTTACTAAGCTGTAGTTCCTGTCAGTCCTAGCTAGCATAGCCAATAGTGAGAGTTGACAGAAGTTACATCCCAACATCTACAGGTTGACTTCTTCTCTATCGAAACCAGGAGCAGCAAAGCAAATCCCTACAGATGGTGCTGAATAGCAATTTCTAGCATTCCTCTTTATTGGCTGTACTGGCAAGGGCTACTGTGACTTGCAGTCCAACAACATCTGGAAAGTTACATGTTCTTCACTTTTGTTGCATGCTTTCAAGTTACTTTCAGCTTATGATGACTTTAAGGCAAACCTATTACGGAGCTTTCTTGGCAAGATTTGTTCAGAGGGGTTTGCCTTTGTCTTCCTTTGAGGCTGATAGAGTGTGACTTGCCCAGTGGGTTTCCATGGCTGAGCAGTGATTCAGACTCTGGTCTCCAGAGTTGTAGTGCAATGCTCAAATTACTACACTATGCTGGCCCTCACATGTTGCTCATCCCTGGTCTAAACAGACAGTTGAGGACAGGGCACAGAGATGAAAGAACTGAGGAAATGAAATCTACTGAGAAGAACCATTTCTAGAAGAAGGAGGGAAAGAAGCTGAGATAAATGAAACACATTATCCTGTAATCCTTCAAAGGAATTTATCTTTTGCCTCAAAATTGACAAGTTAACTGCCATTGCTATCATGAACTAACTCTTTTTTCCCATTATTTACATTATACTTTCTTCCCAAGAGCTCAAATGGTGTTCAAAACTCTCCTCTTTTCCACTTTTTCCTCACAACTACCCTGCAAGATAAGTCAGACTGAAAGAAAGTAACTGGCTCAAGATCACTCATCAGTTTTTCTTGGCTCAGTGGGGAATCAAACCTGGTTCTCCCATGTCCCAGGGTCAAGCTAGAATTACACTTAACACAAATTTAGAAGAGGTGCTCACTCAAGTGGTGAAAGACTTATTTTTGTCATAGCACATGCTCCTTCTCACCCAAATGCATTTTGCATTTATTCTGTTTTGTCAGTGGATGACACATGCAAGAAGCCCCCATCTTTTGATGATCCAATGATTTGCTCTTCTAATACTTCCACATTGAGGACAATTTCCATTAATTCAGCAGGGGTTTCTTTCATCAGTTCTTTTTTGCCTACAGAGGCTTGCTTGGGACTACTTTTGTGTGCGTGCTGCTTGCAAAGGGAGCTGAGAAGCGGGGGAAAGGTGCTAAGCTGGCTGAGACACTTTACAAGCAGCATGCAAAGTTGGTCCCTAGTGAGCCTCTGTAAGTCCTTCATGCTCCCTACATTACAGTACATGGGTTTTTCTTTTAATCCAATTCCATTTTATGACAGTGCTCCGGTACCTAGCCTGTCAGGTAAGTGGGGGAAGCCTATACAGGCTTAATTTGTAAGCCTGACTGCTCTAGTGTATTCCTCTGTGGAAACACTCAAAGAAGGACTTATTAAGATCAGGGAGTAAACATAAACATTATGTGTGCTTGGGTCCCCAGTCAAACACTAACTGCTATACTGCCCTAAGTCGCATGGCAAATCACTGCTTCTTAAATGCCCCAGATAAGAGTCAGTCAGGGAAAAAGCAAAGTAAACTTAATATGAAACACACCACAACTTGGATGTTGCTAGAGAATATGAATGTGTCATTTCACCCTTAGATGCTTATAAAGCTGGAGACAAATAGCAGTTAATAAGGCTATGTCAATTGCAACTTCACATGTGAATCTCTCATACCTTTGGCCTTCTTCCGAAAGCATGGCTTCGTTGCTGGAATCAAGAAGAGGAGAAAGCCAAGGAAAACAGAGACTGTGGCATCAGTCCGGTAGCCTTTCCTAGATAAGGGGACATTAACATCGTTTCCAGTAGGCAGGACCAATAAGCAGCACAGGGATGTGTGACCCATATTGTTTCCTCTCAGTATCTTTTGTAAGGTTCATTTTTGCAACATTCAAGGACATCTTCTAGTCTTTCATGTTACTTCCTCTCAACAAATGGCATATGTTACAGGAATGATAATAATAATGAAGATGATAATGATGACATCCACAGTGTATTTACATAGTGCTTTAGTGGGTCCAAACCATTTCATATGCATTAACTAGTTATAATCCTTAGAACAATCAAGTATACTAAGTTGAGGACTTCTATGTCATCACTGATGGGAGACACAGACTTAATTTGCAATTCTGATTCCTACAGCATGTTCTGAGAAAATCCTGTTGTCATGCCAGCCTCTCTTACTAGTCCCAGTCCTGATCAGAAAGTTTAAAGGAATATCTAGTTGATCCGGCACATCTGTTGTTTTGCTATAAGGAGCAGTTTGACATTGGGACAAATTGCCACGAAGAGTGGTGGGCTTTTCCTGGCTGGAGGTCTTTAATAAGACTGGAGAATCGTCTTGCTCTAGCCTGTGGCAGCAGGTGTCTTCCATGTCAGCGGGGTAGTGAATTTGTTCTGGGTCTTAGTCCAAACTCTAAAGATGCAGACTGACATGCTGAACCCATTTTGGGGATACAGTTCAGCACCTTGGAGAACTATGAAATGTGGACTAAACGCACAAATTAGGAATATGAGTCTTCGTAAATTTCATTCTTGCAAAACAAATAAGTTTTGCCCTTTCTCGTCTGGCTCCAAGAAAGTCATCAAAAGCAACATGGCTTTTGAGGACTGCTTGGAGTTTGTCCCTCCCACACATATTATTTTTTCCCCACAGTATTTTCTGCACAGTAATCTTGTTTTCTGTGCAGAAAATGGCATTCATGTGTAGAAAACACTCTTTTCTACACCAAAATTCTTTGAGGCTTTCTTGCTCAGAAAAATCTCCAGCTGTGAAGATTCTTGTTGTAGAGAAATTCTCATTTTGGGGATTTCCCAGCACTCAGGAAACTTTTTTTTCCCTGTTGATCAAATGTTTCCAGATATTCTTTCCATCCCTTGAGGAGATCCATCCACTGACATGGAAGCTGCCAGCCACCACTGCTTCTAGTTCTGTCTTTCTGCCTAAAACAAGTGATTGTATTAGGGATCTTTCAGAGCACTCTCCCGAGTCTTTGACCCTATGGGTCTTATGTTTTGTAGTATAAACTTACTTTTCAAAGAGAGAAGACCAGCCTGGTACAAATCCGGGCTCTCTTGTAAACCAAAGCAAAGTCATCAGGATGAAAAAGAATGCTGTCACCATCTCAGGATAACTGGAAGAGGGATTTTGAAAAGAAACCATTTACTACTCCTTACAACCAAAGTGTTTGCTGCTTAGTTCTGTTCAAAGTATAACATTCAGCTCCTCTGTGGTCTTTTGGGCCTAATTGCTTGTTGGATCCTTTGTCCACAGTTATGCACAGGAAGGAAAATCTGGAAGCTTCTTTTACCTAATATTTCCCAGTTTCTCGTATTCTTCTTGAATTCTCTTCTCAGACATCTCTTCTCGTTTTGTCTTCTTCTTCTTGCTTATTGAACAAGTATCTTTAAAACTGAGAATAATACGAGAGGTGGAAATAGAAAGAATTAGATTATGGAACTAGAGCTTTGTTTGCCCCAGATAATCTCTAGCATTTAGCATTTATTTATTTCTATACCGCCTATCAACTAGTGTTATCTAAGCGGTTTACAATGTATTTTTAGCTAATTTCCCCCAACAAGCTGGGTACTCATTTTACCGACCTGCGAAAGGATGGAAGGCTGAGTCAACCTTGGAGCCTGGCAGGATCGAACTCACAACCTTGTGGTTGCAGTACTGGCATTTAACCACTGCGCCACCAGGGCTCCATTTTCAGTATTCACTTTGAAGTCCATATATTGGCAGTTGCTGAACTCACCAGTGAAAAAACACCTCACCAAAATATTTACTTCTCAATATACATGAAAATGAATAGAAATACATCCATCTGTGTCTGATTCACTGAAATCTATGGCTTCACTTTAAGCTACAGGGTACAATCTCTTAAAGATGCCCCCTTGAAACAAGTGGAATTTACTTGTACAATATCATAGGCACTTTTTGCACCTTACCTGGTGCCGCTGGCATCGTGTGGGATTGAGTGAAAAGCCTCATCCGGGAGGCACCTTCCGCTTCCCCTCCTCACCAGCTCCATGCTGGCTTGAAGGAAGCGTGAGCGCTCTGCCCCTTCCTTCCGCAGTGCAGCTGGGTACTTACCCAGGCTGCGCTGGAGAAGGAAGCATGATGGCTGCATGTCTGGAGCCTCCGCACACAAGGCAAGTGCGTGTGGGCACAGGAGGGATGTGCGATCATGTATCATTTTTGGCAACAAATTGAAAATGATATAATGTGTGATCACCACCTAATGGCTTCAGGAGCGTTACGCAATTGCGAGGATGTCATGTGGAATGGTCCTTGCAATCGTGATGCTCCTGAGGCCATTTCGGAACAGGACTGGCATGTGAAAAGGGCCATAGGATCCTTTTAGGGACAGTAGTTTTCCTTTAAACCCAAACAAGGACACAAGACAAGACCTGACAGATCTGACCAAAGGTCTTTCTAGTCCAGCATCATATTTCTCCAAGTCACCATAAAGATTTTTCTTGGATAGCCTGTAAGCAAGTCATGAATGCTGTAGCCCCCACCTCCTCCTCCTATTTCTTAGCAACAAAGGTCATTTCACATGACACAGTTCTACTACTACGATTCCACTTTAACTTCTATGGAACCACCCTATGGAATGGGTAAAGTATTTCAAATTCTCAGCCAAATTGCTCTAGTACCTCATCAAACTGTAAAGCTCCAGGATTCCATAGGATGCATCCATGGTAATTAAAGTTGAATCATAGCGCCATGCTGTGTAGCTTGAATGAGCCCTAGTATTCCAAAGGATGTTAGCTCTTATCCTAGTGATAGGACATAACCATCATGACTGGTAATCATAGATAGCGTTATCCTCCATGAATTTTTCTAGTCCATTTCCTATTTTATCCACATTTAATAAATGTTACTGACAACAAATTGCTTTCCATGTAATCAAGCCATTGCTCTGGCTTCTGGAAACCTTGGGCTTATGTCTACCAAGATTTGCAAATTAACAGTGATGGAGATTTTCCTGTGATCAATTGCATTTCATTGTTGTAATTGATTTTATTGTTTATTGTTTATTTAGTTGATGTGAGCCACTAGGGGAAATTAATGTAGATGGACAGGATGATTTTTAAATAAACTTTAAAAAGTCTCCCAACAGTTTTTGAATGAAGCAACTGGTCTCTTCGTAATTCAGGAAAATGGAAAGTGCAGCTGGCAGATTGAATGTAGCTCCCAGCCCTTCCCCATTTTTTTCCTTGAAAAATCCATTTTTTTCATTAAAAATGTCCCCAGTACTCCCCCAGGGCAATTTTACTGTGTTCTTCTGGGCCATTTTAGGTCTGAGTATAAAATGGAAGTAAGCCAGAAGTGATTCAGAAATTGACCTTCCGATTACTTCCTGTAGAAAAAAGACCTGTTGTACACCTAAAATGGCCTGGGGTACCTAAAATGTAGTAAAGTTGTTTCTCACACTGCTTTAAGAGGCATTAGATGGCAATTGGGTGGGGAAAAATGGTAAAAATTGTTATGGGGGTTAGAGGACAGGGGAGGGATCAATTTACTCCAGTACTTTCTTATTTGAATGCTCACAGAAAGGTCTTTACTAATCCTGTTATCAAAGTTACTATATATGCCAAGAACTGAAAATGAAGGTCATTGAATCCCCCAAACTCCAGCAGTTATCTACCCCTGCTCTAATTAGTAGCTAAGGACTTTGACCAAGATCAATTATTTGGAAGAAAGTCACATCTTGAAAGTTATTAGACATGAAATCATTGCAGGGCTCAGCAAAATATAAGATTTTTTCATCTAGCCTAAATAATTTACAGACATGTCTAAATGAAGGCTCCACCCCAATATAACTGAAGGGTAAAAGTCAAAGCCAAACAACTTCTTTGCTTTCTATGCCAGTGAGTAAATTTTATGCTTCTCTTTAAGATAGGCAGTAATGAGTACATTACATGGTTGACCAGATTTAAATCTCATCTCTATCTCTCTATGCAAGTCAGGAGCAGGACCTGAGATCAAGATTATCATCTTCATAATATCGCAAGACTGGACTTCCTAATTCAATTGAAGCAGTTCCAAATATTCTTCCCACTTTTCTTCATGCCAAGAGCTTGGAGAAAGTATGCTCTGGTCGACAATTTCCAGAATCCCCAGACAGCATAGGCACTGGCCATTCTGACTGGAGAAATTCTGGAGATTTAGACCCAAAAAGTAACTTTTCCAAGATGCAATCACATGTTATGACATTGTAGTTCAATGCTTCAAATTCTTGCTCATCCTCCAAACTCAGTAGATGGCTTGATGAACATCACAGGGTTTCTGGGACAATAAAACAAGGAAAGGGAGAACTACATATGTCACTCTGCTATCCCTGAAGGAATCTGGACATGTGGGGAAAAAAACAAAAAAATTAATGGGATGGAGTTATAAAAATTGCCACAGTACCACAGAGGCTAAAATGATGTTTGCTAGTATCCACTAGTCAGACATAGCTCAATGATGCATCTTTCACCTTTGCTCTTTGACCTATGGCTTTGTATGCCATAAGTCCTTGGTTCAGTCCTTGATGTCTACAGTATCTTAAATGTCAGGATCAGGAAACTGGCTTTTGAGTGCTTTTGGTCAAATAGGACAGCACTGGAGCAGATGGCTATTATTCTAACTCTGTATTTGTCTTTCTGTACTTCCATAATGGGTGATGCAAAATATATCCACTCTTACAGTCAGAAGAATCACTGGAGTCAATTAACCTATGATCTGACTCAAGAGAAGTCATCTTCATATGTCTGCTTTATTTGCTGCCATGTGAAAAAAACAATGAAAAAAAATGGCATTTTTCAGTAGTGCAGGATGTCAACTCTCCCCATGCCCAACTTCCTCATTCCTGAAGAAGCTCAGAGATGGCTAGACAGATCTATTTCTCTGAGTTCGGAGGATGAGGGAATAAAGTCCTTGGTAGCTCAAGATCAGAGAAGTACAACAATGGCCTTCCAGATATTGTTGGCTGTCAATTCCATAACTCTCATGATTGGATGTGTTGGTTAGGGCTGATGGGAGTTGCAGGATGACAGTTTCCTGCCCCCCCCCGTGTGCTTTACTGATGTGATCCTTTTGCAGAATACTCCACAAGTTTGGTGAACCACAGTTGTTGCTAGAGTGTCACTCTCCTCTGGTGTTTATTCTTTATGTTTCTCATATTATGTTCCTGGTTGGCTTGACCTTGACTCCCCTCACCCCTGGGAATGGCAATGGGGCCTAGAGATAACATCCTAGGGCAGAATATTGCACATAAACCTAGCTGAGGTGATGTGGTTTGTGGAACCAGGTAATGATCAGTGTCTAACTTGGGGATAACCAAGTGCAGAGAAGCAGCGTACAATTTTCAACCTTGATCTTTCCTGTGCCTACCTGTTTGGAACCCAAATTACCACTGTTTTTGGCTTCATTCCAACCAAAATTATAACCAAAAACATTTTCCAAGCTTTGTTGGTTTAAAAAAATGGAGCAGAAGGTGCTTTCAGAGATTGATGGGGCTTCAAGGGCCACAACAGTGGGGTTCAGGAACTACAGAATCATAGAGTTGAAGAGACCACAGAGGCCATCGAGACCATTCCCCTGCCGTGCAGGAATACACCATCAGAGCATTCCCAACAGATGGCTACCCAACCTCTGTTTAAAAACCTTCAAAGAAGGAGACTCCACCACACTCTGAAGTATTCCACTGTCAAACTCCTCTTGCCATCAGGAAATTCTTCCTAATATTTAGACAGAATCTCTTTTCCTAAAGTTTGAAGCCATTGCTCCATGTTCTAGATTAGCAGAACACAGGCTTGCTCCATCTTCCATATGACATCCTTTCCAGTGTTTAAACATTGCTATCATGTCACCTCTTAACCTTCTCTTCTCCAAGCTAAACATACCCAGTTCCCTAAGCTGCTCCTCATAGGGCATGGTTTCCAGGCCTTCTACCATTTTTGCTGGCTTCCTCTGGACACTTCCCAGCTATATAAATATCCTTCCTGAACTGTGGTGCCCAGAACTGTCTAATAGGACAATATCTAGGGAGAATGGGAGGCTTTTAACAAGGTGACTCATTTGTGCTAGCAGTCTTCATCCAAGGGCCAGCTCATTTTGGTCTCTAGAAGTTTAATCCACTATGTCAGAATATTTTCCAGCCAGCTTTTTCTCCACAGTCTCCTGCTCTTCCACAATTTCCACAGCTTTCTGTTTTCTGTTCACTCTTCTCCACATCCCTGCCCCATCCTTAACTGTTGCTACCTACTTTAGGAGGTATGCCCCCATCTCTGGTCCTGTGACGGACTTCCCCAAAACATTGTGTCCAGAGACTCCTGTCAACTTCCAGGTAGGTCTGTGTTTGCCCACTGCAAACAGATGGACAACAGTGTTCAATACTACCTTAGATTAATACTGCAAATGCTGGGGCATAAAGGAGGGAGAAACTTACTGGTCCCCAATGCTTTCTCAAAATAAGGATCAGACTTCCCTTTGAACCCTGTCCCATAGGCTTTCTTACCCCATTTTCTGCTTTGGCTTGCCCATTTCCCTTGGCTTGCCACATGAAACAAAATGGCCCTGGGCTGCTTTTTTTAATTTCTTGTTCTTAGACTATTGCAGCACCAAAGTTCCAGCATAATATATCCTCGAATGAACTGTAGTAAACAGGAGTCAGAGATTAATGAGCCTCAGAATCTGCTAACGTTGCATAAAAGCTTTAATTCTGTTATGGATATTTATTTATTTTTTAAAAATGAACCTTGTTAGGGCAAACTCTTGGAACTACAACCTGGAATGTGAACGCTCTTTGTGAAAGAATTGTGGACCATGTCAGGACTTGTTGCAGGATTAGACATTATTTCTGATTTATAAGAGCTCATTTCTACTATGAAATAGAACAGCCCAGGCAATTGAATGGAGCAGTTTCATGTTCTAAACCTGATATGGTCAATGTCAGCTAGAGGACATTGCTATCATCTAGCTATTTCTGTCTTAGCACAACAACCACTTAAAATAGATCAAAAAGTGCCTTACAAAACAGAAGAGTGTCATTAGAAAGAAACTCACTAAAATGATAAATAAAAAGCAGGAAAGGAAAGTAAATTAAGAAATATTTGAAAAATTGTGGGAAAAAATGTCTTTTAAGAGTCAGGAAGTAATGAGAATTCTGAACTGTTGAGAATCTTCACAGTTTGGGACTTATTCTGTGCAAAGTTCGCATGCAGTTATTTTGCTCAGGAAACAGCATTTTTTGCAGACAAAACAGGTTTTTTTCTCTGCAGAAAATAATGGCCAGAATCCTATATTTAAATATTCTTAACTAAGTATTTAACTAAGTAACTCCTCTTAGCCCAACTCTTCCAGACCGGAAAGAAACTTCAATCACCTGTTCTCTGATTGCTATTAGAGTGGACCACCTTCTCTCTAAGCAGCAGCTAATGTCTTGTAAAGTAGGCTGGGGCCAATTTTCAATCATGGCAATAGTATCAAAATCATGACTAAGTAGTGATCATGAATATTTAACAGTTACCTGAGAGTAACTGTTTTGTATTTATAATCACTACTTAGTCATGATGGTGACAAAATTGCCATGATCTCAACTCACCGTGCCCCTCAATCTGGTTTACCAGATATCAGCTGTGTGGGGAGAGGAAGGTCTATTTTGTTGATAATGAGAGCTGATGTTTCCATCAAATCTTGACGGGTTGGCCAGGACAATCGACTTAGTTAAGCATTTATTTAAGAATAAGCAGATACAGGATTCCATCCAGTATTTCTATGCAGAAATATTATTTCCTATGGGGGAAAAGATGTTTCCTATCCCCTGCCCCAGTTCTGTGCAAAAATTGCATGATAGTTGATCTGCCTATAAAACAGCATTTTCTGCACAGGAAACTGCTTTTTCTGCACAGAAAGTAATATTTCTGCATAGAAATATTGTTTTCTGTGCAGGAAAAACACTGTTTTCTACATAAAACCAGCAGGTGTGAATTTTGCATAGAATAAGTCCTGAATTATGACTAGGCTTTGAAAACTGTGTTACTTTTGAAAACTTTCTTGCAGCGAGAAGAAAACTGATAAAGTTATTCTTTGCTTCCTTTGAGAAGAAACTTAGTGAAGAATTACATCTCTAATAAAAAGCAGACTGGTAGGAATTCCAAAAAGGAGTGTCACAATAGACAAGGACTGGCTTTCTATCCCAATCAGTATTTGAAGAGAAAAAGTACATTTTGATCTTCAATTCAACTAGAACTTATATTCTGGTGCTTTCAGAAGACTCAGAGGGAAGTGGCACCTCTTGTTCACGAGGATCCAGCAACTTACCTGTTCCTGCATTCTCAGCTGAAGACTGATTCCTGCCAGGATGGAATTGGAATTACCTGTTCCAATTTTCCCCAGTGGAAAATTAATGCCACTATCATTTTTATTTTGGTAAATTCTCTACTGGAAATGTTCATGTTCCATCCATTTCTACCCCAGCAGAAATCAGTACTCTGCTATAGATCTGCAGGCCTCACCACCATCACAGTCTTTCCTGCTGCTACAGGTAAGGCAGTGGTAGAGGTAGAAGTGATGGCTTTTTGGAACTGGAGAGGAGTAGACCCTGCTTGTAGCTGTCAGGGAGAAGCTGATCAATGTGAATTGATCCCCAAGAAATTAAACAGTGGCATTGTGATATACTATTACCAGGCCATATACCCCTATTCCATGATAAAGTTTCATTGGCCAATATTAATTAGCATGAAATATCAATTATATCCTGTTATGACTGTTATGACTGAGAAGCTTGCTAGCAAAGAGGAACTAGCTGCACACGTGTGTTGCAAAATTAGGTCAGATCAAGACCTCAAGGCATGGCTAGGTCATAGTCAAGGAATCTCTGGAGATAATGGACTTGGAGATGTCCCTCAGTGACTCAAACTTTAGAAACAATATCACCCAAAACTGCTTCCATAGAATGACCGGTTGTCTTTGACCATCTCTCTTTGTGTACTGAAACTCTCCTTTTGTCCACTCACCTGTGTTGCCATTAAGGAACTATCATGATTCCCATCATCCCTTTGTCAGCTAAGGTTAAGACCATTAGCTCATTCCAGACCCCATTGTCCACTCTGCCAACCCCATTTTCTACTCTGCTGGAGAGCCATTCACACCTTCCCTCTCAGGGAGGCTCTGAGCTAGACAAGTTGTAGTACTGTAGTACTTTGGCATACTGGCTGTCACTCTCCTGCTCTGATTCCCATTTGGTATACCTTGGACCCTTGGTCTAAGCCACATAACCTCATCTCTGCACTTCTGGATAGGTAAATATCACTCACATTGCCTTAAATTTTCACTATCCAAACTTTTTTCTCCCCTTTCCTTCAGCTAGACTTGGGTGATTGTGAGACTGCTTGGATCTTGTGTGCATGTCATTGTTAACTCCCCAATAAAGCATTTATTCTATGAATCTCCAGCTGGTGTTGCTGCATTAGTATCAGTGTACACAAGTGTAAACGATCTGGCTAGGTTACCCCCCTCTTGCAGGCCTTCCCTTTGAGCTAATATTGCCCAGTGTTTCAGAGGCACTGGCATCACAGGTGGACCCCTGAGTCACTGACATTTTGGGGTAAGAAGATCAGCCATAAAAGAATAATGGGAGAATTGCTCACTTTCCAATCAAATGGGATGGAGAAGACTCCTTTATGTAATACAGGGCCCAGATCATTAAGGATTAAATGATTAGTTTAATTGTCAAAACAGTGTGATAATCAAGCATTGTCTGCACTGCGGTGGAAACCATGAAGACCTCTCAAGCTGTTGAACTGCAAGTCCCAGTGGCTCCAACCAGGAGAGCCAATGGTGATGCTGGGGGTTGTAGTGCCACAAAACCTGGTGGACCACATGATCTGTACCCCAGAGATGTGTGAAACAAGCCAGGATCTAAATTTATTTTTACATGAAGATGTAGAGAACAAAACAATAACTTCAGTGAATCAGGTTATATTTGGAGTCACACAGAGCTCAATTAGATCAGTATCTGTGGTGTGACTGCTGCTCCCTTTGGTGCATTGTGTTCTGGATTACCAGACCAAAAATGCATTACGAACAAAGATCAGACACATTATAAACAGTAACATAAACAAAGTGAAGTGGAAGAAAGGCTGACACTGGAGAACTAGGACAGTGTGATCTACTAGAGATATAGCTAAGCACAGCAAACTGGCATCCATGAGTCTGTCACTGGAACTTCCTTGCATAACCCAACTTTACACCATCTAGACAGATAGCATCATCTTGCTCTTCCCCTTTTCCCCACTTTGGTGAAATGTGGAAAGGAAAGGGACAGAAAAGAGGAGAAAATTTATTTTGTCCTGTATTCTTTTGTACAACTGTGCTTCATAGCTCTTTGCTCATTTTGATGATTTTCAGCAGTGTAAGCCATAGGGAATCTTGGCTATTATTGAACTTGGTGCTTGTATGTTAACAGTATCCCAGAACTGCAGTTGAATGACAAGTGTTACTATGTTAGATTGCTAAGTAGAAAGGAACAGATCAGTCTGTTTTTAACCCACATCAATTTCACATGTTTATTCATAAGTCCATACTGTTCTGCTTTTGCCTTAATATGCAATTGTGTAAAAATCTGCATGAAAGTTCGCATAGAAACATTGCTTAAACACATATACTGTATTTGCATGCATTTTCTCACAGAATATGCATTTCTAATGTATTTATCTCAAAATATGCATTTCTATTCATTTGCTTACATTTCCTTTTGGTCAAGGACTGGTCTCCCAAATTTAGAAAAATATGGACTCATCCAGGAGGTGCACATCACTTCCCAATACTAATTTCTCAAGCATGGCTTGTGTTAAGAGAAAGATTCTGATCCTTATGAAGGTATGGTGTGGTCTGCTATTTTAAATCAACACATTTTGGCACAGATCTTGCAGACTTCACTTACTTGCAACCCAGGAAAAGCCAGTGCATCCAGAACCAGGTCAGTACCAACATGATGAGGGAGATGGGTAAGCTGAATAAGAACCAGGTTCCAAAATTCACCACATCAGCATTGGGGTAATGGCTGCAAAGATATTAAAAATAAACATAGTATCATCATTTCATCTGATGCTTTCTCAAGAATCACTGATGAGTTTTTTTGCTTTCATGGCTCACTTCTTTTTGGGTGCACCTAAAAACTTCCAAAGATTATATGAAAGCAGTATACACAGACGTATACACTGGAAGGTCATAGAAGTGCAGATAGCAGTTTCTCAGTGAAGTACCACAGGCTCTAGAATGAGTCTATTCATCCTGTCTAGACATTAGGTTCTCCTTGAAAGGAAGTACATTCATACTCCTTCCTGCTCCAGTTGAGCCGTGCATGAGCAGCACTAGTCCTCTCTAGGTATTCAAGGAACATATTGGAGAAAAGTTCAAGCAAGTAGGGGTATATTGGGTGCGTGAGTATGTCCTAATGTATGTTATCCCATTTTTTCCCTTCAGCCTTCCCAAGTTAACAGGGAAGGTCTGGACATGACAAAAGTGTTTGTCTGAATACACTTAGGTCTTATTCAGGCCATTTCCACACTACCCTGTTATAGTGCTATTATTCCACTTTCAACAGCCTATGGAATCCTGGGGTTTGCAGTTTAGAGAGGGGCATTTAGAATTCTCAGCCGGAGAGAGCTCCGACCTCAGTTAACTACAAACCCCAGAATTCCACAGGAGGTTGAAAGTGGAATAATAGCATGGAAGTGCCTAGATGGCATCAGGGATGGCAGCTCTGTCAGAGTCTCTGCTGCAGATTGTTTTACTTTGGAATAATAGCACTATAACAGCGTAGTGCAGAAATGCCTTCATAGTACACAGTTATAGCAGTTTGATATCACTTTAATTACTATGGCAGCATCCTGCAGTATCATGGGATTTGTAGTTTGATGGGGCAATAGATATCGCTCTCTCACAGAGAATTTTAAGTACTTCAAGAAATTGTAAACCCCAGGATTCCATAGGGTGCAGCCAGGGCAGTTAAAATGGTGTCAAAATGCTCTAATTATGTAACGTGAAAGAGGCCTTAGAAGTGTCAACACAACTGGGAACCTGTTTCCAGATCAGACTTCCTGCTTAGTGAGGGAAAATTGGGAGGATAAACTGATGGCACTGAGGTTGGGGTAAGAAAATGTGAGCTGGTACATCCTGCATGCATTCTGCTGACATTGTTTAGGTGCCTATCACCTTCTTGTACTCAAATTGTTTTCTAGTATTCTTGCTTATCCTTGGTTCTGACCTCTGGCTTGCTTCTCAACCCTACCACCCAGTTGGTCCTTTGATTCTGACTTAGCCTTCACTCCTGATTACTAGCTTCTTCCACAGCTCTCAGTTCCTGGCTCATAGCTAGGGATTTGACAAAATCTTGTTAATTGTCCCATTCTTATTGAGGCAGGCTGGCTTGATGTATCAGCATTTGCTCAAATATTTGCTAAACTCCATGAGGTTAGTCATCTCCAGCATGAGAATGGGATTATGGAGTATACTTTTTTTTCCACTGAGTTTTCCACATTTTGCACAAACTGTCTGCACTGTGAAGCTAATTTCCGTTCCTTTCCTCCCTCTTCACTTCTCTTTCTTTCCCACTCACACACAGAACAAGCACAGAAGTACTAACTGATGGACCAAAATGATGCAAACAATTCATTTACTACTTTTATTTGGTTTAAAAGCCCACACATTAAAAGCAGCAATCTATCACAGTTTTGCACATTGATAAACTACACAATTGATCAACTACACACCCAAAAAAGTTTTGCAAATGTGTGAATTCTCACCAAGACTGGAAAATAAATCTCCATTCAATCATGGAAACACACTGGGAGATCTTGGGCAAGTCATACTCTCCCAGCCTGAGAGGAAGGCAATGACAAACCCCCTCGGAACAAATTTTGCCAAGAAAACCCTGTGATAGGATTGCCTTAAGTTGGAAACAACATGAAGGCACGCAAGAACAGCAGCAACAGCAATAACAACATGGGGGATGCAGAAATTATGAAAAGCTGCACTGTTTCTTGAGAGTCATATGTGTCCAGCAGGTTTCACTTTATCAACTTCTAATCAGTGATGGCTGGTGGCTTCCATATCACTGGAGTGGTGAACCTGCTCTGGATTTTAGTCTGAATTTTAAAGGAGTTATCCTAGGTGCTGAACCTTATCCCTAAAAAGTAGATTCAACACCCTGGATAAGTCCTTAAAATCTGAAGTCAATTCACCACCCTACTGACATGGGGATGAATCTAGAAGATATAAAGTGTGAGGCAGTCTTCTAGAGAACTTGACCCCTGGCTTGCATGAACACCAGTTACAAATAAGACCTCAATTTTGTTTGGTAACACTCAAAAGCTCTTGGACAAAGATTCTAAACAATGTCTTTACGTTTTGTTCTCCCTCTCATTTCCTCTCTTTCTAGCTAATCCTTAAAAGTACATTTGCATGTGAACATTCATAAAATCAGATCATTTTTCTTTTGAAGTAGTTTGGGCACGCCTCTGGCTTCATTAATTTCCCATCTATTGTTAACATAATTTGCTACATTAAAAAGCATAATGATGTTGCACTTGGAAGATTATTACTTTGCAGGGGGAACAAATCACCCAAACAGATGGAGCTATGTAGGACACAAAAAGATCCTCCCTCTCCCCCCAATCCATTCTGGAGCCTGCAGTGATAAAGAATTAAGGAAGAATATACACAGAAATGGAAAAGAAAGCTTCTCTGCCTAGCATACTGTTATGTGCCGTGACAGAAGTCAGCCAATTTAAATCTTCATTTAGTAAAGGAACTCTCTGAGTAGCTTTAAGCAGACCATGATATCTCAGCCTCAGCTATCTGTCAGTAACATGGGAACAGAACTATCTTCTCCTAAAGATTGTGGTGTGTGTGTGTGTGTGTGTTAACCATAATTTATTGGAAATATATGGAGTATTTAAGATAAAGTCAACAGAATTATCTCTTCTTTCCATCTAACTCCAAGGAAGCTACTTTGGTAGTAAACCACTGTCTGCTGTCAGTAAGGATAGATGAGGGTGAACAAATTGAAACTTAATTCAGATAAGGCACAGATGCCCCTGGCCAGATCAGGGAGTTACACTTCTTTGAAAATCCCAAGTTTGTAGCTTAGGTGTACTCTAGGCATTATTTGGATATCCAGGTTTCAGCAGTGGCCAGGAATGCATTTTTCACAGCTTAAAAGTAGTGTGCCAGCTGCACCCATTCCTGTAGAGTGACACACGCCTTGGTCACATACTGTTCTGATGATTGTAACACACTCTGTGTGGGGCTGGCTTTAGAAACTATTCAGAAATGTCAGCAGGTTCAAAATGCTGACCAAGGCTAGTTACAAGGGAACACATAAATCTCCCACTAAATGTGTTTCAGTGGCTACTGATGCCTTCCCAGGCAGAATTCAAAGTGCTGGTTGTGAACCTTAACACTCTTTCAGTTTCTTTAGGCGCTGTAACAAGATTATAAGAGTGCCAGATGGGGGCCTTTGGAATCAGCTAAATCTATACTATGTGCATCACCACTTACTTGTTGAAATATTCCAGGAAGATGAGGTTAGTAGAAGTACCTATGATGGTTGTGAGCCCTCCGATGGTTGCTGCATAGGAGACGCTTAGTGAGAGGCACTTGCAGACCATGTGATCATGCTTGGATGGGTACTGCTGTTTACTGCTTAGGGTCAAATTCTGAGGCTGAGATGGCAGGACAAGAATCTGTGTCTGTAAAGAAACCACATCACGTAGGTTGAACTGGTCCCTTTGTTACCATGCTGCACACCTCCACTCCATGATATAATATAATTGGCATTATTCAATTGGCATAAAATATAAATTATACACCTTTGTGGCTGAACAGCCATGCCATACTGACCAAGAGGACCAGCTGAACACATGTGAAACTAGCTAAGATAGGACCTCAGGGCATGCCCAGGTCATAGTCAAGGAATCAATTGGGAAGCTCCAGTGTTAATGAACTTGCCAGCATCTCCTCAACGATTCAACCTTCAGAAACAATAGCACGCAAAACTACCTCAACAGAGCAACTGACTGTCTTCTACTCACTTCCTTTCTGCTGACTTTCTCCTTTATTCCTCACCTCTCCAGTCATTAAGGAGCTATCAGAATACCCATCTGTCCCCTGTTCTGAACCTCATTGTTTGTTCTGCTGGATGGCCATTAATAGCTTCCCCTTCAGGGCAGAAAAATAGTATTTAAATGCTGGCGCTGAACCAGACAACTTGCAATACAGTAGTACACTGGGTGTAAGTCAGCACTCTGCTGCTCTAATTCCCATTTTTGTACTACTCTCGGACTCTTAGTCTGCGCCACACAGCTTCATCTCTTCTCTGCAAGATAGGTAAATATCACTCACATTGCCCTAACTTCTTGCTATCCAGTTTTTCTTTTCTTTCCTCCATTTAGCCTTGTATGAATGTAAGGTCACTTGAGTACTGCATATGCCTAATAATTCCCCTAAACAAAACATTTAAAAAACTTATCTCTGAATCTCCAGCAGGTATCCCTGCATTAGCACTGGTATACACAGGGATAAAAAATCCTGCTAGGTTAAACCCTCTTGGAGGTCTCGCTTTGAGCTAATCATTCCCTCATTTTCTATGGAGGCATTGGCATCATGGATGGACCTCTTAGTCACCCACCTTTTGGGGAAACACCTTCACAGATATGGACAAAGAACAGAGAGCAGAATGTCAGAATCCTTGAAGACCTACAGCCCAGTATGTTGTGACACACAATCCCAAAATAATAAATAGCACCTTTGTGATACTTTAAACAGTGCTGCTATAGACACTTTTCTTGAATTAATTATTTGAGTTTCAGGCAAAACAAAAAGGTGGATTGCTTCCCACAAGGAAATTAAAAATCAATCTGTAAAACCACCTAATTAATTGATTGCTAAAAATGGTGACTGATGGCAGCTTTAAAAACTAAATTAACATGTTACAGGCAAGAGAAAGAAGATAATATTTCAGCTATGTCTGTTGAGGAAAGGATTTATTTATATTGTACAGAAACAATAAATTTTCAAAATAATATGCGCCCTTAGACATGATCTCTACTTTTTAAAGCCATAATTCTTTTTGGTTTCTTTAGTATATTGCACCACTGTATTTGTTCTGAAATGGAAGCTATGATCCTATGCTTTCATACCTTGGAATAAACCCCAATGAAATAATTGGGAATTACTTCTGGACAGATGCATGTAAGACTACTTTTTTTCACCCACCCACCTACCCATTCTTACCTCTAGACCCTAATCTAGTGGGATATTCCAAATCTTTAAATTCAGCTCTTCTTACTTTTTCATGCCCTTGTTCAACAAATGCACGCAACTCCTTCTCTCAGAAAATCCTATTTAAAGCAAGTAGAGTGGAAAGCCACTTGGTGTACTTAATCTGGAGACTGGGGAATGGATGTGGAGACTGAGGATGGAAGTGCCCAGCTTGGTAGTAATGTGGTGAGTTGTCCTAGCATCCAGTTAGGAGCTTACAGTATTCTCCATGAGACCATTTCAGCCCATGGGGTGGAAACTGCCCCCAGCTGGGAAAGATGCTCACATTACAAGGTACCTCCTTGCATGGGCTTTAAAAAGTCACAAGTCTTTATGCAACTGAGGGCTGCATAAGTGTAGGACCACAATTGTATTTTGGAACCTGTAGGAAGCAGCCCAGTGAGAAGTTTTCCTTTTCCCATCATTTTAGTCTTTATTTCAACAGAATATCCCAACCTCCAGCATACTGTGCTCTCTGCCTTTCCAGCCCCTTTGGAATGTAGGTGCTCATATCCCTAAGCCGTGCAAAGCTTTAAGTTCTTGCCGAATTGACATTTCCATCTTCCTCATTTTCTGACCCCAGTCTTCCAGTTTTATGCTCCCTCAGAAATTGAGATGCTTGTGATATTTAGAGAGGAGAACAGACAAACTAGCAATTATATGTTCAAATAGATTGGAAACATTATCTTCTCTCTCTTTTGCTGGCTAAGGATTCTGGGAGATAAAGGGCCTTTCCACACTACACTGTTATAATGCTATTATTCGACTTTCAACATCCTGTGGAATTCTGGGGTTTGTAGTTTACTGAGGCCCAAGAGCTCTCTGGCTGAGAATTCTAAATGCCCCTCCCTAAACTGCAAACCCCAGGATTCCATAGGATGTTGAAAATGGAACAACAGCACTATAACAGTGTAGTACGGAAAGGCTCATAGTCTCAAAAAAATGATATTTCCATGTTGTGGGTTGTGGAATCACCCAAAGAATATTAAGAATCCTGTTCTTTCATTTGGCATGAGAAGACCTCAAAGACACTACATAAAGCAGAGCAGCTTGCTACAACTAGATAGAACAATAGAAAATTCCAGACAAGAATAGACAATTTATTCATATAATTAGAGGTTTCTCTTAACAAGTTGTTAGACACTGAAGAGAACTTTGAAAAGAAACTGAAAGAATGGAGGGAATTCAAAATCACCTACCAGGTTGCTTTAAAAATGGGTGGATGGGGAACTTAAGGCAACCATGCCAGAATGCCTGATAAATTTTATAAAAGTTTAGCCTGCTCAGAATTAGAAACTTTCTGTGTGCCAAAATGTCTGCATTCTGAAGGAAGCTTATTTTCCCTGGGAACAAATAGGAGCCTTCTCCAGTTCCCTGAAAACTGTTTAGTGAGTGACAGAAATGAAGGATCAGCAGTAATCAGGCTTCTGATCTGCACGCAAGCTCTGAAGAAAGATTCGGTTCAGACAGGTTTTGTCAGGAACTTATAATCCTTAAGTCACATGACTAGAAGGCTAGGGCAAAGTTTGGCAGATATCTCATCGCAAATTAAGTATGTCTGAATGGTCTTGGGAAAAATGCTCTCTCACTCACCCTTAGGTACCCATACATTAAACGGGGCATCAGCCAGGCCCCCTACAAGAGACACCACTGATGCCTGCCATGGGGGCTATGTTCCCAATGAAATCAGGTGATTGAATCAGGGCAGCACATATCCCTATTACAGTATCATTCTAGGGCTTTGCAGAGAATAAAAATGCTGATTCCAAATCTACTCAACTAGTGCTGGCCACTAATTAGGAGCAATCATAGTGGTACTCTTGTTATCACTAGATAAGCTTCATTGGGAATCCCCAGTCAGGTAAAAGGAGATCTTCAGCACTTTGCTAAAGCCAAAGGGAAATGTCAGTTTGTAGCTAGGATATTGTGAGAGAGGATAACAGGTTACTCACATGGACAATCCTGTCAACGAGTGTTCTGCAATCTAGATAAACAGTGAATCACAAAGTACAGTCCTCTCTCCACATTCATGGGTTTGACCTTCGCAAATTTGATTATTCGTGAGGCATGTGCTTGCCTCCCCCATTTTCCTCTTCCCATCCTTTGCATTCCTCACCCCAGGCTTGCAAGGCTTGTGTTTAAAATGAACGTTCTTTCCTTTTGAGTGAGCAAAGCCTCTTCACACTGCTGGTGGTGTAACCTCTCTGCCATGTGGTTGCATATTCCCACTGTGCATTGGCTGCTGATTGGTCAAGTGCTCCTTTCTCAAGATGGCTGCTGGAAGAACTCCAGAACTCCTCTCTTTTCTGCCTGAGGGGAAAGTACTGGTAAGCCTTTTAGGTTGTCTTTTTTCTCCCCCTACCACCAACGCCAGGGCCAGAGGCAAAGAGATGGGAGGAGGAAACTCTGAAGGGGAATTGGAGGGAAATCACATTGGGGGGAGTTATTTGTGTTTTTCTCACTTTGCAAGGGTTCTGTGCCCCTAATCCTCACAAATGTGGAAATGTGTAACAAAGAAATGTGTACAAATGTGTAACAAAGAAAGCATGATGAACCTGGGATTATTGGTTGCCTGCATCCCACACAGAAGCAGGTTTTCTCACCTGCGTCCGATGTTGCCCATTGGTTTTGGAGGTCATGGTTCCAATTGTGTTGGCTATCATGTGCACACCATTCATATTCTATGGGGAGAAAAATGCCAATTCATTAGAAAATAATCACTTTCAGTGACATTCCAGGAGACTTACAGAGTGCCAGGAGACCTATGGGGTGCCAAATTTGAAATTCCTCAGAGAAGATTTCATGCAAGGTCAAGCTTACAGTACCTCTGTTACAGCTGCCACCTATTCTATCAAAAAAGTAAGTTAATATCAGACAATGAAATGCAGTGTGACAGTTTTCAGATTTTGCTTGTCTCCCTAACCATAACCCAAGTCTTCTGCATAATGACATTTGGTAAAGCTCTTATACTTTACTAAATGTCATTGTGCAGAAGACTTGGGTCTTTGTCTCACAAAATTTTGTACCACAGAATGTTCCTTCCTGTTCATTATCAGCTAAGTCTTCCTCCACAATAATACATTCCATTTCTCCTCCCATATTGTTTTCCATTGTTTATTTGCTTTGTTCTTGTTGTGTTTAGAGGCCTGGAGTTCTCAGGAGGAAAAATGTAGGCTTGTCTCTACATAAAAGTTGGAAGCTGTATTATTCTATAATTTCTTCCCTGTACAAGGCCGCAGTCCAACTTGTTGCAGCATTCCAGACGCACAGTAGAAAAAGCTGACTGTCCATACTTAGTCCAGGATATTTAACAAACTTGTTCTGGATCTAAGAATGGACTTGCTGCAAACATTACATCTCCAACACTTAGCACTGACTGCTGAACATGTGTAGTTCTCACTGAGTTGTTGTGTAAGACTTTCTCCTTTAAGGCGCTCCCCTCACAAGGTATTTTTTTTTGCTTCCTCCTTGTGGGACTTCTGCAGAGCTGAGGGACACAACTCTTTTTTTTTGTCCAAACGTGGTTTTTTTTTAAATCTCACAGCAGTTAACCATTTTCTTCTTTGGGTATCTTTGTGTATCTGGGTATTCTTTCCTGTCAGGGGTGAGAAAGTGTGTGAGAATTTATGAGAAATTCTTTACATCCCTGCTTCGTACTGCTAAAATCGATGGGATGCATGTTTTTATTCCTTACTAAATTGAATGGGTTGAAGATTCTTATCTCAGAGGCTGCATGGAAGAATAGATTATAAAACCAAATTTAAAGTGTTTTGCATGTAATTTCAACCCACCATTTGAAATCACATGCGTGATCTTTATGCTCACATCCTCAGATGAGCCAACTGCTTCTTTCCCTTTTTCATTCTCCCCATGTTCCAGTTCACTTACTTACATCCCAGTTGGTGGATAACCAAACTGGGAAATGGTTATCTATATTTGCCTCTCTCATCCCCTTCCTCCAGTATTGACTGTTTATTTCAATCTGTATAGTCCAGATGTATTGGACTACACCTCCAGCCATTGTGATCATGCTGGTGTCTGGTAATGCATAGTGGGAGGTCATCAAGTTGGAACAAACTTTATAAGAAGGAGGGAGAAAGTCAACTAGTCATTATGAATGCTGTTTCTTGCTACTTTCTGTAATAAAGGCTGTCACTTTGTAAAGGACAGATTCATTCTATGAAAATACCTTGGAATGCATCAGAGAGCTGAAGTCAGCAGTTGTAGCACTACAAGAAAAAAGAAAGAAAGAGAGATCTTGTTATTATTAACCTTATGTACTGTTGTTCTGTGCTGTCAAATTGACTTCAGCTTATGGTGACCCCATACGTGGGAGAGCTCCAACAGATTCTGTCATTAACAGCTCTGCTCAGGTCCTGGAAGCTTAGTCCTGTGGCTTCCTTTATTGAATAAATCCATCTGTGATGTAGTCTTCCTCTTTTCCTAGTACCTTCAGCTTTATCCAGCATTATTTATTTCTCATATGGACATTATTAATATCCTACTTTCCCTCCCACAATTGGGACTCAAGATGGTTTGCAAATGAAAACAAATACAATATCATTTACATGTACAAAAGTTAACATTAAAATGTAAAATTTTTAACTACAGTGCTAAAATATATATATATATATATATACCATCAAAAGTAATAAAATGCAGTTTCACTTCAGTGGAATTAAAAGCTATGATCTATACAGCACACTATTAAAAGCTCTTTGTTTAGAACACCCAGTCCTCAAAACTCTATTGGGATTTTTTTTTTAAAAAATTGCTGAAAGAAAAGCAACAAGGGTGAGGTCAATCTAACCCTCCCTATAAAATTCAGGATGATACAGACAATCCTACTACTGTGTACCATTTCCAGGAGATCATAGTGTTGGACACATGTTGTGTACAGTCTTATCCTCACCACAACCCTGTGAAGAAAGGTTGGGCTATATGGCATTGGCCTCAAGTAATTTTCTGAGTTTCATTACTCTACTGTGCAGAGACTGTGGTCAAGAACTGGATGACCTTCAGGCACATGGGTTGCCTTTTTTGTTTCACTAGAACAGTGGTTCTCAACCTGTGGGTCCCCAGATGTTTGTGGACTTCAGCTCCCAGAAGCCCTGAGCATTGACCATAGTGGCTGGGGCTTCTGGGAGCTGAAGTCCACGAACATCTGGGGACCCACAGGTTGAGAACCACTGCACTAGAACATAGGCTCCTTTAACCAAGGTCATGGACAGAAGACATAAATATAGTATTAAAGAATTTTGAGTCTTTTACCAAAAATCCACTTCTGACTGCCCCCAAGCTTTCTCCATTTCAGTAATGTGTGTATGTAAGGGTGTGTGCATTTGGCAAAGGGTGTGTGTGGGTTGATGTCCTGGTGATATGGGCGAGGGAAGAGACCAGCTACTGATTTTATTTTTTATTTTTTTCTACATACCTGCTGAACCTCAAATAAAAGCAGTATTCAAAAGTTAGCCTGTGGTTCATCAGAGGGAATGCTTTTCCCTGATCAAACAGGGCTGCTGATAGCAGTGTCTGGATTAGACATTAGACCAAGTAAAAAAACCCTTATTTGATTCCTACCCTACTTAATGTGTTCTGTTTAAGTGATTTAATATCCACTGTGAATCATGCAAAAAGCCAGGTTTTTCCCCCACTTTGTTTATGCTAACAAAGAAGAGAATAGGGATGAACTCCTAACCTATCCTGCTTCATGTTACTTTCCCTATAATCCCCGCCCTGACCCTCTCTAAAGCAGCCTTTGCAATCTGTCATTTGCTCTTCCTACTTTTACATTTTATCTCATTGTGACCTGAAAGGGTTCAAATGTCCATTAGAGCTGGACAGGCTTCGTTCTTACTCCTCGTTGATGAAAATGAGCTCCAGTGATGCTTGCCCATGTTTGTCACTGAGACCTGTAGCAAAAGAAAAGGAGGTTGGGGGAATACGTGTTTCTTATAGATTCATTTCAGAGTCTGTGTAGCCAATAAGGCAATAGCATGTTTTTGGCTGGTTTTAACAAAGGTTTTGTTCTCATGTGGATTTTTAAATCTCACTGAGGTAAACTTCACTGATGCAATTCAGTACATTACTTGTGCCTAGCCAAATCTCATGGGGATTTTAAAAACATAACATATATGTACATGGAATTCTGTCTGTCTGTCTGTCTGTCTGTCTGTCTCCCTGCCCGCTTCTATCTATCTATCTATCTATCTATCTATCTATCTATCTATCTATCTATCTATCTATCTATCCATCCATCCATCCATCCATCCATCTACCCATTCACTCATCTAAACATTCACACATCATGGAAGCAAGTGAAATCAATTCTAATTTATTCCAGCTTTTGCTGAACCTGAATTTTGGGTGTGAAATTAGTGGCCAAGCACCTGTGTCATCAGATGTAGCCATGATGATGAAACTACTTCTGTTGATGGCATTTCCCAAAACCTGCCTTTTAAGCCAGACAATATCCCAACAGAAGGGTTTCTGAGGTGCTGTGGACTGGGGGTTCAGGAACTAATGACTGTAGCATGCTCATGGTCATGGTGAATGCTGACATAGGCAGCAGCAGTGCCCATTCAGAGTCCCACTGCAACTACTTCTCTCAGTGTGCCCAACAACTGGAAGAGTGTTGCAGCCATCCTTACCCAGAGGCCTCATGTGCAGTACTTCACTTGGACACTCTCTGGCTTAAGAGGTAGGAGTCTGAATTCATATTTTCTCATTAATGTTTATAAACATGAATCTCAGAAGTTACAAGACTGTTAAATCCAGTTTACAGTCCCTTTAATACAGAACAGGGTGTCACCCTGTATTTTCAGTAGTGTGAATTACAAAATCCATCTGTCACTGAAAAATGGGAAATGTGAAGTACAACAGCAACCATCATTACCACCACCATCACCATTTCCCAATAAGTTCTACCACCCTCATCCAGGAAAGATAATAGTAGGGGATGGATGGGAATAGATGGGAAGGGAACTGAGACTGAAAAGCTGGACTAAATGAACCTTTGGCCTGAGCTTATCATAACTTTACTAAAAATTCAAGAGAACAGCAGGTGTCACCATGTACCTATTGTCTCTTTCTCTTCCAGGATGGTGTTGCCTGTGGTACCGTTCACCTCCCGATCCTCCTCAACATTCACAAGTTCCTGCAACACTGCTTCTACGATGGGCATCACCATGGCTGTGGTAGATGTGTTGGAAAGCCACATAGACAAAATGGTGGTGCAGCACATAAAACAAAGGAGCAGCCTGGAATACAGGAAAGAAAAAAAATCCTTCTGGGGAGCATGGTTAAAAATGCTGTTTCCTTCTTTTTTTATATTCTACTGTTCTGGTAGGTTACCAGATACCACCCCTGTATCTCACTGTGGTGGCCAGTGGGGTTTATGTCAGGATCCTAGGGATTCTACCCTGGGGTTTATTAGATGGGCTATTCAAGGTGCTGAACCAATTTTGTGGGCAGGAACCAGCACCTTGGATAGCTCCTTTAAAATGTGGAATAAAATCCAAGACTGGATTCACTACCTCTTCTGATATAGAAGCCACTGGCTCTCATTGCCACCTTCTTCAACACATACACACACACACACACACACACATACTACTATTCTTACTGTTATCCTGATACTATCAGGCAAATTCACTCTGTATGCAGCAGCAATCTGCTGTGAAGATGCATAGTGATATACACGTTACTGAGACTAACATGAATTTTCAGGGTTCTCTGGGAAGTATCACAAATTTTTGAACTTAGCCTTCAAAATCAAAGACCGATCAAGCTTAGGCAGCCAAATTTTAGCTATTTCAATTTTTAAAAATTGTATTGTATAGTTTTTTTGTATAATTATGTTGTATAATTTAACTGTATATAATTTACAAGTGTGGAAAAGGGGAACAGTCACTTCTGGCATTTTCTACTTTAGGGATCAAAAACAAACAAAACCTTAAATGGCAAAGCTGGTTCTACCATGACACATGATGAGGCAGCTGCCTCAACAACTGCAAAGTATCATCAACTGTAATTTAACAGCTGACAAGGTATTGTCAGCTTCAGGTGTCAAAATAACTTGCCTTGGGGACAGATGTTCTCGGGATCTACAATATGGGCATCACAGCCAGTTCTTCTATATTCTCCTGGCTATTTCAGTCTGTTAGAGGACACAGCTGTGTGGACCCACAAACTGGCTTGACTCTAAATTAAGTCTGTCTGCTGTCTCAAGCTAGCCTGCTCCCATTATGTGCCTTGTACAGAAGCGAATATTTGTCACTGTTATTGTGTGCCTTCAAGTTGCTTCTGACTTAAGTCAATCCTAAGGCAAGCCTATCATGGGTTTACCAGGGGCTGAGAATGTGTGATATGCCCAAAGTCACTCAGTGGGTTTCAATGGCCAAGTGAGGAAGCAAATCCTGGTCTCCTGGGTTGTAGTCCAACACTCAGACCACTATATCAGCATGCTGACTTTCTGGAGAGAATATTACCTCATCATAATTGGAGT
Organism: Iguana delicatissima; assembly: GCA_948472985.1. Lineage (NCBI taxonomy): Eukaryota > Metazoa > Chordata > Lepidosauria > Squamata > Iguanidae > Iguana > Iguana delicatissima. The sequence continues at coordinate 454,125 of CAOKZL010000698.1, read as the reverse complement.
GACATCAAGAATAAAGAGGCAGAACTATTTACTGACAGAAGACATTCCAGAAAATTATGGTGAGGTAAGATTAAGCAGGAGAGCCAGTGTGATGTAGTGATTTGAACACTGAACTACGAAACTGTAGACCAGTGCTTGATTCCACACTCAGCCATGGAAACTCAATCGGTAACCTTGGGCATATCAAACACACTCGGCCCCAGAAAACACAGTAATAGGTTTTCCTTAGGGTCACATAATTTGGAAATAACTTGAAGGCACATAACAACAACAACAACAACAACAACAACTAAGCTGAGAGCAAGTGTGGTGTAGTGGTTTGAGTGTTGGAGACCAGGGTTCAATTCCTTGCTTGAGCATAGAAACCCATTGGGTGACTGTGGGCATGTCATACAATCTTAGTCCCAGAAAAACCCTGTGATAGGTTGATCTTAGGGCCATCATGAGTTGGAAACACCTTGAAAGCACACAGCAACAACAACAGCAACAACAACAACGATTAAGCAGCCAGTGCAGGTGGATTCTCTGTGTGGAAATGGAAGAAAGACAGAAATTTTATAAGCTTGATAGTTTCAACTTAAGTAGCATTTTTTTTTTTACTTCCTGGGATATGTTGTGAGAAAATGTGCATCTTATCCTAGTCATCTGAGATGAAGCTTACTAGGCATTGCTGTGAAATAAAGTCCGTTCAAAACAATAAGCATGTACTATAACACAATGACTAAAATTCATGTAAATCAAAAACATATATGCAGAAAAACACTTCAGTCAATGGGGAAAAGCTGCAACTGCACACATAAAGACACAAATTAAGAAAAACTTATTAAGAATGTGCAAATGTCAGTGAGGGAAAAAAACAAAAGAGCCAGAATCCTGATGTGACACAAAGCTAGTGTAAAAATAATTGCATAAGCATTTGCAATTTCTCAAAAGTTACATAATTATGGTCTCTATGGCAGTCAATTCTTTTCTTTTTTTCCACTGGGTAAATGGGGACCTATTTGACTGTTGCACAGTGTGCAAGCTCAAGGTCTTAGCACTCACTGTGGACAACTGTGGGATCCATATAAATATACCAGTGTATATTTAGACTATGTTAGACTTGGCCAGAGCCTCACCACTTGGCACGAATTAGGACCAGAAGAAACGCAGATGGGATTTGGAGAAACTCAGTGAAATTGAAAATGAGAGATTTTCACATGGTTATCTTCTGCCTTACTCAGAGAATGTCTTGAGTCAGCTCTATCAACTGGTCTAACTGGAAAGAGGAAGGCAACTTCCTAAATTGCTGCTCTGCCCCAGCTTGGGCTTCCTCTAGTCATGGAAGAAGTAAGACCTCAACTGGCCTGAGAGCAGAAACAAAGACTGAAGCAGCAACATGAAAAGAGAGGAAACATGAAGGTAAAGAAATGGGCTGGTGCGGTCTATTTTCAGACTAATAAATTACACGCCATATTGCCTTAAGGTAGACAGAAGCTCATTCAACTGACTTGTAACATTTGTAGCCTACTTTCTAGCTGTCTGCTGGACTCATATTATTACATGCTACATTGAACAACCATTTGCATCTTGTTTTCAAAAAATTAGCCTCTTCACTCACATGCCAGGTTTTGCTCCTGCCATCATTACCATACGCAAGGCGATCCGTTTATGGAGGTTCCACTTTTCAACTGAGGCTGCCACACAAATTACTCCCATGAGGAGCAAGGTGGTATTCTTGATGTATTCTCCAGCCACCTAGAGATGGAAAGAATATTTGAAAATATTCATAAATGGTACCTCCCAACATTTTTCAAATGTTGAAAAGTCCTGATGAGAAGAAATCCTGAACTGATGAGAATCTTTGGACTTATTCTGAACAAAAATCAACTGTAGTTGTTTATGTGCAGAAAACAGCACTTTCTGCATAGGAAATAAGATCTTCATGGAGAACATTGTGTTTCTTGTGCAGCAAATGCTATTTTCTATATGAAACAACTATGCGTGAATTTTGTGCAGATATAAGTCCTACACTGTGACTACCCTTCAAAAACTGTGTTTTTTTTTCAGATACTTTCTTGTAGTAGGAAAAAAATTGTTAAAATTATGTGTTGCTTCCTTCAGGAAGAAACCTAGTGAAGAATTACATCCCTGTAGCCACTTACTGAAAAGGGACATTGGTGGAAATAAATAACCAAGTGTACAAAGGATTAAAGAGACTCAAAGATTTTCTGACAGAAAACATTCTGGAAAACTGAAACCAGAGTTGCATTTGTGGTCCTCCTATCCATTAAAAAGACCCTTTCCCAGGCTGACTGGAGCAGACGTCAAATCTGTAAGTACAGCTCCTCTTATGCCTTTCTCTCTAGATGATTTCAATTTCTTTTTATTTCATCCCTTCATTCTCTTCTTTGTTGCACAAGCTACAGCACTTGAAGAAATAATAATTAGACTACCAGAGTTCTGTGAAATGAAACACAGCATAAAAGGGTTCAGTGTTTTTATTAATATCTATCTGAGAACTTCCCATCACTGCTCTGGGAAAAAAATAACACAGTGACCTTGTATAATCTTGGATGTAGATTCCTTTTGTTTCTTCCTACCTCTAAGACTTTGCTCATCTTTTGTTGAAAAGTCTGGAGGTATTAATTTTGTTGGCATTTAAATGTCTTACTTTTGTCTTTAATAGTAGGGATAGCATTTTACCTGTATTTGTTAATAATGCTTAGGCCACTTGTGGATCAATGACTATTTAAGCATGTATAGAATGTGATAATATTTTCTCATTTGCACTGGGTCATTTCAGAGAGCTATTTCTGGCAGGCAGCATTATATGAGCATGATTGAAGATCTTTTCTGGATTTGAGGGTAGGGAGAACTTCTAGACTTAACCTGAGACGTGAAGAGTTAGAAGCTCTTTCTTTTCGATTTCTATACTGAATGCTAGCATTAATGCTATTAACCTATCAGCATTTCCATACCTTAATGGAAGAGCATATTTGCATGCCAGGTTGAACTCCCAGTAGTGCTGGCAAAGACTCTGGTATGATTCTCCAAAGATCTTCTGCCAGCTACTGTTGATCTGGGATAGGTAACCTGGTGCCTTCCAAATGCTTTTGACTACCAATCCCATTATCCCTGACAAGAGGTATGCTAACTGCAGCTGATGGGAAGTGAAATTCAACACTTCCAAAAAGTCACAAATTGCCCACATCAGTTTGGATTCACTGACCTTGAGCTGGCAAAATCAAGTTGCCCTTGAGTGCGCGAAAAGTTATAGCTCGGTGGTACAGCACTAATGAATGTATTACATGCAGGTTCCAGATTCAATCCCTGACCAATCCATGTAGGGCTGAGAAAGATTTTCTTAGTACCTCTTGGGCAGAAGCAACTTTTAGTATCTTACGTCAGCCTGACAGCTTCAGTCTCTCTTTTAGCAAGGTGATACCTAGCCACTATGATACCAGGGTTGTAAAGCTCCAAGCTGGTATACAGCACTGGACTTTGCATGGAACTGTTCTTCAAGACTGTTTAGAAAGCATATTTGATTAAAATAAGAGCAGCCCTCATATTAGCAGGAGTTAACAGGACCCCACCTGGAATATTCTGTCCAGTTCTGGGCACCAGAGATCAGGAAGGATATTGACAAGCTGAAATGTATACAGGGGAAGGTGACCAAAATAGTAGAAGCCCTGGAAACCATACTCTGTGAAGAGAGGCTTAGGTAGCTGGGTAAGTTTAGCCAGGACAAGAGAAGGTTAAGAGATGACATGATAGCTATGTTTAAATATTTGTAGGAATGTCGTATGGAGGATGAAGCAAGCCTATTTCCTGCTGCTCCAGAAACTAGGACACAGAGCAATGGCTTCAAACCTCAGGAAAAGACATTCCATCTAAACATTAGGAAGAACTTCCTGACAGTAAGGGCAGTTTGACAGTGAAATGCACTGCCTTGAAGTGTGGTGGAGTCTCCTTCTTTGGAGGTTTTTAAACAGAGGCTGGATGTGCTCTTGGTGGTGCTTTGAATGTGTGTTCCTACATGGCTGGGGATTGGACTTGATGGCCCCTCTTGTCTCTGCCAATTCTATGATTCTATGAATAACACCAATTGTGGAAGAACACTACTAGGTTTCAATATATTTCTGGACATAGTTCAAAAGGACAGTTTTCATCTCTCAAACCCTAAATAATCTGGACCCAAGTTGCCTACAGAAGTGTGTTGTTCCATAATAAGATCTTCAAAAGAAACTCCAACTTTGGCTGAGGTTATATTGGTGGGTGATAGAACAGGGCCTTTTTAGAGTAGCATCTACTCTAATTGATCTCTCTCTCTCTCCAAGGAAGCTCAAAAGATAAACTCCATTGCATTTTTTTAAAAAAAGAAACAGTTAAAATGGATTTTATTTTTAATTTAGATCTACAAGCCTTTGGGGACCAGTGAGAACATTTTAATCCCATAGGCTTGATTACTACTTAGTTGTCTCATATTCATTTATTTGCGACCACTGTTAAGATTGCATTTTTTTTTTATTTTAGATGGATCCATTTTAATTAATTTATTATATTGTAAGCTGCCCCAAGATCTCTTTGGAAATTTATGTCATTCTAAAATAAGGAAAAAACATTTGTTCTTATTTATTAAATACGTCCCGTTGAAGTTATCTGAATGGAGTGCAACTATCTCAAAAAGACTGCTCACATTGTTGTTGTTGCTGTTGTTAGGTTTTCTTCCACCAGCTCTTGTCTCTTTCCCCAGTCCCTCCCTTAATTTTGTCTGTGCAACAATATTTTAATCAAAGTATCACTGAATGGAAGGAAAAAACTCCATCCAAATAGCAGTACAAAAGCCTTTATTATCCTACTTTATCCCTTTCACACTTTTTTTGGAGGGGGGCAGAAACAAAGACTAATGTTCTTAAAAGCATAATGCTTTGGGCAATAGGCCACGGGTTAGCTCTGGCTTGCATAGAAAGAGGCCTTTCGTCATGTTCTTTAGTGTGCCAAAGTGATTTAGCCTTGATCTTGCAGAATGACCATCTGTTGATGCCAGCCAGTTCTTTGCAAGGAGTTACTGCAGTCCTGCTGTACAGAGGTAGGGTAGAGAGAGTTCAATTTGCCAGACTACAACATGAGAGATTCAGGTTCATGTCCCCCTGAACTATGAAACTCACAGGGTGTCCTTGGGCCAGTTATTTTCTCTGCCATGCAGAGTTACTGTTAGAATAAAAATGGACAGAAGGAGAGCAATGTGTGTCAGATTCAACTGGTTAGCAGAAAAGTAGGAAATAAATGCAACTAATCAATTAAGGCAAGTAAGACAATTAAGGCAAGTTAGGCAAGTCACACTCAGCTTCAGAAGGCAATGGTAAACCTCCTTTGAATAAATCTTGCCAAGAAAGCTCTAGGGATAAGGTTGCTACAAGCTGGAGTTGAGAGCCAGTGTGGTATAATGTGTCAGTTACATCCCTGGAGACCAGGGTTCAATTCCCCGCTTGGCCATGGAAACCCATTGGGTGACCCTGGGTGCATCATACACTCTCAGCTCCAGAAAACTGGAGCTCAGGTTCCATCCTCTTGCCAAATGATACATCTCAAGGGACCTTCAGGCAGATTGTTGGCAGGGGAGTACCTACAGGATGGGGCAAAATGAAGGCACTGCTCCTCCTCAATTACAATTCTGCCCCCTCACAATATCTTCTTTTAGTCCCCAAATTTCTAGCACTGCAGTCCCTTAAAACTTCAGTTGAGCATTTGGAAATATAGTTTAGGCATCCAAAGAAAAGGGAGCTTGCAAAGTTATCAAGAGAATGTGAGCACTGGAAATATATGAGAGTTCTAAGCATGAATGATTGTCAATGTCTTACTCTTTGTAATGCTATAAATGTTGAGACTAAAGGGAAATTTCATGGAAGAGGGCAGAATTCCTGGTGAAAGATAATTTACCTATTTTGTTCCTCCCAATAGTTTTATTCCTGGTGGAGTACCCACCATTCATTTTGTCCCCCAGTCTTTTGCACCAATGCAAACTCTATCATAAATTATGAGAAATACAGAGAGCTTAGAAGAGTGAACTTTTGGACTCTCAGAATCCTCCAGGCAGCATGGCTAGTGGCTGATCGATTCAGGGAGTTGCAGTCCAAAAAAGGCACTTTCCCAAGTTCTAGAAATTCAAATTTTCTACCTTTTGGTGGGGGGAGGGGGATGAAGAGTCCCTTTTGGGAGAGGCCAAAAATCTAAATTTGCTCCATGCCCTTTAGAGGGCACAAGGAGTCCTTTTAAGTTTTTCAAAAAGGTGTTGGAGGCTTGGTTTGGAAGTATTGGGAAATGTGAGAGATGTAGTGAATCTCTCTTACAGAGTAATTAATGTGCTTGGCAAAGTTAGAAGCAGTGACCAACCCATCATCTCCTCCACACAGTAACTCTAGCAGAGAAAGAAATCAAATAAAAGTAGTTTACTCAGGCATACTTGTGCATAATAAACACGGGTTCATCTTCTTGAGTAGAATAAGGAAATAATGAGTACTATATAGTTTCTGAAGGGCTGAAGCATCTCAACCAAAGAGAGTTCTAAAAAATACATGCTTAATGGTTGACAGGCAGGGAGGAAGAAGAGAGATGAGACCCCAGAGAACAAAGGAACACCCACATCATGCAGGAAGAGTGGGTGTGAACAAACAAATAAAAAGTAGTCATAAACATTCTGTACCTAAACTCCTAAAGAGAAACGTGCAACCTAACTACCAGTGAGTATGGGCATGTAAGCTTGCACCTTTGAACAGGAAGGGAATGCCACTTTTAGAGTATTTTTTCTGATCTAAGACATAAAATACATTTAAAAGAAAATACCACTGAATGTTTCAACTGCCCATTGACAGTCATTCAATACTAAATGAGTGAGGGCTTTTCTGCACTACACTATTACAGTGCTCTTGTTTCACTTTCAATATCCTATGCAATCCAGGGGTTTGCAGTTTAGAGAGGGACCTTTAGAATTCTCAGCCAGAGGGCTCTTTGGCCTCAGTAAACTAGAAAACCCAGAATTCCACAGGATGTTAAAAGTGGAACAATAGCACTATGACAGTCCAGTGCAGTGCAAAAAGGCCCTGAACGTCAAGACATCCACCCACCCAGATGTGTCAAGGAGCCCTTGGGAACCATTGAAATTAAATGAACACAGAACTGACCTCACTGGACTTCATGACTCCAAACAGTGGATAGAGGAAAGCAGGAACGAGAGCTGCTGCCCCAAGTGGTACTGCCTCTGAAACCCAGTACACTGCTGTCACAATCAGCACGTATGCACATGATGCTTCCTGAATGAGAAATGAAGTAGTTCAGTGTTACTCAAACAGCTGCCTTTGAATCAGTGTTGGCCTCTTGTTGCCAGTGCTCAGATGAAGTACCACAGTAGCTTTCTCTAAAGTTACAGGTGGCCTCTGTACTTGCACAAGCCAATCTTTTCAAGGTACAATAAGCTCCCATTGCCAATTGAAATGATTTTATACAGTGACTGTACTACCTGCTTTGACTTGTGTATCAATACCTACTTTCGCAAATCAATGTACAATGAGCTCTTATTGCCAGTGGAAATTATTTTGCACAAAGGGCATGCCACCTGCTTTGACCTTTTCTCTTTCTCCTCTCTCATTATTTCCCCCTTTTCATCATGTCTACTAAGTTGTATGCCATTGAAAAGTTAGGGCTAAATTACATTCATTAATAGAATGACAGAATATAAGAGCAGATAGTAAACAAATAGACACACTTTGAAGGGATGGAATCTCTCAACAACCTTTAGTAGTAATTTCTTCTGCTCAACACTTATGTTGGGACAATCAGTAGTTTATAGTTTCTGCGACTTCCTTCTATATTTGGCCATACACTATGATTTAGCACTACAGGCACCTGCTGGAATGAATGCCTCAGGCTTACACATTCTTTAATCTTCCCTTCTTCTGCACAGTTAAAGGAAGGGCTTTTGCAGCATTTAGTTTCCCTTCCACAGATCCTATATGATCATTATTCATGCACACACACACACATACAAAATTGGTGACTAGTTACTTCTTTGTAGTAACTAGATGTTTTCTTGTTATTGTTCTTGCTTTGACTAGGGCCCTTTCCACACCTTACCTTCTTCCGGCCGTGGGGTGTGAGGATTGTGCGAGAAGCCTCTGGCGAGAGGCTGTTGTGTCTGGGGTCCTTTGGCTCTGCACGAGCTGCCTGCTCACGCGGGAGCCCTGCCTCTTCCTTCTGCAGCGCAGCCTGGGACTTTCCCAGGCTGCACTGGGGCAGGAAGTGTGACTGGCGTGGCTCCGGGGGCTCCGCAAGCCAGGTAAGTGCACGCGGGGCCTGGGAAAAAAAGGTGTGCGATTGGCGCCTACTGGCCCCTGGAGCGTTGCGTGATTGTGAGTGCGTCGTGCAGATGGCTCATCACAATCATGCAACGCTCCAGGCCCTCTTTCGCATGGAAAATGCCATGCGAAAACGGCTCAGGTTATCCACTACTTTTCATCGGAATGGAAGTTGCCTTGTTACTGGATAGGTGAACTGTCTTGGTCGAAGCAATGGGACAGAAGTCAGAAAAGTCATCTGGAAGGCTGCTTAGTGCTGCAGCTGGGAAAGATTTTGTAATGCCTTCCCAGAATTTCTAGTTGCAATATCAAAACTAGCCACTTGATGGAACCAGACAGCATTTTCCTGTATTTTCCAATGGCATGATGGTAATAGCAGCTGCACTGCACAGTTCACAAGTGAATTAACTCCCTGGACTGCAAGAATGGTCACAAGTATGACTTGCCGGGGATTCTGAGTTCAGAGTCAAGTAATTAGTTTCTTTTAAAAAAATAACATTCCCAACAGATCATCGTAAAACAAACTCCAGGTAGGCCAAAGCTTGGAAAATCATTGGGTAGGACTCTGGGAACTGTAGTCTTTAAAAATAAAATCCCCAAGCTTTGAGTTAAACAGATGGGCTTCACAGTCCATGCTTTGTCTTGCAATTGAACGGAGCTCCTTACTACACACCTACCCCCCCCCCGTTTCTGTTTTACTTTCAGCAGTGCACTCAAGCCATAGTGATAGATCTTTTATATGGTCCCCTTTCTCATAAGGCGTTCTTATTATTACATCCTTATGCATTATTTGTATTCCCACTGAATGCCTCAGATACATTGGGTGAAACGTAAGGTATTTTCCAAGCCACTGAAAAATAGTCAGGCTCAGCCCTTTCATTCATTGTGGTGATGTGGCTGTGTCAGGGAGAAGATTTTGGGTGTCAGAAAATGGCAGCAAATTCTTATTTATTTTTTTCCCCTTATTCTGTATTTATTACTAGGGATGAAAGGTTCCCGCAGGATTTTCTGCCCATGGGCCAAAATAAGTTTTCTGGATTTTGATACTATGAACCTTGACTTCATGGGTGTCATTTTCTGTTCCATTTCAAGCCGCAAACTATTGTAGGCCAGCCTTGCCTTGAGAAAGTGTAAAGCAGAAGCAGGATATGAAGATGAGATGTTAAAACAAAAATGGTGAACAAAGTCACTCAAGAAAGAATAACATGAAGACAAACTCTGACTCTCGAGGAATTTCCCCCAAATTATAAGTTTACCCATTGTTACTGCAGTTTAGGCCTATTTGGAGAGAGCACCCAATATCACTTTGATATCATAATTCAGCCTTATTCTACCACCCTTTTCCACATGTTTGTGAGGCCCCTGGACAGACATGAAACTAGGCTCGGCACTTAACTGCTGAAATATTCTCAAACAATACAGGCAAGCCAGAAATAGCCAGATCGCAGCTTCAGGGACCTCCCCGGAAAATACCACATTATGGATGCACATTACCTACAAAAGGCTTCCTGCCCCAAGAAGACAACTTGACAAAGGCTGAACCATCCACTGTCAAGCATTGCGCATTTACGTACCGGCTACACCATTGTTAATTCGGCTCTGATTCCATCATGCTAAATTGTGACCTTTTGGAGACATTGTCTCGCACCCAAAACCCATTGTTGTCCCCAAGTAAGGCATAGCCTGCAGTCACACTTCTCCCTATAAAAACCCCTGATTCCGAGACCTTCCTCAGATCGCTCCTGAGTTCCAGACCACCTTGCTACCGCTTTGCTTGGTGAGCTTCCCCTCAGCTCCACGTGCTGAGCCACACCGAACCCCAGCATCGCTCTCTATCTTCTTCCGGGCTTCAGGAACAGGTTTCGTATCACCCGAATCAACTATCCCTCTGAAAATCCTGCTATTTTACTCACATCTTTATTTTCCTTAGTCATCTGTGTGCGTGTGTTGCTTACATTGTGTGCCTGTATTTAATAAAGATCATTCATTACTTTTAAACCGGTCTGCTTCTTGACTTGGCCTGACCCCATAAACACTGGGTTACAAGATTCCGCTGCGTTACCCTGCCTCTTGTTTTGCCAACCAGTGCTCTTGACTAATTTCCCCAAATTTGTGTAATTGCAAGGTTATTTAGGTGTCCCTCACGGGACCCCCAGTAAACAGGGTAACACCATGCAAGCATTCTTACGATATCAAACCCTTCCAAGAATGAGTTGTACAGTGAAGATGAGTTAGGGTAACTGGGCTTCTCAGAAACTATAGGTCTCTGTAGTCAAGATATCAAGTCAAGTCGTGTTGAGTTTGTTAGCAGTAGAGCTACATGTAACAAACTCAACAAATGCCAACAAATCCAAAGAAAATATCTTTTTCATTTTAGAGAAGACTCAACTAACTAGTAGTCTGAAAGATAAATCCTGATAAATCATGGTATGTGTTGGTCCCTTCATGGCTCCCCATTTGCCAGTCTAGAGGGAGCTTCTGGTCTGGAAGGTACTCCTCTTTTTTAAAAACAGGTAGGCAGCCCAGAGGCCATTTTGTGACATGCCAGATACAGAGCTAGGAAACTTTATTTTGTGGACAATGCCCAGAATCCCACAGTTGGTAGGGTAAGTGGGCATGCTGCCTGGGGGATTTTGGGAATTGTAGTCTCCAGACTTTTTTTTCCTGAGCTCTACTTCAATGTTTCTCTGAGCATGTTTGTAGTCTTTCTCTTACATTGCTGGTGAAAATTTCCTGCAAGTTCCTCAGCATGAGCTAGCAAATTTATTCCTAGAAAATTTGTTCAGGGCTGATGCTGCTATGTAGGAAAGGGAATGCTAGTGTTAATTCAATCAGCTTACTGGGGAGAAGTTGGCTTCTACGGCTCTTCAGAAGTTGGCACCAGTGGTTCTGATGAAACAGCAGTTTCAAATTACTCTACAGCTTTCAACAGGCGCTCTGCAGTTCTTACAGCAGTGTAATCCCCACCCCTTGTAACTTTGTTTTGGTACTTAACTATTATGTAACTTTGGTTCACATTGTAAGCTTTCCAGCATAGGGTCCATTATATTGCTTCTCCTAGGGATCTAACTGTAGTAAGGAACAGAGAACTTTTCTCAAGTTCTTAGAGAAGGAGAAGGAAGCAGTCAGAACTGGTGGCTTTGACCCAAATCTCTGTGAGGCTTTGATATATGTGCGCAGAAAATCATGTACACAAATGGTGTCTGTCACCATGGCAAGAGAAGAGTCAGTCATCTGAGAGTCAGACAAGATGCACTGGGCTTTCATAGAACTGATGAAACTGCCTTTTGATGGGCCTGTCTATTGTCTCAGTGTTACCTGCTCTGACTGTCAGCTGCAGGAACTCTTTAACTTCTTTCTCTTTCTACTTTTATGAATGCTATAAATGCATTGCAGTTTGTTCAGCTAGCCATAGGCATTGATTCAATTGCTGGTTTTACCTGCCTGTTTTTTTTAATATATATATATATACACACACACACACATATAGTTCTTATCTTGTTTGTATTTACATTCTTCTGCTGCTAGCCATTTTGAACACCACTGGTGGAAAGGTGTAGTACATAAATAAATAGGTGATGGAAAAATAGAATAGGAACATAGGAAATAAATAGGATTTAATAGAAGATGCCTGGAATTGAATCTGAGGACTTCTACTTAGGCAGTCTGCACTATCAAAGTTTGGACTAAAGTCCAGAACAAACTCAGTGCCCCACTAACATGGGAACCTCCAGCTGCCACTGTTTATGATAAACATCATATGGCAACCGTCTTAGAACTTGGAAAAGTTACCTTTTATACTACAGAATTCTCAGAATTCACCAGGGAGCCATGGGTACTGGCTGTGCTGACTGGGGGATTCTGGGAACTCCAGTCCAAAATAGTAACTTTCCCAAGCTTTGAGCCTTCTAAACAATTACCTTCCGGGTTATAGTCATCTGACTCTATTGTTAAAGGATGTGGTAAGACAAGAGTTCAGAAGTGGCTCTTCAGAGGGCATTGAATTCTAACTCCCATCCATCTGAGCCGGCAAAGCCAGTGGTCTGGGGTGATTAGACCTAACATCCAGTAACATCTGGAGAGTCACTTCTTCCCTTGTTCCCCCTGTGATGGATCATAAGTTCCAATGCAATTATTTTTGTTTGTCTCAAAATTCATAATATGTTCCTCATTTAAATAAGAACTTCCAAATTTGCTTCAACATGTCACTTGGGGAAGAATGACTCTTAATAATTTGGGATGTTTCCCCTCAAGAAATTATTAAAATATCTATTGTTGTTTGCAAATTGTACATACTTTTCATCTGAGCAGAAACTTTTTGGTGAAAACCAGTTGGAAGCCTCCTTCATGGATGTCCCAATCAGGCTTCCATTGTTTGTCAACTAATTAACCTGGTAATCATAAATATTGTACAATATTAGTTGCATATGTGTAAATAAGTAATGTCTCCTGGCCCAACTCTTCCCTCCCGAGTCCACTTTAACTGCCAGCAAATGCATCAGGTAAAAGAAGTCCATTCAGCAGCAAACTGGGGCACAAGGAGGAGGACATTTCTGTCCTCCCACCAGTTAGTGAGGCTTCAACAAGAAATTGACACGGGTCCTATTTCTGATTGTCACAGCCTTGTTTGTGAATAGGAGGGAGCCAGAAACATCCTCCTCCATCTGCTCAGAGCAGCAGCTGGACCTCCTTTGCAGTTTCTGGTTATTAAGATGGCTCAGAGGAGTGGCATTTACACAGTCTTACTGAATACAGAGCAGTTACAGATTCGTAACTCTTGCTTATGTAACCACAATACAGAATGCCAACCAATATCATTACTGTAAAAGCCAAAAATGCAATGTTATGCCTGCAAAATATCTTTTTATTTATTTATTTTTCAGTCTATTAGAAAAAATAACAAAGAACAAAGATAGCATTCAGACACCCACATTCTGATCATTGCTCTTCATCTCAAAGTGCATGCGTTGACTTTCCCCTACAGTCTTTGGTTATTAAATCACATTTGAATAAAGTTAGAGCCATTCTAATAATTATATGCATCTGATTCTAACTCATATGAGATGAGATTGTTATGGATTACCTAACTTACATGACATTACAGTGAAGTTATTACATCTTGAGATCTTTCTGTTGTCTCTGGTCTAACATGTAAGTGTCCTCAATCTAAGAAGCTAGCTACCACTATTTCTCTCCAAGTGTTTCTTAAAAATTTGATTAGCAGATCCCAATCACTGACAAATTTCTCTATATGTCCATCTCTTATTAGGATTGTCAATTTGTCCATAAGAGCCATATCAATTAATTTTAATACCTGTAGAATCATAGAATCATAGAGTTGGAAGAGACTACAGGGGGCCATCCAGTCAAAACTCCTGCCATGCAGGAACATACATCAAAGCATCTACTACTGTTCTACATCTACTGTTCGGAGTGTATCTGGTTTCCAGTATCTTGCAAATAATAATCTTGCAGCCACAGCCATATAGAATAGAATTGTAAAATGTCATTTATATTTATGAGCATGAGTAAATGTACATGTCAGTTTATAGACATAGCTAAAGCAACAGACCAGTCCCTAAACCAAGAGATTGCAATCTAAAGGTAATTCGCCCCTTCCACCAACAGAGCAGTTGTCATTGGTGCAAATGGCAGTGAGGGCAAGTGCACATAAGTATTGAATACTGGTGATCATTCTCAAATTCTCCTTCTGAAAGCTGGAGAATTCTTCTGAGCTGATTTGGATTTGAACTGGGGCAACTGGGGGAGAGAGGAGGGAAGTCCTATTGTGGGAGCAGAAGTCCACCTGTATGATCTTGGATTTCACCCTAAATGTACGTTACAGGAATAAGGGGAAGGGGAATAACAGGCAAGCATGTATGTTCTCTAAGAAACTCAAAATTTGAAGTTACAGTAGAAATAACACTCTTATTTTTAAGGAGTTTCAAAATAATCTACATTCAACAAGCCAAAAAGCTATAGGGTGACTAAGCTGTAAGTCTACATATAGTTCTGTATGCCTCCATGACCACAGTGAGGCCTACTTCTGAGTAGGCACAATAGGATTGTGTTGTTAATCATTATCCACAGAATTCATGTTTCTTTGACGCTCAATGTAATGTAGTAGTTTTAGCACTGGACTATGACCTAGGAGACCAGAGTTCGATTCGCTGCTCTGCCAAGGAAACCGAGTGGGTGATCTTAGATTTGTCACACACTCTTAGCCCTAGAAAACCCCATGATAGGTTCACTTAGGAATCACCATAAGTCAAAAAATGTTTGGGAATTAGACAACAACAACATGTAATAATAGTCCAAATTCTTCAGGTCTTCTTTTATTTTTAAAGTTCTGATGAAGATTACTCACAGCAGGAAATAGAAATCAATTTGTTACGGACATTCCTTTGTTTTTGTTTTTTTTTCATTTTAGAAGTTGGTGTGAAGAGATGGTGATTGGCTTGAGTGACTCAATATTTATGCTGGACATGATTGAAACACAGGGCTAGACCTGTGCATACAGCTGGATGTTTTGCTTATTTTCCAAACATCACCCTCTGACTGTGCCGCATAATCACGAGCAAATCCTGGAAGAATGTCCAAAGCACTTGGTCATACAGAGGTGAGGGATAGGGTGGAGGTCTGATGTTTTTGGGGAAGGGAAGGAACACAATGTCTGGCCATACAAACATCAGTTGACATTAAAGCAAACTGGGGTGGGTGGCTTGGGGATGGGAATTTGAGAAGGTAAACAATTTTGTTCATTTTTTCCCCCTGTTAGCTACCTTGAACAACATAAAATTCTTTAGAGGTGGCATTACATTGACATCAAAACACTTTTCTAAATTGGAAATAGGAATCATGCAGCCAATGAGTCATATAAGGCCATTTGAGGAAGGAGTGAGGGGGGTCCACAGGACACATATGACCCTTTTGGAGTGTCACTTGAATACTTATTGACCTGGCTGTGACATCTCCTAAAACTGGCCAAAAAAATTGTTTTTCGGTTAAAAAAAGACATTTTTCAGTGTCTCTAAAGAAAAACCCTTTCTTCATGGTCAGTTCGCTATCCTGCCAAACCATCCAAGAGACAAGCAAAAGTAATATGTCACCAATTCCAGTTGCCAAAATGGTGGCTGTGGCAATGCTTCTGCAACTCTCCAGAGGAGCCAAAAATCAAGAGGTGCAGTTCTCCAGGCTCCAGAGTCTGACCATCTCTGTTCTAAACAATTAAACAGAAGCACTCAGATCATCAACAACAGCAATTTATTTAAACTTATCAGAAGGCGGAAAGTGGTTAGGGAGGAAGATAGTACCTTAGATGACAAGAGAAGGAAAGGTGTTCCAGAAGATGGCAGGGAAAAATGGAATGAATTATTTGTATCTGTCTTCCCTGCAAAAGATGTAGAAGAGACATCTGTACCTAAACTAACTTTTTCAGACTGGGTATCTGAGTCAAACAGGGGTGACAACTAATGAGGTGCTAAAGCTTATCAGCACATTAAAAAATGAGCACATCACCCGATCCAGATGGCATGCATGTTGAAATTCATAAAGCAACATTAATATGAAATTGTTGATCTTTCTAAGAAAAATATGTAACATTCCAAAAAATGGCATCCATACCAAGAAATAGAAAATAACCATTTAAAGAAAAAACATTTCTTTAAAACAATGTATGGAGGGCTCAGAAAGTATTAGTTCTTTCCATAGAATCACAGAGTTGGAAGGGACCACATGGGTCATCAAGTCCAACCTCCTGCTTTTTGTGGGATCTCCAGCTAAAGCACCCTCAGCAAGTAGCTGTCTGGCCTCTTTTTGAAGACAGCCAGAGAATGTGACCCCCCCACACCTATTTAGCCAATTGGTTCCATTGCCAAACTGCTGTTACAATCAAGAAGTTCATTCTAACATTCAGTTGAAATCTACTCTGCTGTAACATCAAACCATTAGAACTGGTTCTGTCCTCTCGGCAGCAGAAAACTGCCCTATCCTCTCTTTGACAGCCCTTGAGTTATTTAAAGAGTGCAATCACATCTCTCCTAAGTTTTCTCTTCACCAGGCTGAACATACTCATTTCCTTCAAACTTTCTGCATTTGGTCTGTTCTCCATACCTCTTATCATCCTTGTTGCCCATCTCTGAATCTGTTACAGCTTGTCCACAGCCTTCTTATAATGGCCATTTCTGCATGGGATATATGAAACGGTGCAGTCTGTCCTCCAGAGAGGACGTCTGCACCTGGGAGCAGACTGGGTCCAGACTACTTAATGTAGATCTGCAGCTCAGCCCGCTCCGGAACGATCCCAAGTGGTCGTCCAGCGTGCTTTTGAAAGACCGGAAAAATCAGGTCTTTCATAAGCATGCAGCGTGCTACTGCGAGCCTGCTCCCTTGTGCAGATTCGCAGGCTCACACTAATGTGATCCTGCGATCTGCTGGGGGCAGGCCTTAGGCTGGCAAGCTTCAGCGGTTGGTTGAGACCCTCAACCAACCGGAAGCCACCATTTCTGACGCCGGAGCAGTGCAGAGCGACAAGCACGCACTGCTCCGGAGCAGCCTGGACTGGACCGGGGAGACATAAGACCCGGTAAGTAGCAGCATGGGGCGATTCCCTCACCCCATGTGGAAATGGCCAATGTCTCCAAGAACTCAACACAGTACTCCAGATGAGGCCAGACCAAAACAGAACATGGTGGGAGTATTAGTTGCCTTGACATGGAAATTATGCTTTCATTAATGCAGGCTAAAATGCTTTTGCCTTCTTTGTTGCAATATCACACTACTGGCTCTTGTTCAACAATAATCCCAAGGTCCTTTTTGCATGTAGTACTGTTGAGCCCACCCTATACCTGTGCCTTTGGTTTTTGTGGGCTAAATGTAGAATTTTGCATTTGTTTCTATTGAATTTCATTTTACTAATTTCTTCCTAATGTTCTAGTTTATCTAGGTCCTTTTGAATGCTGTTCCTGTCCTCCTGCGTGTTAGCCACCTTTCTGAGGTTTTTATCATCCACAGACTTGATAAAGATTCCCTCTACCCCATCATCTAAGTCATTGATAAAAATATTGATGAGGGATGGGCCAAGGATGGAACTCTGAAGTGCTCCACTCAATACCTACTTCCAATCTGAAGCACAGCCATTGATGACAACTCTTTGAGCATCACTTTCCAATCAATTATGGATTCATCTGACAGTGTTCTCATCTACTCCACATTTAATCTGTTTGCTAATCAAAATATTATGGGAGACCTTATCAAATGCTTTGCTGAAATCTCAATAAATGACATTCCTGCCATCTACTAAAATAGCAACATGATAAAAAAAATGCAAGATTAGTTTGGCAGGATTTGTTCTTGACAAACATATGTTGGCTCCTATTGAACACTGCATTGTCATTAAGAAGCTTGCTGACAGACTCCTCTATAATCTGTTCTAATAGTTTTCCTTATATTGAGTTAGGTTCCTCTCGTACTGTAGTTTCCTAGATCCTCCTTTTTTTCTTTTTTTGATGCCTTTTTTTGAAGAGAGGGACAATGTTTGCCCTCTCCAGTCCTTTGGCACCTCATCTGTTCTCCAAGATTTCTCAAAATGATGGAAAAAGGCTCAGAGAATACCTCCTTTTTGAGATTTGCACGTTTAGATTGTCTCAGCTCATTCTGAGATTTAGCTTTCTTTATGCTATTCCTGTAAGCCTAGGCTATACATCTGTACTGTTCATTAGTGATTTGTCTTTCCTTCAATTCTTTATATATACTTTTTTGTTTTAGTCAGAAAAGGTTGGACTAAACCTCAAGAAAAATACTTTGTGATGTAAGTGTAAATGTCATGTTGCTTTAATTGCTTTAATTGTTAAGTGCACCTGTGGAAAGGAATGTGGCTGGAGCTAGTTAATGCTGAGTCATGCTGATGAGCACCAGATGCAGACAATGCAAGGGTTGGCCAGGATTGGCTAGGTGTCTGTATAAAGGTAGCACAATCCCAGCCAACAAGTGCATATGTTGTCTGATGCATGTTGCTGGAGGCTTTGCTGGAAAAAGCAAGCTAGATCTGCTGGATTGCCATCTGGACTTTATAAATATTGTATATATTTTGTAACAAAGAATAAAGAGCCTCCACACTGGAAGATTACAAGCTGAGTGGGTGAGTGTTACTGGCTTAGTGCATTTGCTGCTAAAGGTGTTCTCTGCAGCTTGGCATGCTTTGACAGCTGTGTGGAGCTATCTCTGCTTATCTATATAGAGTTTTTCTTGGGTGGCTTTTCTTTATTTTCCCCCTTGTTCTTGGGACAGTTTTTACTTCAACCTTGAACCTGTGTGGCTTTTTCAGATGTTTCCCATTTTCCTTCTTCCATGGGGTTGTTTGTCACTGTGCTTTTCACAGCCCATTATTCAAAAATTCTTACCCTTCCTGGGTGTCTTTTTCTTTTAGCATGTCTAGTCATGGGATTCCACCCAGTATGTCCTTGAACTTGTTAAAATCAGCTTTCATGAAATCCAAGGTCTGTGTTTGACTATACTTTTCTTTATTCTGTTCCACAGTTGTGAATTCTAGCATGACATGGTCACTCCCACCTAAAGTATCAACTACTTTAAACGCTGTAAACTTTGTAAAGTCAAAGGCTTTCATGGCTGGAATCCATAGGTCGTTGTGGGTTTTCTGGGTTTTGAGGCCATTTTCTATTAGTATCTTCTCCTGACGTTTCACCTGCATCTGTGGCTGGCATCTTCAGAGGATATTGGAAACTTTGTTTGTTCTCATCTATTAATTTAGTGTCAGTTTTTCTATGGATCACATTCTCTCCCTCAGTTTTTCTTCTAGAATTTATATCCTTGTGTTTTGAGCTTGCTTTTGGGCTGATGTTTGAGCTGTCATCTCTAACCCCCCAACCAAGGTTTTAGTTCAAAGCCCTCTTGATCAGACTTCCCATGCTAATAACAAAAACATTATTCCCACTCTTCAAGAGGTGCAGTCTATCTGTAGCAGGAGTCCTTCTGGATTTTCCTGTCATAGTTGACAGGAAGATAAGAAAGAAACTGCAAAGATGGATATGTAAGATCAGCTCAAGACATTTTGCTGCCTGAAGTGTGGAAGATGATGTCTATCCCCCGGTAGAGAAGCTGACTGGACTGCGAGCTGAGTCTGAGTTCAGTACTGATTATAGGCATACATCCTGCACCACACCTCAAGGCAGTGGATAAGGTTGCCAGATCTCATGGTCTGCCCCAACTCCCCAGTATTCATGGACCATCTCCAGACAGGAGATGAGGGTACAAATTCTCCAGTTTTTGGTGGCTCACCTTCAGGCGAAAGGAAAGGGCTCAGTACAAATCTCTAACTAAACTAGTAGAGCAGCAGCTCTACTTCATTGCTTCAACTTGCAATGGTGCTCCAGGGGGTCTCTGTATTTACTTAGCTTTCTCCAATTAACTGCCAGCTGTTGTGGCATCAGGTCTCATCCTCTGCTCTGCTCTACATCACCTTCTGGCTAGAAGCAAGCAGGCTTGATTAAATGTTCCTTATCCAGTCTCCCTAAGTAAGTGAGAAGGAATAATCCTCTCATTTCATCTTGATCTGGGAACAGCCCCTTTAGCTAAGATTTATGCCCTAATTTCCAAATAAGAAAATAAGTTCATTCTCCCTCCTTTCCACCCCTTCTCTCTGTGTAGGACTGTGAATGACAAAGCTATGAGCAACTGTAATTGGTACTTAATGCATAACACTTAATGATGTCACCAGGGTCATCCTTAGGTCTGAGGAACTGACTTAGAAACCTCAGGGCCTTAGACAACCCTGAACTGGCAACCCTAGCAGTGGACCAGTTTAGGGAGTTGGGATAGGCCATCCATCCATCCATCCATCCATCCATCCATCCATCCATCCATCCACTCATCCTTGTATTTATACCTGTCTTTCCACAAATCTGGGACTCAAAGTGGCTTGTATAAAGCTATGATGTATACACAGTTTTGTCTTCCAGCAAAGGGAAACTGTGGAGGGGGCTGCACATAAAGAACAGGCAGAGGATTCCTGGACCTCCCCATCTAACACCAGAATTAGACACCTTAATCTGGATCACATTAAGGATGGCCTTGTGGATATTTATAATACTTAATTGAGAAAGACTTTGGGGATGCATTAACAAGAAGCTGACTGAAGGCTTCAGACAACATTAATCTAGGAACAAGATGAAATTTAAAAGAGACTTTTAGATGTATGCATCTTCCTAATTGTTGTGGGCCTTCTAGTCATTTCTGACTTATAGGGATTCTAAGATGAAGCTGTCATGGGTTTTCCTGGGGCTGAGAGTGTGTGATACACCCAAGGTCACCCAGTGGGTTTTCATGGCCAAGCAGGGAATCAAACCTTGGTCTCTAGGGTCATAGCCCAAAGCTCAAACCATTACACCATGCTGGCTCTCATCTTTCTTATACAAGTACTAAATATTTCAACAGAAGAGCAGCTTATAAGCATTTGAGTTAAATAAGATAAAATAAAACCCCCAGATGTAAAGTTTCTGACAGTAGATTGACCTAAGGAGACTGCTCCAGAGTCTCAATCATGGGGAAAAGGCAGGATATGAATAAAGCTGACAACAGCAATGTTCTGCCTCTATTCTTCTAGATCAGCATGCTGCAGCACACAGGACTGAGCTGGACATGAAGCCAAATTTATTGTAATTATGTGCTTCAAGTTGACTCCAACTTACAGTGACTCTGGATTCATGGTGAGATTTATTCAGAGATGATTTGCCATTGCCTTCCTGTGAGAGTGTGACCTGCCCAAGGCCACCCATTGGGTTTCCATGACTGAGGGGAATTTTAAACCCTGGTCTATTATTGTTGCTCCCTAGCAGCTCATATTCAGCATTACATCACATCTGAACAAAAAGGCTCCATGTAGCCATGATAACCAATATCTAATGACTTGACTGGCAAGCAGTTACAGAGAAAATAATTCACAATAGCAGAGGGTGTGTTTTTTAATTAATCCCAGCTAAAAAATAATTGGCTTCTGTTGGGCTATTTAATGATCAAGCAACAGGGCTGCTGGATGACTAAACTACTTAATGATCAAGTGCTTAAAAGCCAGCTTGTCTTGAGCTGGTGCTGTGCTAATCTTTTTCCATTTCACTCGACTTGATTTTATGATAGCCAAGATGAAGAAAAGTGTGGAGAGGTTTTATTGAGTTATGTAATGCCATTGTCTGCCCTCCCATTGTTCACATGAAACACAAGACTGAATAGATTAGTCATTCTTACTGGCATTTTAAGATCATCTAGGAGAAGGACAAGGAACACTTCACCTGAGGTTCTGTTCTACCAGTGGGTCATGCGATGAGAGGATACTGGCATAAGAAGATTGGGTTTCTCATAGTTAAGGCCATTTCCACACTACACTGTTATAGTGCTATTATTCCACTTTTAATATCCTGTGGAATTCTGGGGTTTGTGGTTTACTGAGGCCAAAGAGCTCTTTGGCTGAGAATTCTAAATGCCCTTCCCTAAACTGCAAGCCCCAGGATTCCAAAGGATGTTGAAAGTTGAATAATAGCACTATAACACTGTAGTGCCAAAATGGCCTATGAAGTGAAACAGAAAGTAGACGTTGAGCTCAGATATAAACCTCCCTTTGTCTCAGTCCTTGGGAACCACCAGAATAATGGATGTCATTTTTGGTTCAAGCTTGATATTTTACCATTGGTAGGAAACAGCAGCCTGCATCCTGTTAGTGACATTGTTGTTGTGCACCTTCAAGTCATTTCCAGCCTAGCACAGGGTTTTCTGGGGCTGTGTGATGTACCCAAGGTGGGTTTCCATGGCTAAGCAGAGAACTGAACCTTCCAGGGTCTCCACAGTCATTGTCCAGTGCTCAAAACACTACATCACGCTGGCTCTCATAAACGTATTTCCACCTTATTAATTGATTGGTTTAATTTATATCCCACTTTTCTGCTAAATGCATTGCCTCTTTCCTGATGAATTTTATATCCTTCCTTTCTCCTGAAGGTGGTTGACATATGAGTTAAGTCAAGGTAGAGGAATTAAAATCTAGTAGTAAAAAAGTTGGGAGCCAGCATGGTACAGTAGTTTGAGAGTTGGATTAGGACCCTGGGAGACCAGGGGTTAACTGCAATTCTTTACCCACTGAATTGAGTCAGACTTAATTTTGGGTAGACCTGGATAGCACTGGACTGTTAACTTTTTTTACTTGACCTATGAATGGATGAAGTCATACTCTCTCAACCACCTCTGAACAAATTCTGCCAGGAAAACCCCATGATAGGTTTACCTTAGGATCATTATAAGTCAAATGACTTATGTTGCAGGCATACAACAACAGTAAAAGAAAAGAAAAGTTAAAACCTCTAAAATAAACTATCATATTAAAATAGTCACATTTTTAAAACAATATGAAGTTATCTGTATGTTTTGATTATTGTGAAGATTGGTATATGATTCCTTCTACTGCAATGACCAAAGGCCCTCTCCCAATTTACTGTATCACTGTGATAGCCAACTGCAACAGCCATTTGGTTGAAAAGTCTGATTACATTCCCACAGCAAAATGCAGACCAAGGACATCTTCTGCCTTGGAGTATCTTTGTGGCGTGGGAGCTATTACAATGACATGGAGAGTCCTGAAGCTGCATGTGACCCATGTAGAAATTCAGTATAGCAGTATGTGTGAAAGGGATCTAGGAGCCTTAAGAGACCACAAGCTGAACATGAGTCAGCAGTGTGATGCGGCAGCCAAGAAAGCCAATGCAATTCTCGGCTGCATCAATAGGAGTATGGTGTCTAGATCGAGGGAGGTACTGATACCACTCTACTCTGCTTTGGTTAGACCTCATCTTGAATACTGTGTCCAGTTCTGGGCACCCCAATTCAAAAATCATAGAATCATAGAATCATAGAAATGTAGAGCTGGAAGAGACCACAAGGGCCATCCAGTCCAACCCCCTGCCATGCAGGAAAACCCTCAAAGCACTCCCGACAAGTGGCCATCCAGCCTCCACTTAAAAACCTCCAACGAAGGAGACTCCACCACACTCCGTGGCAGCACATTCCACTGCCGGACAGCCCTGACTGTCAGGAAATTCTTCCTGAGGTTCAGGTGGAATCTCCCCTCCTGCAGCTTGTATCCATTGCTCCTTGTCCTGGTCTCAAGAGCAGGAGAAACAAGCCCACTCCCTCCTCGACATGACATCCCTTCAAATATTTAAACATGGCTATCATGTCCCCTCTCAACCTTCTCTTCTGCAGACTAAACATACCCAGCTCTCTAAGTCTCTCCTCATAGGGCATGGCTTCCAGGCCCCTCACCATTTTGGTTGCCCTCCTCTGGACCTGCTCCAGCTTATCCATATCCTTCTTGAATTGGGGTGCCCAGAATTGGACGCAGTATTCAAGATGAGGTCTAACCAATGCAGAATAAAGTGGTACCAATATCTCCCTCGATCTAGACACCATACTCCTATTGATGCAACCAAGAATTGCATTGGCTTTCTTGGCTGCCGCATCACACTGCTGACTCATGTTCAGCTTGTAGTCTATTAAGACTCCTAGATCCCTTTCACACGTACTGCTATCCAGCCACGTGTCCCCCATCCTATATTTCTGAATACCATTTTTTCTGCCTAAGTGTAGGACCTTACATTTCTCTCTGTTGAAATTCATTTTGTTAGCCTTGGCCCAGCTCTCCAATCTGTCCATGTCCTTTTGAATTTTGATCCTGTCATCAGGCGTATTAGCAACCCCTCCCAATTTGGTGTCATCTGCAAATTTGATCAGCGTGCCCTCTATTCCTTCATCCAAGTCATTAATGAAGATATTGAACAGCACCGGGCCCAGGACAGAACCCTGTGGCACCCCACTAGTCACTTCTCTCCAGCAGGAGAATCTGCCATTGGTGACCACCCTTTGGGAAAGGTCAGTCAACCAGTTACAAATCCACCTGACAGTAGCCCTGTCCAGCCCACATCTTACTAGCTTCTTTGAAAGAATGTTATGGGGAACTTTGTCAAAGGCCTTACTGAAATCAAGATATACTATGTCTACAGCATTCCCTTCATCTATCAAGCAAGTAACTCTATCATAAAAAGAGATAAGATTAGTCTGGCATGACCTATTTTTGAGAAATCCATGTTGACTTTTCGTAATTACGGCATTGTTTTCTAAGTGATTAGAAACTGACTGTTTGATGATCTGCTCCAGGATCTTTCCAGGTACTGATGTCAGGCTGACTGGGCGATAATTATTTGGGTCCTCTTTTTTTCCTTTCTTGAAGATGGGGACAACATTTGGCCTCCTCCAGTCTGCCGGAATTTCTCCTGTCTGCCAAGAGTTTTCAAAGATTATAGCAAGAGGTTCCACAATGACCTCTGCTAGTTCTTTTAAAATCCTAGGATGCAATTCATCTGGCCCTGGAGACTTGAATTCATCCAGAGTAGCCAGGTATTCCTGTACTACCTCTCTACCTGTTCTGTGCTGCATTTCCCCCACTTCCTCACCTGCTCCCCAACCGCCAGGCTGAGTGTTTTTATCCTTTTGGGAAAAAACTGAGGTGAAGAAGGTGTTGAGGAGTTCTGCCTTTTCTCTTCCTCCTGTTATTAATTCACCATCTTCCCTGCGCAGTGACTCTATCGTCTCTTTCTTTTTCCTTTTGCTGCGGACGTATTTAAAAAAGCCCTTTTTATTGTTTTTAATGTCTCTGGCCAGCCTAAGTTCGTTCTGTGTTTAGCCTTTCTGACCTTCTCCCTACATCTCCTGGCTACTTGCTTATAATCTTCTTTGGTGATTTCCCCCTTCTTCCATTTCCTGTTCACGTTTTTCTTAACACTTAGCTCAGCTGAGAGTTCTTTAGTCAACCATTCCGGTTTCTTCAGATGCCTTCCATTTTTCCTCCTTAATGGCACAGTTTTAGCCTGTGCCTTCAGTATCTCCCTTTTAAAGAACTCCCATGCATCCTGAACTCCTTTCTCATTGACTATTCTTGACCACGGGATTTCAGCCAGCAGCTCCTTCAATTTACAGAAGTCTGCTTTTTTAAAATCTAAGACGAGCGCCTGGCTACACTTGTCTTCTCTTCCCCACTGAATGCCAAATTCTAATAGGGCATGGTCACTCTCTCCTAAAGATCCAACCAGTTCTACGTCATTAACAAGGTCTTCCCTGTTGGTCAGGATCAGATCCAGAATATATGATCCCCTTGTCGCCTCTTCCACTTTCTGGACCATGAAATTCTCTGTAAGACAAGCAAGAAACTTGTTGGACCTTGCCGCCTTTGCAGAGTTTGACTGCCAACATATATCCGGGTAGTTGAAATCTCCCATTATTACTGTATCTCTCCTTTTTGAATGGGCAATCATTTGGTCTATGAAAGCACCATCGAGGTCCTCAGTCTGGCTTGGAGGTCTGTAGTAAACCGCCACTATAATATCCCTATTGTTTCTCGCTCCCTTAATTCTTACCCAGATGCTCTCGACCTGGCTTCCGGTGTTCAAGTCATGGATCTCTTCACAGGTGAAAACATCCTTGACATATAAGGCTACTCCTCCTCCTTTCTTATTTGGTCTATTTCTACAAAATAGGTTATACCCCTCTATTCCTACATTCCAATCGTGAGACTCATCCCACCAGGTCTCAGTGATGCCTATCAAATCATATTTATTTTGTTGTACTAGGAGTTCAAATTCATCTTGTTTGTTTCCCATACTCCGTGCATTAGTGTAGAGACACTTAAGTCCCCGTGCCCTTCCTGCAAGTCCCATAACATTGTTTCCACGCCTCCCACGATTGGATGCTATTCCTACTTGGCCAATATCATTTGGGCCTTTTTTCCCTGCACTTGCCAAGTCCTTGTCCTGGATAATCTTGTCTCCCTCCCCAGCTGTACTTAGTTTAAAGACCTCCTAATCTTCCTTGTGAGACTGTTTGCAAAAACGTTTCTGCCTAGTTTTGTGAGGTGCAGCCCATCCCTTGCCAGAAGCCCATGTTCCTGGAATTTCAAGCCATGATCCAAAAAGCCAAACTGTTGGCGGAGGCAAAATGTGCGGAGCCAGTTGTTGACCTCTACTATTGTCCTTTCCCTTCGTGCACCATATCCTTGAACAGGGAGGATTGATGAAATGACCACCTGTGCACCAAGGTCCTTAAGCTTTCTCCCCATAAGCTCGTAGTCCTTTGTGATGTGGTAAAAGCTGCGCTTCACCGTGTCGTTGGTTCCAACGTGAACCAAAACGAGGGGCTTACGGTCAGTGGGCTTGACCAGCCTGGCTAGCCTCTCTGTTACGTGGTTTATCCTGGCCCCAGGAAGACAGCAGACCTCTCAATTGAGCTTGTCCGGTTTGCAAACTGCCGGTTCGGTTCCTCTGAGCAAGGAGTCCCCAACCACCAGAACTCGCCTCCTCTGAGGCCTGTCCGGGGTTCTTCGACAAGCAGATTCTTCCAGGATTGCCTGGGAATTGTGTTGAGGCTGGGAGCGCTGGTCTTCCCGATGTTGGATGCTGTCCTGTTGGTGTTCAAGTTCCAGTTGCAGAAGTTGGATTCCTTCTTGCTGTTGTTCTGTTCCCTCCTTTTGGTGTTAATCTTTCATAGCACCAAGAACGTTGAAGCGATTCTGTAGTTTGAGAGTCTGTTTCCTTCCTGGCCCTTCTACTTCTCCATGTGACATACCTCCAAGCATCGCTTTCCTGGCTCATGGAACTGATTTCCTCATCTTTGGCAGCTCCTCTGCATAACTGGTCTTCAGGAAGGTCCTCTCTGCCGTACCCAAGGACATGGTCAAGCTGGAGCAAGTCCAGAGAAGGGCGACCAAAATGGTGAGAGGCCTGGAAGACATGCCCTATGAGGATAGACTTAGAGAGCTGGGTATGTTTAGTCTGCAGAAGAGAAGGTTAAGAGGGGACATGATAGCTATGTTTAAATATTTGAAGGGATGCCATGTAGAGGAAGGAGAGGGCTTGTTTTCTGCTGCTCCAGACCAAGACAAGGAGCAATGGATTCAAGCTGCAGGAAAGGAGATTCCACTTGAACCTCAGGAAGAACTTCCTGACGATCAGGGCTGTCCGGCAGTGGAATATGCTGCCTCAGAGTGTAGTGGAGTCTCCTTCCTTGGAGGTTTTTAAGCAGAGGCTAGATGGCCATCTGTCGGGAATGCTTTGAGGGTGTTCCTGCATAGCAGGGGGTTGGACTGGATGGCCCCTGTGGTCTCTTCCAACTCTACATTTCTATGATTCTATGATTCAAACAAATAATGCCTGAGATTTTACATCTGCACAAACTTTGAAGATCCAGTTCTCCACCCTCCTATCACCTGGCAGCCTGTCAAGCAGCAACAGGGACACCTATTATGCTTGCTTACTGGTGGGGATTCAGACCATGGAGAAGCATCAGATGCCAGTTTAGAGGGAAGGCAGTAAGAAATAAAGAATTGTAAATGTTCTTTTCATTCTTTTCAAAGAAGAAGGTAAGTCAGACTTTGAAGGTCCAGTTGTTCTGGGCTCCCACGAGAAGGAAAAGATAGATGCACTCTTTTCCCAGGAGCTCAGAGCAGCCAGATCTTCAAGGTCTGTTTTCCTCTTTGGTAAGAATGTAAGACTATCACTTTCATACCCTACTCAGGATCTTTCTCCTACATCTGGTGGATCCCTTCTAAACAAGCAGTACTCTGGCAAACACACAGTGAACTAATCCAACTCAAAAATTGTCAACTGGATATATCACAGTGTGGACATATCACAGTTTTTCAAAACAGTTTTTCAAAACCACAAAGGAGACTTCTGCCTGAAACACCAGTATCAGCATTTTCATCACTAACATATTGGATAAACAGATCCTCCCTCTCTATCATCCTCATCCTCATCCAACTTTTCCCTGGTTTGGGACTTAAGGCTGCTTACAACAGTTAAAAAAGACATAGCTACAAAATAGATAAAAGTAAATTAATTAATTAATTAAATAAAAAATAAAAATAAAAGTGAAATTTATAATTAAACTGCCCATAAAATTAAAACCAGATAAAAAACATAACTCTTGTTCTGTAATGGTAAAATAAGACATTTTCTGTTTTGTGTGTGTGTGTGTGTGGGGGGGGGGGATAAGAATTTTTTTCTGTTTTAGTTAATGTAGCTAGGTGGTGTTTATGATAACAGATTAGTGTTTTCAAAATGTGTTTTAGTATTTTATCTTACTATTAGTTTAGTTTAATTTAGGTTAGATTGGTTTTAATTTTACATATAATGTATATTGTTTATGTATATATTTTTTCTTTTTCTTTCTACTGCTGTAAATTAGTTTGTTTGCATTTAAAATAAACATTTTTTTTAAAAAAAATAACTCCTAAAAATGACAAACAAAACACAGACAGTACAGCACTATGCCACAGGACCTGGTTCCCCTGAGCAGTCAGCCTTCAAAAGCCTTACAGAAATAAATAAATAAACTTGCTTGTGGAAAGAGAGCAGGGAGGGTGCCAGTCTTAACCTCTCTTGGAATGGAAGGCCCTCTTCCGTGTTCCCACCCGATGAACATGTGTACTTGCATTTAAATAAAATGAATTTAGTATATCTCTTCCTTTACTCAAAAAGAGATTATGGGATGGTATACTTATTATATATCAAATGTGATAATTTTATGGAAAGCATTTTATGTTCCCAAAGTTGCAAAGTGATAACTTTCAGTCTGCAAAGTGGGCTAATGCTGTATTTTTATCCCAAAACTTATTTTTTCAAAAAAGGGAGAAACCCTTCCTTTTCCCTGTGACTTCCAAAATTCTGGCAATTTTACATCTGTGAGTATGATATTCTGTTTTTTTTCTGACTTCTTTTCAAATTACACCCCAAATGGAACTTGCTACTGCTGCTTTTACAAAAGCTGCATTTTGCATGAACAGTTTTGCTAAGCTGCCCTCCCAAACCCCAAGGTCCTTTCTTGATCAGCCTCTGCTAACATCAACGTATGTATGATGAAGATTATTCACATCAAAATACGTTGCTTTAGATGTGCTAATTTTGAATCTCATTACCATTTTATTAACCATTCTACCGGTTGGGTGGGATCATTTTTAAGTGCTTGCCACCCATTTTTCATGTAACCATCTCAAATGATTTGGTGCAGTTTTTTAGAAATGGCTACTTCACAACTCAATTTCAATTCCAAGTCTTGCTTTAACTGTTTGGAAAACAGTGGTCATATCGGAATGAATTGTGCCTGTTGAAAACCTCTGAGAAGAAACTTCAACTAGTCAAAAGAGGAAATAGCCCCAAAATTAACATCTTACTTCAATATTTTATTGATTGCCATTCAGTACACAAGAGCCAACATGGTGCAACAGTTTGAACAATGGACTATGGCTTTGGAGACCAGCTTTTGAATCTCTGGCCCTTTTCGCACGCAGTTTCTTTTGCACGAGGGCCCCTTGAGCATCGCATAAATGGGAGCGTCGGTCTGTACGACGCACTATCATTTACGTGATGCTCACGAACCTAAAAGCGGGGTGCACATGCATTTTTGTATTTTCAGCTCTAAGCTGAAAATACTGCGTGGTCGCGCAATGCTCGCGGGGCCCTCACGCACTTACCTGCGCAGCGGTACGTCAGATGAGCGGGCTGATCGCACTTCCTGCCTCAGTGCTAGCCTGCAATTCCCAGGTTGCGCCGTGGTAGGAAGGGGCAGGGCGCTTGTGCGACGGTCGCGCAACAAGGAAGCGAGCTGCAGGACAAAGCAGGAGGGAAGCGGCAGCGTTCCTGCTGAGGCTTTTCACGCGAGACGCCCCCCCAGCCGTGCAAACAGGTAACATGCGAAAAGGGCCTCTGCTCTGCCATAGAAACCCAGTGAGTGACACTGAGTAAATCCCACTCTCTTGGCCTCAGAGGAAGACATGGACAAACCCCCTCTGAACAAATCTAGCTAAGAAAACTCTGTGAAAGGTTTGCTGTAGGGTTGCCATAAATCAGAAATGATGTGAATGCACACAACAACAGTGCGATACACATCCACAAACACAATACTAAATATTTGGTGTCTCATTTGAGGATGGTTGAAGATTGCAGCCTGAGATTCTAGATCAGCTGCTTAGCTATGTAACTATCTTAGATATGTAGTTAAGCAGTATCTTCCAGCCTGTTCTCTCAATCTTTGCTTACCAAGCAGCAGCTGTTGTGAGTGATGTGGTCTGCTTTCCTATTGGGATGCTGCAGATTCCCTCCCATTAGTAATCTCTGGTGCAACAGTTAGAAGCAGGATCTCTGTCATAATTCCCTCTTGCAGGACAATCTCCCTCTTAGAAATTGCTTGCAGGACAGGGCTGGAAATGTCCGGCAGCGAGTCCCAAATGAGAGAACAGCCTCCTGTTGCATGCAGCAGCTGCCCAGCAAGTAAGGATAGCAAGACTTTTACATTTCCTACATATTCCTTCAACTGCATAGGGATCATGAATACAAACCACTGACAAATGAGTAGCTCTATGCTCTGTATTTCTAACTGCAGTTATGAATTCCAGCTGTCCTCTTTACAAATTTCTACACAAAATGCCCAAGCCCATTTCCACACTAGATGTTTTTACTGCTATTATTCCACTTTCAACATCCTATGGAATCCTGGGGCTTGCAATTTATGATGTTGAAAGTGGAATAATAGCACTATAACTGTCTAGTGCAGAAATGGCCCATGTCTACACTTCCCCAGCTAATGCCCAGCCTAAAACCGAGGTCTCAGTTGAATTTCACCTTTCTTCAAATGTTTCAACAGTTCTCAGATGTTTAAATAATATGCATTTAAATAGACAGCTTTTGAGTAAATACTTATTTCGATATGTATAAATATACATATTAAGTTCCTATTTTGTGATTTTTTTTAAGTCACAAATGAATGAACAGATGGAAAAGAACAGTGAGTAAAAACATGTGAAAGCAACACAGGCTAGAAATCATCATTTTGATAAATATTATACAAAGACTTGTTGGCATCTACTGGATATTTCAAACTGTATTTTATTTTTGCTATCTTAAGTTTAAAATTGGTTAATTTATGGTGCCTTAATAATTTCACACTGAATTTTGCTAGTTAATATTGTAGCTCATCTTGGAAAGACCATGGTCTTGAAAGACAGCTAGGAAATATATTAATTATTGTACTTTCCTTTGATTGCCCCTGGCCGTGGGATGGCTGGTTCTTTGGAAACAGGGAATATTTGAATAAATGAATGAATAAAAACCAAATTGTTTCCCCAGTCCCTAATCTAATTAACTGTCTACTTGTTGGTTGTTAATTTAATACTTAGTGCATGTGTGTGTGTGTGTTCATTATGCCTTAATTCCGTCTTCATTATCCTACCAGGTCTGTAAATTGTAATTGATTAGCTCTTGTCACCTCAAGAGGTGCAAAGGAAAGAAAGAAAGAACCTCATTTATCTTCCTTTGCTATGCTCTTAGTTTACTCACTTAATGAGATTGAAATTACTTTTTGCTGACTTCTACTCTGTCTAATTTGCCCATTTGTTCCTTTGTTCTCTCCAACCCTGATAAACAAGGGGACACCATTAATTAAACAAGTTCCAAACAAATTAATCAAAAAGGTGCATCTCAACTTCATTAAAATAAACAATGTGAAATAAACAAAGCTGAATTTTCTTGAGACTATTTGCAACAGGGCATGATTGTTTTTGAAGCTAATTCCTAGAACAGATGGGCCAAACTCATCCAGATTTCTCTTCATTTCAAGCAATAATGCAACTCAGCCAATATTCTTTGGTCATGATGACCAAAGAAATGAAAAGTAACTAAAAAGACAATTGCATGCTTAAAGCAAGGCTCTCATATTGCAGATTGAGACTTAACTGGAACAAGGTTGGTCACAGCTCAAACCTGGGCTTCTGCGCTTGCACAGAGTGCATTTCCCTCACTGTTAAGTATCATCTCCCAAATCCAGTGCCACTGGGACTAAGGTTTAAGGTCTGGAAAAGTGGTTTGGAAGGAGCTTAGTACACTGGCTTCTTTTAAAGAAGCACAAAAGCTTGTTCACTTGGAGACGCAGTGTGACAGAGATTCCCCCCCTCCCAAGAAATTTCTACCTGCTTTATAAAGGCCCTGCAATCCTGCCGAAGGAAAAAGGTGGCAACAACCTGTTGCAGGATTCAAATGGAGTGAGCCTGGAATGCTTAATTTACAGTATATCACTGTTATGAATGAATAAAAGATGGCAAGTCCAACAGGAGTTGGCTACTGGAAGTGGGATTCCAGAATAGAGCTTTCTTCTCCTGTTCCCCAGTATGTGACCTGGTTTGAGGTGCTATTCCATTTGTGTTTCCAAACTGGTACCTTGCAAATGTGGGTCAGAAAGTTCTCAGGGGTAGAAACACAGGCCATTTCCACGCTAGATTGGTACAGTGCTATTATTCCATTTTCAACTTCCGTAGGATGTGGAAAGTGGAATAATAGCACTATTATAATCTAGTGAGGAAATGGCCACAGAGACAGTCATCAAAATTTCAAATATATAATACGTTTATATCTTGCTCTGTCTGAAGAAGACTCAAATACCACACTTGGAATCCCCAAGCCTTCATCCCGCCTTGACATTCACCAAACTGATACCTGCTCTGCTTTACCTAGACACTTGCCTTCAGCATCTTCCTAGTTCTCTACTCCTCCTCAGACAATTAGGAAAGTGTCTTGGTGGAGCAGACCCAGCGTCCATACAGTACTGGATAGCAAGAAATACTTGGAAAGTTCACAAAGAGGGAATGAGGAATCAGTCAGTGTCAGTTCCTCCTTCTCATTTTCCTAATCTCATCAAACTTTGAGAATTTTCCCGGTCTTATATTCAGTTCTTTCCAAGCATTGAGATACATTTGATTCTTCCTGAACCTTGTTTCAAAGTTCCCACAAAAATTCATGTTCGCTTTTGTCTACGTTCCTCCTACATATAACATATGTGCATATAATTTTGCTCCACAGATAGTTTTTGCAAACAATTTCGCATTTATAGATGTCATTTCGACAAATGCATTGTTGCATACTCCATCTCTTTTTTTTAGTGTACACCTCCATTGCAATATTCAAGAAAAGCAAAGTTCAAAGAATAACTCATAATGCACTAGAAATGCAACATTATCTAAGTGTGCAAACTGAACAAATTTCTTGCCTGTCCCTACTCACATGTACTGTATGAAGGTGACAAAATTTCATTATTTATCCTCTGCATTTATCATGCCATAGTATATCTCCTTTTAACATGGAAGTTCAATTTATCAATCACAGCCAGAGCTTGTTAAAGGTATTTCTTGGACTACAGTTCCCAGCATTCACCAGCCAGCATGGCTAAGGGTCAGAGGAATCTGGGAGTTAGTCACAACTAATAGCCAAATCAGAGGCCCTTTCACACCCCACAATTGTAGCACTATGATTTTATTTTAACTGCCACGGTAACATTGTTGGAAATCCAGAGATTTGAAGTTTGTGTGAGTATATGTGCCTTCAAGTCACCTGCCAATTTATGGTGACCCCAAGAATTTCATAGGGGTTTCTTAGGCAAGGAATAATCAGAGGTGGTTTTGGCAGTTCCTACCTCTGAAATATAGTCTCAAGCACCTGGTGTTGATTGACAGTTTTCCATCCAAGTAACAACCAGAGCTTACCCTGCTTAGCTTCCAAGATCAGATGGGATCTGGTGCCTTTAGGGTATTTAGACCAATATGCAGTTTTGAGAGGGTTCATGTAGAATTTTCAGCCATAGAGTTCCTCTAGTGCCTCACCAACCTACAGCAGGATTCCGTAACATGCAGCCATGGTAATTAAAGTGGGATCATAGTGCTATAAGTGTGGAGTGTGAAAGGACCCCAATTTGAGATGGTACCGTGGAATGTTCTGGGACGTTGGACATCCTAGGAAATTTTATGGGGGCAAGATTCCATGAACGTTGTCTTCCACAAGATCTAAACTAGTGGTTCCCAAAACTTTGGTCTTCCAGATGTTTTGGGCTTCAGCTCCCAGAATTACTGCCTGTTGACCAAGTTGGTTAAAGTTTCTGGGAGCCAAAGCCCAAAACACCTGGAGGACCAAAGGTTGGGAACCATAGGCCTAAACTTTTCCCAACCAGCAGGCTTCATTCGTTATGAGTTTGACAGAAGGAAGCCTTGGGAATTTCTCCCTGTGTTTTAATAGGTTTTAGAGCAGGCAAAGGGAAAATATGGCCCTGGGGCCATAGAGGCCCACCCTGCAGGCTGTTTTTTTATCTCTCGAATCCTCCAGATTCTCTCTGACTGCACTTTCCTTGGGCGAGGGAGAAGGAAAAGGTATAATGGCTCTTTGAGCAGCTGCATTGGGACCATTCACACTATACAATTAAAGCACCATTGTTCCACTTTAACCCTCAGGGCAACACTTTTTGGAATCCTGGGATCTTCATTTTATTGTGGGGGAATTTAGAATTTTCAGCCAGAGAGCTGATAGCTGTACTTAGCTCACCAAAAAAGCCCAGGATTCCATAAGATATTACTTTGGCAATTAAAGTCGAATCACAGTGCTGTAATTATGTAACAGGAAAGGATCCAAGGAGCAGCAATTCACCTTTGAAATAGGCTGCAGGCCTTTCCTGAATTGTCTTCAAAAACTAAAGTGGACCTTTGAGTAATTCCAGGTTTTTAAAAAGTATATTTGGCATCCAAAAAGTTCCAGTGACAGACAATTGCTCATTCCTCCTTTAGTGTCTAGATATCTAAATTTCTCCCCAAACAAGGAGGTTTTGCTACATCAGTTCAACACATGCACACTTTTACAGTTTCCCCTTCAAAAAGTGGCTATGTGCCTCTACACAGCATTTAGCAGTGAGGTCAAATAGGTTCCTGGTTGTTAGGGGTTGATGGCTACCTCTCCATCTCCGTTCCATGTCAATTTTACAGTTTTGCATCCTCCCCATCCCATTTCTGCACCAGTCTGAATTTTGAAAATGCACCAAAAATCATGCATACAGGTTCTGTAAAACTGCAGACTAAACAAAATCTGTGAACATCCATGCTTAAACTCTCCTTTTTCTTATTTAGCACAGAAGTATATAAACAGTATAAATAAGGAACTGAAGATGGTATGCTTCTGGCCCCCCAAAATAAACATGGACACACCCCTAATAATCAGCTCCCTCCTCCAGCTGCTGCTGGATGGTTGTCCAAAGAAATAGGGCCTAGAATAATATTTGACGCAGTGATGTGCTTTTTCCAAAAGGGTCTCATGCATGATGAAGCCCCATGCCAGCTGTATTGTTTTCTTGCAACTTTTGCAGGAAAATGATATCTTCTGAGGGGAAAAAAGGGCTGGGGGGTTAAAGTCACACTTTCAAATTCCTTAAGCAAAAACAAAGTTTTGGGACAGAGATAATGCCAGGGCTTCTCATGAGCCATAGTTGCCAGGCAGCAGTGAAATACAAGTTCAGAACTTCAGAAGTGAACCAGAACTCATTTCTGGATGCAAAGCTCTTGGTTCTTTATCTGTACAGGTTTAGACAGGGAAAGTATTTGATTGAAAAGATGACACTGCAAGAACACTGTGCAAAATAAACCATGCCTTAGGCTAGACACAATGCTGTGGCTTGCCAAAGGACCGCAAGAATATAATGGTTGTGTCAGACTGGCGTTTCTTTGAGGGAGGCAGAGGTGTGCAAATTCCAGTTGATCTTTTTGTGGATGGTTTGTATGAGTCATTTGAATAAAGAAATGGGAACCAGGAATTTCAGCTTCCTAACTTATGAGGGAAAGGTTTTCTCTGCTAGTTATTTCCAACTACTTCCCTGCCAATCCCTTTGCAATGAGTGAGTGTTTTTAACATCCATCCATTCATTCTGAGGTAGTTCTCCTAGTGATCCAGACTCTAAAGTTTTTGTTTTCCTCTTTTGCAGATTAGCCAAGGTAAAGGTGCGCAGGGTCCAAAAAGAAAAGCCCATACAAACCCGATGACCTTACTTGCTTTTTTCCCTTGGTAATTGCTCATCTAGAATACCTTGCCTAGCTTAAACAACTAAGAGTCACACAACACCTTTAAGACTAGCTTTTAATACAAACTGTCATGGCTCTCCCTTCCCTTCCTCTGGAACCCATCTAAGGGACCAGCCATATCTTCCATGGCTTATAGCAATCCATAGTTATGCCCCCCCACTAAAAAGAAGAGAATACAAAATACTCACACTACTGGGGTACAAGAGTGGTAAAGGAAGCATCAAGAGTGGAATTAGAATAACCAGAAGCAGGTTTCTGGCCCGGAGTAGCTCCTTCAGCACAGTCATTCTCCTCTACCTTCTGTTAATTTCTTGATGTCCCAATGGATATTCCCGAATGAACTCCTCCAGTCCTGGGCCAAGGGCTTCTTTCCTTCCACTTAAGAAGTTCTTCACTGCTTTTTTTTCTTTTATCTCCTTCAAGGAAACCTTATTGAATGCATTGAAGTGTCTACACTTTTTATGTAGGGCTGACTAGGACATCCCCTTGACCATCACACTGGAGGTATTTGAAGAACATAATGTTCTCTTGCTTGGACACAGTTAGAGAAATCACCAGGCAGGCTCCACATTCCTAATTGTCTTTTCTCTTCCCATCATGTTGTTGTTGTTGTTAAGGATATAAATCATACACAAAGAAGCACACTTTGTTTTCCTTTCTGTAGTTGCCCGCTAGCAGGTATGTCCCAGTTTATGAATTGGTAGCTCACTTAAACAGAAATTAAAGTACTAAGCAAAATTCAGAGTGCTGAAACAGTGTTTGTTCCCCATCTCCTTTTTGCATTCTTTCCTGCAATGTTTCTTAACTGCTTAGAGATTATCTACCCCCCTCCCTCTGCTAGGAAACTCACAGAGCAGCAATTCTTACCAAGATTACCTTGCTTCTCAAGATAAAAACCTGAGAGAAAGTTTCGGCCTACTGCAGCTAACCAATGAGAGGGATGGAAAGAGCCTGAGGCTCCTCCTCTTAGTCAAAAGCTACAGTATGACTGACAAGAAAACCAATGTTCTTCCACAAGATGTGCTATTCCCCCCTCACCACCCCACCCCACCGCCCTTACCCACAGCTGTGGAACAATGTGACTGTTTCAAGGCCAAGGAACTGCTGTGAAAATATGAATCCCCGTTGACAATTCAACATGATTCACTTTTGACCTCACTGCCCTCTCGCCACACTTCACTTCTGGAGAACGCATACATTTGGAGCAGTTAAGCCCAAGGAAACCAATGATGAAGCACTGTCACATCTAACACTATCCACTAGCAATGTACAGTGGACCACATCAGGGTCAACAAACCTCCCTCTCTTTGTTGCTAGCCTGGAGTTGCAAAAACAAGGAACTGTCAAGCAGCTGGAAGGCCCAAAACACAATGGCTACATTGAATGTCCGTTATGGAACTACAACTCTGTGCTATAGCTTGGGATCTAACACTTTCTTCTGGATAGGCCCAAAACGTGTTGGGTCCTGAGCCAAATGACATTCCATTCAATGTACAAAAGATGATTGCCTGGCTTCTTACTCCAGTGCTGGCAGTGGGAAAATATTCTCCTCTGTACTTGAAGCCAAGAGGCCATTTTAGGTGGTGCTGGACAAGTTATGGGGCATATGCAGCTTTGTCTTCTCTGAGAAGGGAATGATCAGTGGGCTCAGGATGGACAATTTTGGTGCTATCACCACTTCCTTTCAGCAGCTTCCATCTGAGGATTTCATCTCATTCTGCCAAAGAGTCTTCTCTTCCTTCTCTTCTTCTTCTTCTTCTTCTTCTTCTTCTTCTTCTTCTTCTTCTTCTTCTTCTTCTTCTTCTTCTTCTTCTTCTTCCACCTCTTCGCTTTCTTTTTTTCCTTACCAGGGACTTTACCATGGTACTTCTAACAGACAAAAGTTGATTAAAGACTTAAACCCAATTGCTAGTTCCACCTAGGGTAGGCTCAGTGAATAGTTGCTGAATCAGAAATCAACAGTTACCTAGAGCTCATTGGTTCAATGGGTTTACTGTATTTGGAATAGGGGTTGGATTTAGGTCTATGTGCTTCTGTACACTCCAACTGTCCCAATTTGGCAGGGACAGTCTCAATTACTCCTCTGTTATTAATCCTTTTTCAGCTGCCTTTAAAATTCCCAGTTTCTCTCTCTTCCTCCCATTTGTCCTCAGCTTACTTCAACTGCTGCAAACTGCATTCAAAGTATTTCCCGCTTAGTTAACTCAGCGGAGGGAGACAAGAGGAGCAGGCAGAATTTTTTTTTTCTCTATAGGCCAAAGCAACTGATGCTGCCTCTCCTGGCTTGTCTGTTCTTCCTCATGAATAACTTTTCACATCTTGACCACACTCTCATGCTCCTTGGCCACACATGTCCTGGATTTCATTTGTGAAACGTTGAAGGGTGTGTGTTATCTCTATTGAAGCAGGCTATCAGTTTGCAGCCTTTCCCTGTTTGCAGCTCTTTTCCTTTGTGCGTGTGTGCATTTGTGTCTGTGTAACCCGCCCTTACTTTATCTCTAATATTTCACAGATGAAAACCACTACACTTGTGGCCAAGGAACATCAGAGTGTGGTCAAGATAGCAAAATTATTAATAATGAAGAATTCACAGTCAAAGACAAGCAGCAGTAGTTTGCTTTTACCTGAGTCTACTGGAAAAGACCAATTCTACCTCCTCCTCTCCTCTCCACCCCACCTGCTGAGTTAATTGAATATAAACTATCATTGTACACTGAACTCAGTTTTCTGCAATTGAAGTAAGCTCAAGACAAAGGAGGAAAATGGGAGGAGGAGAGACAAATAGGCATTTTAAAAGCAGCTAGAAAAGCAAGAAGATAATTTGGACTGTCCCTGCCAAATGTGTCTGTCTACCTGGCTTCTGCGTGTGGAAGGGAAGCGGTGCATCTTATTTGCTTTAGGCAGCAGAATGTCTTTGTCCATCCCTGAGGGAATGTAGCCATGGGTGTGCTATCTTTGGCCTCAGCCATGGTCTTCATGAGGAAAGCCCAGCTTTGGAATATCAGTGGAATGTTCTGCCTGTGAGCTTTCCAGTCTAAATCAGTTTTTAGTATGGTCCAGCAGATCTTTTACATTTTAGCTGCTATGCAAAGTGTCAGCCGTTCTTTGACACACTGATGAGGCCCATTTTTAACTAGTTAACAAGCTTCTTTGACAGAGATTGAATTTCATGGGCTTGTGTCATCACATTTTGATACTGGTGAATTTTCTATAAGCTATCAGGATCTTAGTGGTTTGGATTAGTTAGTGAAGGATTTGTAAGCTCAGTGTGGATTTGTCTGTGTGCGTGATCTTATTTACAAAAGGATTTCTTCCCATTACGTTTAGGGGAAATTCAATTTTAGTGTTTGTTAGTTTGCTAATATGGATTTAGATGTTATGCACTCTGTTTGATGTATTTATGACTGCTTCATAAGCTCTGCCATTTCACAGATTAAAACCAGGACACCTGTGGCCAAGCAACATCAGAGTGTGATCACGATGGCAAAATTTATTAATGGAGAAGAACAGACAAGCTAGGAGACACTGCAGCAGTTTGCTTTTGGCTGAGCCTACTGAGTAGGGCAAGGTTCTGTCCCTTCCTCTCCTCTCCCTCCTATTGAGTTAATTGGGTGGAAACTTTTTTTGTGGGTGAACTGAGACTGGGGCCACTGACGTAAGCTGAAGAAACAAGGGGGAAGTGGAAGGAAGGAACTGGGACATTTTAAAAGCAGCTGAAAAAGTGGATCTATAGAAGATTAATTGGGACTATGCCTGTCAATTCAGGACAGTTGGCAGTTACGTCCAGAATAATTATTTCTGTGTATTTTGGAGAGTATGCTGTTTCGGTACTGTTTTCATATCAGTTTGTTTACAGTTCTTTTGAACCAGTCCCAAAAAAAAAAAAAAAAAAGTCTCAGGACACACATATACACATACAGAGAGAGAGAGAGAGAGAGGGTATTTCCTCACTAGCCTGTTACAGTGCTCTTATTCCACTTTCAACATCTTATGGAATCTCTGGGGTTTGCAGTTTAGTTTAAATTGCAAACCCCAGGATTCCATAGGCTGTTGAAAGTGGAATAATAGCGCTATAATAGGCTAGTGCAGAAATGGCCAGGCGGGGGAGACATTCTCATAATAACCCCTTTAGTCTGGACCAGAAACATCTATATGGCTTCACTGGGGAAAAACCTAGCCCAAGATCCTAATTAATGCTGGTAAAGTTCCATCAACACAGTTACATAGGAATTCCAAAAGTAAGGCATGCAGATGGTTTGGGGAGTAGAATGATACAGAATTGAGCTCTTATGGTGCCTCTCTTTGATTCATTGGTTTGGCTTCCCCAAACATATCTGGTTGGCCACTTGGAAAATGGACTCCTTTGGATGACAACTTCCAGATTTTACCAGCTAGCAAAGGGAATTCAGGGAACTGTACTGCAAGAGACAAGCCTTCCAAGCTTTGTGAGGGAAAAGGACACTGTACTAATTAAACGGTTAATTTGATCCAGCAGAATTCTTCCTACATTCTTAAGGAGAGCTTACTTCTGCCAAGAATTAGATCCTGCTGAGACTCTGTACATGAAAAAAGCAAGACCCTGAGCAGAAAAGGACATATTGAGAGACCTTAGTTCATGATCTCCTGGCCCATCTCTCTAGCAGTCCTCAACTCTTGGGTAGATTTTTTTTCAAACAAACAAACAAACAAAAAACCCAACCAACAAAAATAAATTAGATGCTGATATAAGACTTTCTAAATACATTATGTGCTTGTTTTCCCCCGGCTTTGTTACTTATATCTTGTGATAAATATACCCCAAATTCAAGTATATCTTGAAACACTGCTGTTTTATTTGGTCATTAGAGATTCTTTAGTAAATAAAAGAGATCTATTGGGATACTGTATTCATATTTTGTATTTCTGACATCAACCACAATAAAAGTGGTGGGTAGAAACCACAAAGCTGGGGAGGCTTTATTTTACAAGCTGGCAGTGGAGAGCTGTAAGAGTTATTTCTACAGTTCATTGCTCCACAGGGAGTCCCAGGATGTTTTATGCTTTGTTTGTATATGTATTATTCAGAGAGCAAGCAATGCTGGTGTTAAATCAACAATAGTACGCTTTGACAATGGGAAAAGTCTCAATGAGCTGCAGAAATGTGCTTGAAAGTTTAACTAAGGCCTTGCTAGGAGACTCTCCTGTTAAAGTAGGGATGGGGAAGGTACGGTTTCTTGCAGCCCTAAGACAATTTTGGGGCTCCCCAGAATCTTCAATATTTTTTCTCTGAGCCCTTTCAGACCCAGGAGAGTTCTATTTCTATACAAGAAATCAGTCAGAATTTGATTTTTGCTTCTCTTCTTGTTTCCTGGATCTGAAATGGCTCAGGGGCACCTGAAAATGTAGCAAGCCCCCCCCCCATATTTAAGGTTACCATATCCCTGGTTTGGCTGAGTTTTACCTGGAGTGCAGACACACACACACATGCCTGTTTGGTCCATCATCAATAATGTGTCTCACTCAGTACAAGGATGCTTGTACTCACACATACCTTGCTCAATCATTCCCACTGATGCTCACTCAACCATTCCCACTGATGCTCCACCATTCTCATTCGCTCAACCAATCCACCTGCCTAGATAGGTAGGCAGTAAACACTTGCCAGCTGCTGTAAACAATGTCTACAGTTAGCCATCCACATTCACTAGACTGAGGTGTACAGGACCCCTGCAAAAGGGGAAAAGTGACAAATATCAAAATGTGTGTGTGGCTGAGACAGTTGAGGCACAGTAGAGAGAATGGGCATCCAGGGTCCAAACTAGATCAGGGAAAGGAGAGGGAAGGCGGTAGGTTGGCATGGTGACTCTATCC
The DNA here is from genome assembly GCA_948472985.1 of Iguana delicatissima. NCBI lineage: Eukaryota > Metazoa > Chordata > Lepidosauria > Squamata > Iguanidae > Iguana > Iguana delicatissima. Next base: position 411,960 of record CAOKZL010000698.1, on the reverse strand, counting down.
TTCCTCTCTCTCACTCACCTCCTTCCTTGGGAGGGGGTATGGGGGCATCAGGAGCAGGTTCGTGGTACCGAGAAATTGGGCTGTAAGCTGTCCTTAGCTGGCCAGGCAGCTGCTGGTGAAGGAGGAACACCAGAGGCAGGTTTTGAAAGGGCTGCATAGCCTGATCAATGTTGCTGAAAGGGAATGTTCTCCTGGAAAATTAGCACCTGACAGGGGTGGGTCAGGGGATGGAGAAAGTTGAAAATAATCAAATCTATGAAAGTTTAAGCCCACAATGGAGAGGGCTGACTATAGGATCCATTCTGTGGAACAGACATCTGAGCTAGCTTGGAAACTCAGCCCTGCTTCTGGACCCTTGGAACTGGGCCCCGAGTGCTCTTTTGCATGTCCCTCTGCCTGTCCTGGTTTTCCCAGCTTCTGACTGGGCTGCTAATTACCTATGGGGCTTCTCTCCTCTCCCGTGAGTTATGATAGTCTGGCCCAGATTCCCAGCTTTTTTTCAAATGTCTCCAGCCCTTGAGGGAGGTGAGATATTGTTGCAGGAAACCGCATAATAAATTACTCTTTTTCTTGCTCTGTGGTCTCTGTGTTCTCTGGGCTCCTGCAACAATATAAAGCTATAAATGTGGAGGAGCCCTTCTGTGAAATTGTTCTGTGGGAAACCAGTCTGCCCCTGCCTTTCAGGATGAGGAAAGGGAGAATGAGTGAGATGAGTGGTGTATGAAAGGAACAAAAGAGAGAAGCGCTGAAAGGATAGTAGGGGAGGGGTGGGAGGGAGTAAGAGGAAAGAAGAGTGAACTATGTGAATGATCAGCAGCATCATGTAAGAAGCAAGGGAGGGTACACTGGGAGGATTTGAAGTGAGGCAAAGGAGAGAGTAAGATGTGAAGGAGAGTGAGCAGATCAAGTGGCAGAGTGCAAAAAACAAGCAAGAGGGGTATGTTGTGAGGGTGCAAGGTGAGGGACAGTGTGGTATAGTAGTCTGAGCACTGGTTTAGGATCCGGAGACCTTGGTTCGATTCCCCACTCAGCCATGAAAACCCACTGGGTGACCTCACACACACTCTCAGTCCCAGAAAAAACCCCCCATGATAGGTTCACCTTAGGGTTGCCATAAGTCAGAAATGATTTAAAGGCACACAGCAATAACAAGGCGAAGGAAGAGACTAGTAAGGAAAGCGAGTATGCTGCTGTATCAGTAGCAGCAGAGAGCAATGCATTGCAATGCACTGTGCGGGCACAAGTTTAGGTGAGGGAAGGAATAGGAGGTATCCTGTGCTAGTAGCCAGACAAGATTCATAGCTCTCTAATTAGAATCTTTTATCAGCAGCCACGGACAAAGTTTAAAAGCTGCACACTAAGAGGGCAACAGGTGAGGTGAGGTGAGGGAAGGGAAGGAGGTGAGGAAGAGTGTGCAGTGTGAGTGGAGGAGTGCAAGAAACAAGGGAGGGAGAGAGGGAATAGGAGGGCAGGGAACTGAACTGTGGAAGTGGCAAGGCAGGGGGAGCATTAATAGAGCATGAGGTGAGGGTGATAGTAACTGGGAGGGTATTGTCAGTGGTGCAACTGGAAGTATATTAGAAGCAAGGGGACTTTTGCTGAGAGGTAATGATGGCCCAAGGTCACACTGTAAATTCCATGACCAAGGAGAGATTTGTGTGTCTCTATTGGAAATCTGGCACTTTAAAGTGTTAAAAATGACACAAAGGTTGAAACATAGCGCAGGAAAAACACAATTAATGTGCTGAATTTGTATCATTACAAATTAGAGTAATCTGCATAATTAGAATAATTTGCAAAATTTGAAAATTAGATGCTCAGACTTGAGGAAGTGAACGATGGCAGCCCTGTCCATACTCCTGGGGCGTATGGAAGGGAGGGGCATTTTTTTGTTAATTTTTTTCAAGAGTTGAGGTCCTTTGGGGACTGCAGTTGTCCAAGATTCCATAGGGGACAATTTCTTCTCTAACTCTAAACAGTCGCCTACCCCCGTATTAAAAACTCATAGTAGGGCCATACCATTAGATACCAGAATCAAGGTCTTCAGTGCCATAATATTTCTCATTTCTATGCATATGTTGTGAAAGCTGGATAGGAACATTAGTTCATTTGAAATATGGTGCTGGAGGAGAGTTCTTGAGATCTCAGAAGCTACCAGAAAAGACAAATAAATGGGTACTACAGCAATCAAGCCTGAACTCTCACTCAAAGCAAAGATTACTGAACTGGGGCTGTTGTGCTTTGGACACATCATGAAACAACATGAGTCACTGGAAAAGACACTTATGCTTAGTAATGCAGAAGGCACTTGGGAAAAGAGGAAGACCACTGTACTGATGGATTGATTCAATAAGGAAGCCACGGCTCTGAATTTGCAAAACCAGAGCAGGGCTGTTGATGCCTGTGGAACTTGGGGGTCTCTAATTCAAAGGCTCACCATAAATCGAAGCTGATTTGATGGTAAATAATGACAAAGACAATAACAAAAGCAAGGCCAGCCCTATCATTAGATAGAGTGAGGTGGTAAGTTCAGCAGATGCTGAACGGTTATTTCAGTTTTGTTGGAGAACACACAAATTATGCATGACATCCTGATGAAAAGGAAATACATCTCACACAAAGGAAAAGGACAAAAGAGGATGTTGGTTAGCATAACATATCTCTTTGTTTATTTATGTGTCTAGATGTACACATAGAAAGAGTCTGTATATCATTTCCCCAGTCTGTTGTCCAAATGCTTAATGGGGAGATGGGCAAATTTAAGTACTTAATTTTGCACATTTTGAATCTTTGAGCTGGACTTGAGCTGGACAGCCCTTCCAGTAGGGAACATCTTCATGCAGAAGACCATCATCTAGTGGACTAACTAATTACAGTGGGCAAGGCTGATGAGAATTTCAGAGCTTAAAATTCAAGTTACTTTAAGCTTTTTGACGTTCAAAACATCTGAAGGGCAAAAGGCTGAAAAACCACTGAATTTAAGGAGAGTGAGTATTATGGGTGAGTGCTGCACTTTCTGTATGGCCTTTTTGAAGAGATAAATACGTGAAAGTTCAAATGCTAATATAAATTAGTTAACATTAAAGGTGGCATAAAAACTCTCTACTCCTTTCCCCCTTTCTTTTTATAAAGACTTTTAAAGCAGACTAACATCATTATAACTTAGAAAATTACTTTAAAGGTGAATGGGATTAATGCGTGAGTGCTGTACTTTCTTTACTGATGCACCTTTAAAATGCTTTTAATTCTATTGTGTTTGATAATGATAATTTGTTTAATTGCACTTTAATATTATAACTTTCTGCATTTTCATCTATCTAGCCAGTGTAATGTACTAGTGGGAATGTTAGACTAGGATTTTGGGAAACATGGGTTCAAATCCTTGGTCAGCCATGGAAATTCACCGGATGACCCTGAGCAAGTCATACTCTCTCAGCCTCAGATGAAGGCAAGAGCAAACCCCCTCTGAACAAATCTAGCCAAGAAAACCCTCTGATAAGTTTGCCTTAGAGTTCGTATAAGTCAGAAATGACTTGAAGGCATATGACAACATCATCAACACATATTCATCTGTGATTTTTAAAAGTTAATCTTGTTGTAAGCTGCCTTGACCTCAGTTTTGAGACAAGGGGAGGATAAAAACAAAATAAATGAAATATAATGACATGTTCTATTTAAATCAAATATAATGACCTACCGAAACAATGGAGAACTAAGCAGTGGCTGGATGATGCCCATCTAGAATTGACATTGTCATCCAACCTCTACTTGATTATGGATAACTTCAGCAAGTCATTGTATTCATTCTTCTTCAGACTTTCAAAGTAATATTCAAAACTGGATTCTAAAACATTTTGAGGGCACCAAAGGTGTATCCATACTACATTGTTACAGCACTTTGAAACTACTTAGACTGCCATGGTTCCATCCTATGGAATAATGAGATTTGTAGTTTCCTGTGAGGTTCTTAGAATTCTGTGCTTGTATTGTCATTCAAGGAGTGGACTAGAACTCTTGAGTAGAGAATTCTAAGTGCCTCATCAAACTACAAACCCCAGGATTCTGTAGGACAGAGTTATGGCACAAAAAGTGGCATCAAACTACTGTAACTGCGCAAGGCGAATAATCACTGGTTACCAACCTTGAGTTTGTGCAATATTTTCTCTCTCTGATTTAACAATTATCAACCAACTTGACAATGTTGTTAAGTTTCTCTTTGGCCTGTTAGCCAAACAAAATCAGCTGCCTCTTGCTGATTCTCTGATTGGTGGACTTGATGTGCCCTCAACTAACCTATCTACTCCGCAGGGAATTCAGCAGGACTCTGGCTCACACCACAGGGAACTGTTCAGTCACAAGACAGAAAAGTCCAGGAACAGGGTAATGGTGCAACAAGTAATGACTTATAATTGTCGTTGCTGCACAGATGTCTTAAGCCCACACAGAGCCAGTTCTAGGCTCAGAGCCATCCTGGGACAGTGACTCTGCTTGGGCCTTTTCAGTCTGACTGTGAGTGTGCTGTTTTAGGACATAGATATAAACATGAACATTTCTAGAACTTTCAAAGAATCTGCAGAAAATAAATGGCTACTCTCCACTGTATACAAGAAAAAGAGTTGCAGAACACAAATCTAGCTGTCAGTGGCTCTGCTGATTGGGGTATTTTGGGAGCAGTAAAACAAAAAAGTAACTTTTCCAAACTCTATGTGCAATCTACTGTCACAAAGGGTTCTTATTTAACTTCCAGGTGACAATTCCTTTTCTCTCACCAGTCTTTAAGGAATATGTGGCTTGTGTTACTCATTTTCTGTCACTTATGTTCAGTGGTTGTAAGCATAATTATGATGCCAGTTTGGTCACAAGTGGCACCAAAAGTGCACTGAAACAGCTGAATTTATTGAGAGTACAGCTGACCCTCCACATTTGCTAGGGTTGTGGTGCAGGACCCTGACAAAAGTGGAAAAATTGCAAATATGAAAATGTCTGTATCTGTGGGAAGAGGGCCAAGACATGCTGGAGAAAGCAGGTATCTGGGTCTAAACCAGGTCAGCGAAAAGAGAGGGAAAGGGGGTGGGTCAACGTGGTGGCCCTGTGCTTCCTCTCTCTTGCCCCTGTGTAGGGGGCATAGGGAGAGGTTTTGTGCTGCTAAGAAATTGGACTGTAATCCCTCTTTAGCTGGCCAGGCAGTGGCTGATGGAGGAGAAGGAGGAGGAGGAGTACCAGAGGGTTTTTTTTTTTTTTCAAAGACTGATAGAAGCCACTGAGAGGGAAAGTTCCCCTGGAAAAGAAGCACTTGAGGTAGGGGGAGAGCGGTTGGAGAAACTTACCAATAATCAAATTGGTGAAAGTTAAAATGTGGAGAGCCAACTTATATTGGATGGGAATTTTCTCCACTGTGTATACTTAACATCTGCCAGTTTTCAGCTCAAGGGGGGGGGGGAGTTAACATCCAGCCATATCCAAGCCTGACATCCTATGCATATCTTTCTGAGTAGGCCCCTTAGAACACTGGGACTCGGTTCTGAGTAAGCATTCTTAAGAGTATCTACCAAGGCTGTGTTCGTACAAACAAGCTCTCCCAAAGGATCTCTGGGTCTTTGCTGCAACCATACCACTTTACACACATTCACACAAATTTGCAGACAGTAAGGAAGTATCCACTGCTGTGTCAGTAATTTATTCCTTGGGATAAACACCTCTGCAGTATAGCCTCTTCTTCATTTTATTCCCATAAAAAGACATCTAACACTTAACTTAAAAAAAAGTTCAAGCACAAACATATTGCACCAGAGAGAGAGTAATCAATTAATAGTGGCTTAACTGTAAAATGTCCCCAAAGCACCCAGATTACCCAAAACAATTACAGTGGCCTTCAAGAGACATATTTCTTCCATATTGGCTTAGTGCCCTGGTGTTTGGTTACCCAGCATTTCAAGAAGGGAAGGGAGGAAGGGAGGAAGGGACGGACGGACGGACTATTCTTCATTCTCTCCTTTTGTCACATATCTGTCCCTGCTAGTCCTATCATTGTTGCTTGATAGGAAAGAGATGCTGCTTGAAAGAAAAGAGATGGCCTTACCATTATATCATATGGAGGATGGAACATATCTGTTTTCTGGTGCTCCAAAGACTAGGACATGGAGCAGTGGCTTCAAACTTCAGGAAAATAAATTCCATCTAAACATTAGGAAGAACTTTCTGATGGTAAGAGCAGTTCAACAATGGAATACGCTGCCTGGGAGTGTGCTGGAATCCCCTTCTTTGGAGGTTTTTAAAGAGAGGTTGGATGGCCATTTGGTAAGAATGCTTTGATGGCAGGGGTTTGGACTCAATGGCCCTTGTGGTCTCTTCCAACTCTACAATTCTATAATTTGATGATTAAGGCAAACTGTGGAAAAACAGCGTGGTGGAAGAAAATCAAGTTTAGGATGCTACATGGCTTGCTTCTGACTCCATTCACTATCTTAAGATGTGGTGTACGATGCTAAAACCAGGGTTAAAGTAAGATGGAACTATATTGTTCTGGTTGTATTGTCTCTGTGGAATTGTGTCTGTGTATGAGAGAGAGAGAGAGATTGTCCTTAGGAAGGGGAAGGGATGTGTGTTTGTAGGTCACAGGGCTGATATTGTATTATATTCTAAGACATTAGGCTAATGGGTACGGGTGGAGGCATTTTTCTATGGCCTCTGAATAGTCTTTTTAAGAAATGATGCGAGTAATCTTAGCACCACAATGATTATGAAAACTCAGTTCACCTCCACATTCATCTGAACAGACCATTCAAAAACCTTCTTCTCTCTCTTCTGTGGCAAAGGGTGAAGAAAAAAGTGCTCTGTACAAATATTAGAAATTAAACGAAAAACACAGTAACTTTTTTTTTTTTGTACAGAAACAAGACCATGTAACTGGGTACTCCAAGATCCAGGAAAAAATTCAGACAGTGAGAAATTTGGAAGCATCTGTAATAGAAATCAATAGAACCAAGTCTTTTGCACGCAGATGATTTTACAACAGGTACCCTCTAGGAGGAGCTGGAGAATAAAGAATCTTCTCATGCCTGCAACCCTAAACTTGTTTTTAATACCAAGCAAAAAAACAGATGTATTTCTTATCAAACTGAAGTTCTGGTCTATAAAGTTCTTTGAGATGATGGCGTTTGGCTGGATGAAAACATCAAGTCATGTTTCAGGGCTTTGTAAAGGTTCACAAAGGATTCAGCCCATGTGTCCTTCTGGTGTCCTTGGGATTTAGCTGCTCTGTATGCAGTGTAGACCATGGTCAACACTGTCCTTTCAAAATCTTCTTTCTTAAGCATACCAGGGTAGCCTGACAGCCTGGCACTGAGCCTGCGAATGTCTGTGATGCTTTTGGGGATGACGTCATTGCACAGAGTATCGAACGCCATTGCTTTCCTCATGGAAGCCAGTTCTTCATCTTTGACAGAGATCTTCAGGTCATCACTGATTTCTAGCTCACCTAGAAGAAACTGGAATGGAAACACAGAGTGGAGGTTAGTTCTCACAAATGATAGATGAGGTGGTAAAGGTGTGTCTGGAGTAGGGATCTAATTCTTCAAATATTTTGTCCTATTTGCAATGTTGTACAGGAATTATACTGCATAGAAAAACACATTTTTGTGTACAGAGAAAAATGTTTTCTGCACAGAAAAAAAAGGTTTACTGTACAGAAAACAGTGTTCTCTGTACAGGAAATCTGTTTTCTGCATGGAAGAAGTGGAAAGATAGGCATAGAAAAACACATTTTTTGTGCAACCTTCCCCTTTTTTTCTGCACAGCAAAGGGGGAATCGCACAAAAATGATTTTTAATACACTTCTGGATATTTGAATACTGAGAGAAATAAACAGAAGATTCTTGCTTGTCTGTTATTCTCTCTGCAGAGTTCTAGTCTGTCCTTAGAGAACATAAAGAGCTCTCATATCAAGTCGGACCATAGGTCTACCAAATTCAATACAGGATATACCAGTAGTTTTCACCCTTTGGCACTCTAAATAGCTTTGGACTTCAACACTCAAAATCCCTGAACATTGTACTGGCTGGAGGTTCTGGGAGCTAGAATCTAAAACATCTGGAGGGCCGAAGGCTGAGAAATATGAGTCTTCAATGACTTTCCAACTCTAACTGAAGATGCTGGGGATTGAATCTGAGACTTTCTGTGTGCAAAGGGCTCTCTCACTAAACCAAGGCTCTTCCTTGACATGTCCTTCTCCCTGGCATGCTAGTTTTTTGTCAACAGGGATCTTTTTTGAAACTAGGCGGCATACCATCCTGTGTTTTTCATCTGCCCTGTCAAGCAGTAGGGTGCAAACATCACTAATTCATCCACTTTTGATGTGAACTAGAGTCTTTTTCAGTCCATCCTCACAACCCGCCATAGAGGCAGGAGAAGGTTTGGGCCACGACAAAACTTATGCACAATGTCGTCACAGTCCAATCCTTCTCTCATCCCCAGCTGGCACGATCATACCACAAATCATTGATGGGTTTTCCCTGTCACTGACTCATGATCATGCAACCATCATGGACTTACCTTGTCTGCAGAAGCCCTGGAAGCACAATGGCTACATTTCCTGTCCCAGCACAGCCTGGGAGACTACCTGGCTGCACTGTGGCAGGACAAGGTGTGGTCATTGCACTTCCTGGAACACAGAGGGAGCCGGTGTGGGGGAGCACACCTGTTGCACTCTGCTGTCAGCAGAGCCGATGCCAGGACCCACACTGGATGTCTCCGTGACCAGGTAAGGTGCAGAAAGGGCCTAGGTCTCAGACATGCCAGACGCACAGCTGTAAGAATTCCTGAATTTTTAAAAAAAAAAAAAAAAAAAAATCTAGTGTACCTTCATTTATTCTCCAATATATCAAATGTAAGTATAATGTAAATGGTACATAGTGTTATTGTAGGAAAATGAGTACCTACAGATCTCCTGTAGTCTTCCAAAGCTAGAATTTTAAAAAAACCCTCCCTTGTACCAAAGCCTTAGTCTAGGATTGCTGTATAACTGTTACTCTACAGCAGTGGTTCTCAACCTATGGGTCCCCAGATGTTTGTGGACTTCAGCTCCCAGAAGCCCCAGCCACTATGGTCAATGCTCAGGGCTTCTGGGAGCTGAAGTCCAAAAACATCTGGGGACCCACAGGTTGAGAACCACTGCTCTACGCTAAAAGCTTTTAGTATGCTTACAGTGCTCAGGCTATTGAGTGGCCTGTGCACCACACTGCAATCAGCATTTGAATCCTTCCATATGGGTGGAAGGACCCTGATGCACACAAGAGGAATAAGGAGGACAGCTCCTTAATGCAAATCCTGTGTATCTGCTATTGCTTGACATTCAAATGGGTCTTTTAAATTGGGAAGAGGAAACAAGAATCAATCACATTGAACCTGAATCCATGTTAAGGACTGAGTGAGCCTTTAACTTCCACACATCTCATTTCATCTCTAAAAATATACAGAGAAAGGGGGTTTGGAAAGACATTTCTGGACCGGGAAGATATAGGAGTGGGACATGAATGTCATACAGCCCTCTTCATGCCTGAGATAGAAGGAAGGTCACGCCACAACAGAAGCAAACATTTTTGTAAATAAGAGGGATTCTGCAACTTGGTTTGCTATGGCTAATACATAAAAGTCACAGAATTCAGTTTCTCTTACTGAATGGACTGTTTTAATATTGTCAGCTTCCCTTATAGTGTACTTGATGTTCAGATAATAAATCTAATCAAGCGATTAGCTTTAATTTACACTTGTTAGAGCATGAAATTCAGGCCAAAATAATGGAATATATGTTGGTTTTGCTCAAGAGCTCAAACCACCTCAAATTCATGGAATCATTTGTAGCTGGTGAAGCTGGTTGGTTGTTTTCATGAAACTGGAAGCCTGCAAATTAATGCCATTCTATCTCTGTTTCCAAATTCTTTACCAAATCCCTGTATAATTATGCCAAATATGGGCTGTGCTTTACATGTGGACAAATCCTGCGTCCAGGAATGAATTGAGCTGATTCAGACAGTTTGAGATATGTCTGAATCAGAGTGGGGAATCTTCAAAGTGGACTGAATCTGAGCAATCTATTTGATCTGTACACAAAAATACTGGGGATGTTCTTTCATTCATACTGAACCTCAAACAGAAGGTCCACGTCATCCTGAGACTTCTGAAGCACCGGATTGAGAAGAGCTGCTGAGGACCTCTTCACTCGCTGAGCAGATGGGAAAAGCGTCGCTGGAGGGTCAAGAAGAGTAAGAAGGCAATTGTCAATGGTCATTGTGCAATATGTCACTCCGCTCTTGTCTGCAAGAGCACTTGTGCTTTTCGGAGCTGCCAGGCAGGCAGAAATACCATGGTAAATTTAAACCATGCCTGTTGACTTCTAACTGGTATTTAAAAATAAATCTAGCATTTCTGCTTTGGTGAGTTTTGGTTCAAATTAAGCCCTGCCTTACTGTAGTTTCTCACTGTCCTATTTCCAAATCCCAGGCCTTTCTGCCCTACACTGTTATACTGCTATTCAACATCCTGTGGAATTTGGGGGGTTGTAGTTTACTGAAGCCAAAAAGCCCCACCCTAAACTGCAAATCCCAGGATTCCATAGGATGTTTAAAATGGAATAATAGCATCATAACAGTGTAGGGCGGAAAGGCCCCAAGTAACTAATTTTCTCCCTTCTTTATGTTAAGTTGCTGTTGTGCCTTCAAGTTGTTTCTGACTTACAGCAACCTTAAGGTGAACCTATCATGGAGTTTTCATGGCACGATTTGTTCGGGGGGGGGTCTGCCTTTACCTTCTTCTGAGACTGAAGGACTGTGACTTGCCAAGCTCTCCCTGTGGATTTCCATGGCTGAGCAGGGATTCAAACCCAGATTTCCAGAGTCATAGCCTAACTTAAACCACTGAGGCACATTGGCTCTTCTTTATCTTAATATTTATCAGAATATAGCAGAATGGTGTATAAACTCCAGAAACTTCCATGCCTTCCACGTGACTCACATGCCTTGGCATTTTGGCCAAAACTTGAGCCGGGAAAGTTACTTTTTAAAAGTAATTGATTATATATCTCAGTATGGAGCACTCAAACATAATTCTACAAAGAATGTAATCTTTTAGTGAGTGTTGTGTTACTGATTCTGTTCTATATTGCCTTTCAGTTCTTTTTTTGGGGGGGGGAATCCATCTAAAAAAGTTAGAATATGGCATAAAACTTGAAAACAAAACAAAACATTCCACATACCCCTGAAGCATTTTTTCACCCCAAAAGTAATGAGAAAAAGTACAGAGTAAAGTTTACTCATGGCGTGAAAAAATAGATGACATTACTAATTGTGTTATTTTGCAGAAAGAACCTTCTTCTTTCTTATTACTTGATGTTATTGTAACACATTACTTCAAGACTGATTGTATTGATGCTGCCCTATGCCTCTGCTTCCATGCTGGGTTCATCCAAGCATCTTCTAACTGGGTATGCATCGCCCTGGCTTCAGTTCCCATCATTTCACCATCTGACTTCATTTCAAGGGCCAATATATCTACTTGTCATCACAGTACAGGATCACAGGCCATTTCCACACTACACTGTTTTAATGCTATTAATCCACTTTCAATGTCCTATGGAATCCTGGGATTTGCAGTTTAGGAAGGGGCATTTAGAATTCTCATCCAGAGAGCTCTTTGGCCTCAGTAAACTACAAACCCCAGAACTCTACAGGAGGTTGAAAGTGGAATGATAGCACTATAACAGTGTAGTGTGGAAATGGCCATAGAATCATGGAGTTCGAGGCCAGCCCTAGGTGTTATGGCCATCTGACCTCTATTTAAAGACCTCCAGAGAGTCCAATGATGGAATGAGCTCTGAGGTAGTGCATTCCATTATTGTACAGAATTGATGGTAAACAGTTTCCTTCTAAAGAACAGGTGAGGTCTAGGTGGAATCTCTTTTCCTGTAATTTGAACCCACTGGTTCACGTTCTAGTCTCTGAAACAGTAGAAAACAAACTTGCTCCATCTTCTGCATGATATCCATTCAGATATTTAATGCCAGCCCTCATGTCACTTCTTAGTCTTCTCTATCCCAAGCTAAACATACCCAACTCCCTAGGTCATTCCTCATAAGGTTTAGTTTCCAAATTTTAATCGCCCTCCTCTGGACACATTCCAGCTTGCCAATATTGTCTGGAATTCACTAAGGCCTAGAGTTATGTGTTTGTGACTGATTCATAGGCCCTTTTCGCATGGCATTTGCCATGCGAAAGGGCACTTGGAGTGTCATGCAATTGCGAGGAGTGATCTGCATGACACACTCAGAATTGCACGACACTCCAGGGTAGGGCAGGTGCCACTCATGCACTTTTTCATTTTTGGCTTTCAGCCGAAAACGGTGCACAATTGCGCATTGCTCCAGGGTCCCGCACGCACTTGCTGTGCTTGCACAGCCTCCAGAGCGCGCGACAATCACGCTTCCTGCCCCAGCACAGCCTGGGAAAGTCCTGAGCTGTGGAAGGAAGAGGTGGGGCTCTCACGCTGCCTGCTCGGGAGCAGGCAGCTTGTGTGGAGCTGAAGCAGTGGGGATGCAAGAGCCTCTTGCTGGAGGCTGTTCATGCGATCCCCACACCCCAGTGCCAAAAAAAGGCAAGCTGTGGAAAGGCCCATAGTCTCAATCCTTACGTATTTCCTAAGAGCCAGTGTGGTGTAGTAATTTGAGCACTGGACAACAACCCTGGAGATCAGAGTTTGATTCTCTGCTCGACTATGGAAACCCACTGGGTGACTTTGGGTGTATCATACACTCTCAGCCACAGAAAACCCCATAGGGTTGCCATAAGTCAGAACCCACTTGAAGGCACACAACAAGAACAACAACAAGAACAACAACGTATTTCTTATCTTAGGGGATACTTATGGATTGTGAAAGTCCCCCACTCACCACTTACCACTACAATTGATGGGGGCCTCTTCCCTTCTTAATCCAGAAACAGCTGGCTGACATTTCCACTACCACCAGCCCCAGCTGTGTCTAGTGTGAGGGGAATTGCTACTGGGACCTGATTTCTGGCTATTGCATTGGAGATTGCTCACAGAAGAAGATGGGAATATCAGCTAGCTGCTCCCTGATTAACAGGGAAATATATTCCTATCAGTCACAGTGGCTGTTGACCACTAAGTGATGACTAGGGTTTGGGGGGAATGGACCTGGAGACACTATGTAGCTACAGAACTAAGGTGATCATGCATTTTTAACTGCCTTATTGAATTTGAGCCATCCTTTCATGAACACTGGTGCCCAGAACTGGAAGAAGTATTCCAGATGAGATCTAACCAAAACAGAACAGGTAAACATAACTTCTGCTGAAGGCCAGGTGAGATTTAGTTAGGGTGATGCCTAAATGCCTCTCTATGAACTAAAAGCAGCTCCCCCACCAGGGCAGCATAACTTAGTAGGTAGGATCCCTGTGGAAACCAGATATGCTCATAAAAAACTCATTGGTCATACATCTAACATCTGTTGTGTGCCTGCCAACACAAAGGGCCCAAACAGGATGTTTGAGGGCTGTTTGTGGGCTGAATCCAAAGTCTCTCACTTCCTTGACGTGGCTTTGGATCAGATGCCCATAAGCTATACTACCATTGTATTTAAGTGGAGGGAAAACAGAAAAAAAGAAAAGTGTAGATGGTGGTGGGAGAGAAAAAACCATTCTCTTTACTCCATAGAAGTGAGTTGGGAGGATTCTGGGAGTGCACCCACACTATACAATAACAGTTTGATGCCACTTTAACTACTACCATGGCTCCATCCTATGGAATTTTGGAATTTATAGTTTGGGAAGGTTATATTCTCTGCCAGAGAACCTGTAAGTGCTGCAGTCCAGGGAAATGCATGACAAAATTCTAAATACCTCACAAAACTACAAATCCCAAGAGTCCATGGGATGGAACCCTGGCAGTTAAAGTGCTGTCAAACTGCTATAACTCTATAGCGTGGATCTACCTTGGAAGTAAGTTTTCATCTTTTCCTTAATTCCTTATCCCTGTCTTTATCCAGGCCCTTCAAGCAAAGACTTCATGGTGACATATATGGAGTGGAGGTTGTTCCGCATTTTAGCATCACAACATCCCTAGGAGGTAGGTGACAATGCAGCCATTTGATCCGCATCTCATCCTGCATTCTTTTAAGGATCTGCTCTCATTAGTATGCTGTTCCTCCTGTCTAAGCTGGGGTACCTTATACTCCTGCAGCTTCACCAACTGCATGCAACTGTTCTGCATTGAAATCGTGGAGTACTAATTGCTTGGTAATTAAAATTTCAATCACCCGGCAGTTACAATGTTTATTTGCTAAACAACTGCTGGCAGGGATCCAGACAACAATGATCAAATTAATAACTTTTTCAGAGTGTCCTTCCTTGGAAAACAAACTCATATACATCTGGGAACACGTATCCCCAAAGGGCAGATGTGCCAGTCTGTTGTGAGACTAACCATTCAGGCACATTTAATAAAGTGGTCTCCACTCCACAAAATTTAAGCCATAACATCTTGGTTAGCAATTTTTTCCCCCTGGTGGTTGTATAACAGGATGGCCATTTATACATCTCAAAAACAGGGAGGTGAGTGGGTGGGATTTGCATGAAAAAGGGGGAATAAAACCAGACAGAGATTGGCATATATGTTCTATACACTACTTTATATATATATCTGAGTTCCCATTGGGAAAAATGTTGTTGTTTAAAGGAAAACACAATAGATCACAACATGTGGGGTGTTGATCAGGTGACCTGTGTACCTGTCCAGTTGATTGTCCTGGTGTTAAATGCTGACCAGAAACTTCAAGTTTCCTGTTTCCCTTTCTGGTCATGCATTATGTTTACACTGGACCTGGACTGGACAGCCATTCAGATAGAGGATACCTTCAAATGGAGGACTCTCCTCTGTTAAAAAAGGACACATGGCCACTGTGACAAGGCCTGCTTTTCTCTTCACAGAGGGGGATGGCAGCTTCCTCCCAGAGTCTGCTGAAGTGCCTTGCTACTTTAGACAGCTGTGGCCTTCCCTTTAAACACCACCTTCGTGTAAAAAGGGTAAAACCCTTCAGTTGTTATTTAGTTATTTACTGATCTATGGTAGCATGTTTTTGTTTAGTTAGAACTACTGAAAATTATTCAGCTGAGTCAAAATTTATAAAAATATATTATAATTTTTATTTAAACAACAAACAGAATTAAGTATTGATTTTGTATGTATGTCCAAGTTCAAACAGATCTTCAGAATGTGTTTAAACAGTTTCTTATATCTTTACATCAGCATAAAGGCACAGGTCTCTCTCACACACAACCCTATGGCTATCCTTTTGCCAAAGGCTCTGTTCCTAAAGCTAGTCACACTCTCTGGCCAGATCCAAAAGTTGGTTGATTTCTCTTCTGTCCCCTCTCTAGGCTTTCTCTGAGAAAACACCACCCCTTTCATTCAACCTCCCCCCCTTGGTTAACTGAAAACTTCTTTCGCTGAAGGACTTACTCCTGGCTCTAGCTCCCTGAAGTCTGACTTCTAAACCAAATCAGTGTGCCTGCTATTTATGCATTTTTTTTCTGAGGCCTCCAACCCCACCTTCTCACTAATGGGCTGGGTCTCTCTGGAGTGGCCATTCTGGTTGCCTGGCAAGCAGTTGCTGACTGGCTCTCTACTTCTCAGGATATCACTTCCCTTAGGGTCTGTCACAGTCACCTTTCTACATGACTTTACCAGCTAACATCTTTCCTTGTATGGCCATCTTCCTACATGACCTTACCATCAAACACCTTTCCCTGGTGACACACATGTACAGAATTTTACCAAAGGCTTACTCAGATGATTGACACAGGAGATCAAGATTTTGCTGTTTTTGTAAAGTTCTGAACAACCACAGGCAGTGATGACTGGTGGTTTCCATGTCAATGGTGTGGTGAATGCACTCTGGGTTTTGAGAAAGCTAATCAAGGTGCTGAACCCTATCTCCAAAGCAGGTTCAGCACCTTGAATATTTCCTTCAAAGTTTGGACTTCCTCCTACATCACCACCCCACTGGAACCACCAACCACTACTGGCTATAGGCTTTCAGAATAAAACAGGGGCTACTGCACAACAGAAAGGATATCTTCTTTTCCCTACTCTGTTCTCCCTGTCTAAACTATTCCATCTCCCTATTGCTGAGATCCAGACAAGATGATATCTCTGTGCCCATCCCCTTGGAGAGAATTGTAGCTTCATGTTTGGGAGATTTCACAAAGGAAAAGGCTTGATCCTCCCCCCGCCTCCATCAAACCAGTTCTCCAATCAGATTTGGGGCCTCACTGGGGCCTTTAAGAATTTTTTTAAAAATTCGTTCCAGTGCCAGATTTTTGTCTTGCCAGAGGTGACCTCCCTTAGGCCCTTCCCTCATGAGTCTCATGTGTTGGAATGCTCCTGGCTCAGCAACTCTAACAACAACCTTGTGTTAGCCTGAACAACAGGCTCAAGGTCACCCAGTGCTTTGAGAAACAGTTTGAATCTACTCTTGTCAGAGTGACATCCCAGACTCCAGTCTCTAGATCACTTTGACTCTCTAATGATTTACACTTCTCATTGCAGTGGTTTACAAAACTAGACTTTAAAGTAAAGGTGGGCTACTGCATACATTTGTAGTTCAGTTTCACAATTTCCTGGTCCCCTCCCTTGCAGAAATTAATGCTGTGTTGTGAATTTTTTGCAGTTTGGTGGTGGCAGCAGCAGAAAAACTGAACACAGAGAGGCTGAACACAGACCTTCAGTCGCCAGAAATTCCCCAATCCTGTTTTTAAAACCCCTGTTCTTCCAATCCAGATGTGAGCCAGAATCCTTTGGGGTCCCTGTTCTTTTTGTTCTGTACCTTCAAGTCATTTCCAACTTACAGCAACCCTACGGTGACCCTAGCATGGTTCTTTCTGGGGCTGAGTGTGTGTGACGTACTCAAGATCACCCGGTGGTTTTCCATGACTAAGTGGGGAATCTCAAATCACTACACCACACTGGCTCTTTTTGAAGACCCTACACTAATGTAAAAATAGTTGCACATGCAATCTCACTTTCTCAGAGACTACACTTCCTAATGTAACCAACCAGTCTGCAAACACATGCAGAACCCACTCTCTCATTTTTCACTGGATAGGTATGGGATTGTTGCACATTGGCTGAGCTCAAGGTTATGGAGCTGGTTAGAATCCAGCATAACTTTAGTATATAGCGTTTTGTTGCTGCTAGGTGCCTTGAAGTTAACTCTGACTTACAGCAACCATATCAGAGCATTTTCTTGGCAAGATTTAGCCAGCGGACATTAGCCATTGCCTCCCTCTAAGGCCATTCAACACTACGCTGTTATAGTGCTATTATTCCACTTTTGACATCCTGTGGAATTCTGGGGTTTGTAGTTTACTGAGGCCAAAGAGCTCTCTGGCTGAGAATTCTAAATGCCCCTCCCTAAATTACAAGCCCTAGGATTCCATAGGAGGTTGAAAGTGAAATAATTGCACTATAACAATGTAGTGTGGAAATGGCCTAAGACTGAGAGAAGGTGACCCTGAAATCATTTTTAACGTGATTAGGGTGGCTCAACATTGGCTGGCTGGCAGGCAGGCAGTTATCCATTTTGCCTACTTGCAGTGACTTGCAGGGGTGGGCAAATTATTTCTCCCACTGAATATCATCCAATCTTCATTAAATAGGAAGGCTCTTACAAAAACAATGTATATGAACAAGTGCCCGACATCTGTTCAGTGTAGCTTACTTTCAAGTTAGTGTACCTGAGATAGTTGGCAGACAGACAGGCTTTATTTTCTCTGGGAGATTCCAACAACAACAGCTGTCTTAATATTTCTTACTGCTTGGTCATTTGCAACACATCTGATTGATAAGACCTGAGGGGGCTCTACTACATAAGAGTCTTGGTGGTCCAGTCCTCCCAGATCATTTTGCGCTGGGGGCCTCAGGCTCACTCCCTTTCTCCTGGAGTCCATGGTGACTTGCTCAATGTACCCCAGTTGTTTTCCACAGCTAAACAGGGATTCAAACCCTGATCTTCTAGAGTCATAGCGCAACACTGAAATCACTACACTGCACTTACTATGCTAAAAGTATAAAGGATCCCAGCCACTGCATTTAACACTTCTACTTCCTCATTGACTTGTATTTATAAACTGATTTCTGGTTTGGATTTGCCTCATTATTCCCCAACTATGGCTAATGAACTGAGCAGGGAAAAGGAAGTCTGCAATGAAGACTGTCGTACAGCCGATCTTCCATTTGATGATTATGTACATCCACTTGATGATTATGATCATGAAATTTTTCTGCTGACTCGGCTTCTTCCTACGCCAGCTCAGAACATAAGGTACTAGTTCAGTATCAAAGAAGAGTATAGACGTCTTAATGTGATTTTCTACCTCCTTTTTTCTCCCCTAGAGGAGTTTATGTAAAACAATTATTTCATCTTGAGATGCACTAATTTATTTTAATGATGCATCTGAATCACATCATGTACAGCAATGATAACTGCTTGGAGACAGACAATTCCTGATCCACCATAAGACTGAATTTCATATTCAGCTGGTTCTAAAACATCAACCTATAGGTTTTGATGAATCTCACTAAAATTGATATAAGATCCTTAGAGGCAATAAAGTATGTGATGTTCATCTAGCCCAGCATTGTCTATATCAGTAAATCCCAAACTCTAGTCCTCTAGGAGTTTTGGCTTTTAGTCTCAGCTGCCTTGGCACCCGGCTGGCTGCCTGCAGAAGGGCAGCACAAGAGACATGCTTCTTCCTTCCACAGTGCAGCAGGCCACTTCCCATGCTGTACTGAGGAAGGAAGCGTGTAGATTGTGCTTCCGCCATTTCTGCACAGCCACCAGTGACAGGAGCATTGCACCATCAGAGGCCTTATGGGATTTTTTTCCAGTAATGGAATATCTTGTGATCGTGATGGATGGGGATATGTTGACAGTGGGACCACAATGACATTGTGGAAAAGCATGACTTGCAGACCAGCAGCAACATGTCCCCATCACGGGACAGCAATGTTGTGCAGAAATGGCCTATATCATACAACCTTCCTTGAAGATTTGTCATAAAAATATGCTGTCCCTTCCTTGAATGTAGCTCAAAAGCTTCCCTCACCAGGCAAGAGATAGAAAGTGTAATTCACTGAAACACCATTACACCACACTGGCTCTATTGATTAAATTACCACAATATAAGTATTTGGTGGTTTTGTGGTAATTGATTGATTGGTGTAGAAGAACTGAGAACTGAGACTGAAACTGAGATAGATAGCTAGATAGCTGGATAGAATTACCTCAAGGATTTCCCAAGCATTTTCCAAATTCAGCCATAGCTCTCATATGAGGAAGAAACTGAAACCAGAACATCCTGAGTCCTAAAATAGCCAGCACAGAAGCAGATGAAATGGCAAAGAATCCATTCAGAGCTGGTGGAAACTATCAGCTTCATGGGGCGTTTTAATTCACTCAGAATCCCACCATCATGGAAATCAGGGTGTGCCATTTTCCAGCCACTCTTGGAAGGACAGAAAAACCAAACACCAAACAGCCTCCTCAGAAACATTACATATCGCCAAACTGTAGACAAGAGGCCAAACAGTTTCTCCTTATACCCACATTGCTTCAGCCAATGTTCTCTGCTATTTTTCTCTTAGGGAAGGCAAGTCATTGGCAGCGAACCTAAGGGGTCTTGCCAAAGGCTCACACCTTTAGAAATGGTTGCTGTTATTATAACTGTGTTTCAGGAGGGGAGACCAAGTTCAGCCCAGGTAACAGCAGGTGGAATCATTTATTTATTTTTCTCCACCTGGAAAGAAAGTAAAATTAGTCTTATAAACGAAAAGGAGGACTAGTATTACAAATAATAGCTGTCTATGGAATTTTGCTGAATGCCAAGTCTAGCTGGGCGTGATTTGTTTATTTTTTATAAGGCAGTGCTGTGGAAAAGATCATCATGTACTCAGGCAAGCCAAGTTCCTCTTCATAGCACTAAGAAAAACTCTTTATGAATAAACCAGTTCTAGGTGTCTGAATCCTGCATTCTGTAGCATATGAGCTGGAGTTTTACAGATAGCCAGTTAAACTGTAGAAAATGTGGCAAATGTGAAAATAACTCGGATTGACAGGAAGGCAGAGCAGAGGGGGCTGGAAAGGAAATATTTGAGAAGCTAGAAAGTTCACCTCTGGTTTTAAATAGCAATTAAATCTGAATCCCATGCTCAGTATTCCAGAGGAGGCAAACATACATAATTAAGAATCATGAACAGTCCATCTAATATTATGTGTGCTTTGGAATCAAAGAAGAAATTCAAGGAACAGTTAAGGGGAAGAAACAAAAGCATTCAGCAAGCAACCGTTAAGGATATAAAAGAGTCCAGGGTCCTGACTCCTACAGTGGCCGACTAGATTCCTTTGGAAATCTCACAAATAGGACATGAAAGTTGTGTCCAGCAGCAGGTATTCAGAGAGTATGAAAGTAATGCAACACAAGTAATGATGTTTCCTGTTAACAATGTTATGTGCAGGAGTGGGGTAAAAAGGCCACGTCATTACTCATATATCATAGAGTTGGAACAGACCACAAGGGCTATCGAGATCAACTCCCTGCTAAGCAGGAATACACCATCAAAGCACTCCCAGAGGCCAGCCATCCAGTCTCTGTTTAAAAACCTCCACAGTGAAGGCACTGTCAAACTGCTCTTACCATCAGGAAGTTCTTCCTAATGTTTAGATGGAATCTCTTTTCCTGAAGTTTGAAGCCATTGCTCTATGTCCTAGTTTCTGGAGCAGCAGAAAACAGGTTTGTTCCAGCCTCCTTATGGCATCCCTTCAACTATTTAAACATGGCTATCATGTCACCTCTTAACCTTCTCTTCTCCAGGGTAAACATAGCCAACTCCCTAAGGCCTTCTACCATTCTGGTCGCCCTCCTCTGGACATGTTCCAGCTTGTCAATATCCTTCTTGAAGTGTGGTGCCCAGAACTGGACACAGTATTCCAGGTTGAGTCTGATCAAAGCAGAATAAGCCTGTATTATCACTTCCATTGATCTAGAGTCTAGACACTGTACTCCTGTTGCTGCAGCCCAGAATCTCACTGGCTTTCTTAACTGCTGCATCACACTGCTGACTCATGTTCAGCTTGTGGCCTCATCACACTACACTATTTTAGCACTATTATTTCACTTTAATTTCCATGGCAATATTACATGAAATGATGGGATTTGCAGTTTAGGGAGAGGCATTTAGAATTCTCAGCCAGAGAGCTCCAGTGCCTTATCAAACTACAAACCCAGAATTCCACAGGGTGCAGCCAGAGCAATAAAAGTGGAATAATTGCACTATAACAGTTTAGTATGGTAGGGACCTAAGACTCCTAGATCCTTTTCACATGTGCTGTGGTAAATCCACTACATCAAGTCATGCCTATTCATTACTATCAAAAATACCACTTTTCTGTGATCATTTGAGAATCTGTGTTATTTTAAAAACAAGCATGAAAAACAATGAAAAATGTTCATAAGTACCATTACTGTTAAAGTAACAAGTAATTAATAAGAGTTAACTGAAAAGTACTGAGTAATACCTAACACATTACTTAAAATGTTCCAGACTGGATATTCAGTTGTCTTTACTGGCTCTGTACAGAGAAACTCTGTGCAGCCACAATGACAAGTGGGCACTCTAAGGCCTATAATCTTTAAATGTATATAACCCCTTTCTAAAGTCATCATTATGTCTTGTGATGTACTGTGAATTAATTGTGCACAGTGGGAAAAAACTGCTTCCTTTTGTCTACCCTGAAGCTTCTGCAATCACTTCCATTTGTTGACCCTGAATTTTCCTGCCTCAAGAGAACTATGACTTTCCCTTCTCTTCTGGATTGCGTGGCCCACACAGAATCCATAATATCCAACGAGAAAAGTCAGAAGGAAAATTTAAACAAGCCTCCACTCCATGTTATAGTCCATATTAATCACGGTTGCCTTTAGAACTACATTTGAAAAGTAACTTCATTATGTCCTCATTTTAAAAACATGCAAATAACTTTTTACAAGTAATAGCATTATCTGTAACTCATTACTTCCAAAGTTCTGGTTTCAGATTCCATTGATCTTTGGAACTATATCTTTACCTGCTCTATATCTTTGGCCATTTCTACACTAGCCTGTTATAGTGCTGTTATTCCACTTTTTTAAAAAATTGTTTTTATTCAACAAAGTGATAGAAGGGAGGGGGGAATTGAAAAGAAAAAGGATAAATAAAAAGACACAAATTTTCACATAGTATCGTAACATATATCCACATAGTACATAAATAACATACATTGCATTGATGTATACAAACATCAGTCTGCGCTAGCAACTCTATAACACTAGCGTATCAAATCATCCACAATGCATTTCAAAACAGCATCGACATAGTGCTATCATTCCACTTTCAACATCACATGGAATTTTGGGGTTTCCAGTTTAAACTGCAAACCCCAAGATTCCATAGGATGTTGAAACTGGAATAATAGCACTATAACAGGCTAGTGTGGAAATGGTCCAACTGAAAGGATCAGAGATGGCCTTAGGAACAAGAATCTCATTCTGAGATCTGGATCCTTTTTCTGGAGATATAGAGAAAGAATCTAAAACTCTGAAAAGTTAACTTTGTTTCAGATCCCAGCAACCCTAGTGAAGATTGACAGATGAGCAGCACAAAAACAAAAACAAAAAAAACAAAAACAAAAACCCTGCCACATTTCTGATTTTATACTGCATTGATCCATTAAAACACTCAGCTTTAAATAATTAGCTCCCCGTACAATATGCATGTGACCACATCTTTAAAATGTCACTGTTTTCACAGTCCTTGTTCCATAGAGAATGCTGGATATTGATTGTTATAGACATCTGTCCTTAATATACCCTGTCTTGATTTTCCCAAGTTGACAGTGATTTCAGTCAACGGTGGTCATGATTGCTCCTTCTCTGCTTCATAGGGAAAGGGCTATGCTGAAAACATCTGATTTTGTAAAAAAAGTTAAAATTAGCTCTGCATCCGATTTTTGCCCATGGCAATTTGGAGAAGCACATTTGTCTTCATAAGCTGCACTGTAACCAAACTACCACATCTCATAGATTCAGCAACATGCCTGCTGTTAAAAATTAAAACTAGTTCTGGGTATCATCAGTTTGACATAGGCGCTACATCCATTTTGAGAATACTGTGAGACAAAATGGTAGGGAGGAAAACAAGAAAGGCATCAGTGGTATGGAAAAATAAGTCTTAGGAAGATATGTTGAGGATCTGGGTACATTTAGTACTGGGAAGAGATGACCTTGTGGAGATGTGATAGTGGTCTAGGGCTGCCAGGTTTCATATCTTCAGATTTCAGGGCCAAAAACTGAGACTAGGGGTGAGTACTTGTGATGACACAGAGGCAGGGAGGAGGGAATAGTTATGGGGACCCACACTATTTCTGGACCTGTTGATTCTGGAAATGGCCATGAATGGTCTCTAGCTAAATGGGCCCAGAACCTGGCTAAAACCTGTTTGCCCAGGTAATCTTGCACTTTACTCCCTCTCTTGCTGCAAAACGAGCCCAAGAGCATGCACTAGCTTGCTAGCTTTCCTTTCCAAGCTCCTTCCCTTACTCCATGCACCACAAACACAGAAGCACCTTTGTACTAAGCCAGCAAGCCTTGGCTCCTGTAGGGATAGAAAGGAGGTGGTTGTTCAAGCTTTAAAGCCACTTCACACACTAAATCCATTTTTGTCTCTTTCAGTGCCACTCATCCAGAGATTTCCTTTCACGGCTGGAGATGTGGGGAAGCACAGCAATTCTCTGAGACTTCAGCTTGTGTCTTGAGATCTGGCAACCCTTGATAGCACCCATCATATACTTGAAAGGCTGTCACAAGGAAGAGGGCAAAGGTTGGTTCTGTCCCAGAGAGGATGATGGGATCATCCTCATTTGAGGTCCTTAATAAGAGGCAGGAGAGTGATCTGTTGGAGCTTCTATAGCTCTGAATTTTCTCCATCAAGCTGGGGGTTGAACTCGGTGGCCTGCAAGGCCCCCTGTGACACTGTGATTCAGTGAACAGAGACAATTCAAAGATTCAAGATGAGCAAAGGCAGGAGATTTTTCTTTTCTTTTCTTTTTTTAAATACTGATGAATATAAGTCTTACTCTGTGCCAAAAACTGTGGATTTAGGGCCAGTCCCAAAAAATCTGTGGATTTAGGGCCAGTCCCAACATTTCTGCTAGAAACTATTTTCCTCCACAGTTGCAAAGAGTTCTACTGACAGAACAAGTCACTTTCTCTGTTCACCCTCAGCAACATGAATGTTCAGATACAGCCATGTTCAATAATAAATTTTAAACATTTCTGGGAACTTCTTTGAATTTGCAGAATATTATAATTTCAGCACCTGAATCTCAAAAAAAACCCCTATGAATTAAATAGTCTTCACCTTGATCTTTCAAGGAACAACTAAGAACATGAGATCAGATCTTTTCAGGTACATTTGGTGTTCATCTGATTCCCCAGTGAACCAGCTAGATAACTTGGATACAGGGCCCTCCATGATTTAGACACAGGCTATCTGAAGGACTGCAACAAGTTGCAAAAGACTGCGAGACATTGAGATCTTCAGGGAAGGTCCTCTTCTTGGTCCTACACCACCTTCATAGGCATATCTAAGGAGGATGCTTTTTTTTGGTGCCTGTTTACAGGCTGAGGAAATCTCTTCAGACCTTATCCTTCCACTGATTGACAAAGACTAGCTCAGAAGCAGATTTTAATAAGAGATTCTAATATATTTTATTTTATTTGTGTTTTTTATATTGTGTTTTAAAATGCTTATGCGTGTATTCATTTTAAATCTTAGTTGTATTCATTCTACTCCACTGTAAGCCACCTTGAATCCCATTCATGGGAGACAGGTAGGATTGGATTAAATAACCACTTAAGTCTCGGAATGCCTAACCAGAACCGTTCATTCTTGCAGAAGAAAAGAGCCAGATCAGATTTCCTAAATGCAGGCAAATTGATCTTTGCAAGTGGTTGTGTGCACATGACTAAAAATACTTCACTTGTGTGAAGCTATTCCCACATCACTTAATATACTCTGATTCAGTTTTCACCAAATCTTCAGAAACCCTAGGAAGTTAAGGTATGCTGCACAGTCAAGGGTCCTGTTCCCCTCTAGAGGCTGATGAACAGCTTCTCCCACCATTTCTTACAACTGGCTGGGTTGGCTGCGGCTCCTAGTAACTGGAGTCCAACAATACCTGGAAATCTACAGTACTTCAATACTGAGAACAATGTAGGTTGGAAGCCCAAGGTGTCATGCTATTATTTCTTAAGATATAATAGAGATGTGATGTGAAGAAATGCCTCACTTTTGGTCAGGACAGACTATCTCAGCATAGCAAGACAGCCTGCCAAGAATTCTCCAGCCCCCATGAGAGATCTCATCTTAAGTACAACACTGAGGTAGCAACCACTTTTTAAGGCAGGTTGCATGGCACACAGCTCTGCTCCTTTACACTTTGTTGCTGGGAAGAGTCTAGAAGTTTGGGCTGACAGGCTTGGAGCTCTACCATTGTTTCATAAGCTAAAGATTCCCCACACTTCTTATATAAAGGTCTAAAGACACATACTAGAGAAAACCTGCTGAAATTAATTTGGTTTGGATTTGGTTACTGACAGGCTAGAACAACTTTTGGGAGTCCTGTGTATCCTCCTGTGAGTTCAGTGAGAAAAGGAGAACTATAATTGTAATAACCTGAGAGCCAGTGTGGTGTGTTTAGATGGTTAGCCCCAAATATTACAGTGCCATTGAACCAACTGGGTTCACCTATCTGTTGACTCATCTTTCAACAATTGGTTCTATGGGTACACTCTAGTCGGAAATAATCAACAGGGTTTCAAACTAGGTCTTAGGAGATTCAAGTCCCTGCTGAGCCGTGATCCCTCCATGAAACACAGAGATCCACTGGGTCAGTTATTCTCTTTCAGATTCATCTTCCTCACAGGACTGCTGTTGTGAGGATAAAGTGGGTAAAAAAATAGCCATGCATTCTGCCTAGAGGACTATAATAGAGAAGGGATATAAATGCAGCTTCTACAGATATAAGCATTAGATCAAAGCTAAATAAGAGCTGGGCGTCTATGTGTTTAAAGGGTGACCAAAGTAGTGCAAAACTAAGTATTTTTAAAAAGACACCGAGATCTTTCCAAATGGTCATTCAATTTTTCCTGGTTTTAAAAGCGTACCAGGCTGAGCCAAAGCAAAGACAGACATTCCAGTGCAATGTGTTTAAAATCAGGCTGACTGAAATGCATATCTGGGTGCGCTTGAGCCTTGAGCTCAGTGAAGGGTGAGTTAAGGTCTCCAGCCATCGGAGTTGCTGCTTGTGTGAACAAAGCCTTTGTAAACGTCTGTAAAAAATGCTTGAAATAAAGTGCTCATAATGCTCACGTATGGGAGTTCATCCCTAACGCAATCCCAATCATTTAATTTCCACATTTCATAGCTGGAAACAAAGCATGTGTTTTCATTCTCTCTCTCTGCCCCCTCCTCGAAGAGAAAAAAAATAGTTGTTTTCCATTAGAAATAACAAACATAACTCACCGCTAAACCCACTCTTGTATACTGGTAGAGGTGGCTAGTGGTGTTTAAGGCTCATTTGAAGGAACATTTCTTCCACACCTCTGTTTCTCTGCTGAAAGCAATTTATCTATAACTCTTACCTCGGTTCCACCTAGGGGGCACGTTGGCATGTGCATTGTAATATAACAAGAGCAGCAGCATCGTCTTCCAACACATCCTTGGTTTCCACAAGATTGAGGTCTGTCTGTGTCCGCAGGGTAGGCCTCCTTTCCCAATTTCTCTGTGTGTCTTGAACAGCTGGCTATTTTTTTTTTTTTTTAAAAATCCTTTCTCTCAGGGTTGCAAGAACTCTCCGAGCACAATTTTCCTGACACTGTCAAGTAGCAGTACCTTGCCTTCAACTTAGTCTCTTTGGGATCAAGGAATTCATTTGCACAGACAGGCGCTGTTTTATATCCACATCTGGAATGACTCACAGCTGCATGTGAGCTTGCTGGCAAGCTGCGGGGTTATAAATATCATTACATTTTTTTTTTTGGAAGTTCAGTTCCATTCAGTAGTTGGGCCAGTTGGAATTTCCCTGTGTCAACAGACACTAGTAGCAATTTTTAAGGCTCTATGCTTCTATGCACATGATAAAACTACATCTGTACTCCTCAAGTGATGTATGGAATTTCTTGGACACACAAATGAAGGAGTGGAACACACCAAGCTGGAGAACTTTTCCAAGTTTTACAGTGCTTATTTGTTTCACAGAGAAAATGCTAAAAGAAAAAAAATGTCAGTCAGGTTAAGATTGGGTGGAAGGTGTTCAGAAATAAATCCTTGCCTGGAATAGATGAGCTTGTAAAACCAGATTTAATAGTGAGTGGGACACATTTATGGAAGAGATAGTCAGCTATTACCATGTCCACAATATTCTTTTCTCTGCATGCAGTTCTAGGAATGGGTATGATCTAGTCAATGTGAAGCTTTTAAAAATCTGTTTGAATTTCAATGAGACATATTTATGCAAGTGTCTGTTTTTCTCCTACTGAATTCAATAGAATTTGGTTGCATGTATCTTACATCCCATTAAAAGAAAATAATTTGAGTATGGTTGGCATATTTGGGTAAATTCGACAGTGAATCAAAATTAGATTTTGTTGGGAAATGTGAGTGATAATAGTGGATCTGTCAAGCAAAGTGATCAAACTAGTAGGACACGAGCTGAATAACAACCACTCTTACCCTCCTTCACCCACCCAGAGACTATCAGAGAATGAAGAAAGCTTAGGGCCTTTCTTCACTACAGTATTATAGCCCTGTTATTCCACTTTCAATATCCTGTGGAATTTTGGGATTTGTAGTTTACTGAGGCCAAATGGCTCTCTTTCTTAAACTGCAAACTCCAGGATTCCATAGGATTTTGAAAGTGGAATAATAGCATTATAACGGTGTAGTCCGGAAAGGCCCTTAGTCTTTATAAAACATAGAGTAGCTTTATTTACAAGTTTCTATTGTACATGATCAAATAGATGGTCCAATGAAGAAGAAGAAGAAGAAGAAGAAGAAGAAGAAGAAGAAGAAGAAGAGGAAGAAGAGGAAGAAGAGGAAGAAATGGTTGAATGGTTGGTTGGAAGTTACAATAAATATATTGTGTGTGTAAACTCCTACAGAATGACATGCAAACTGAAAATCAGTGAGTATAGAGTGGCTCCTAACTCTAACAGGCTTGCCATTATCCACAGAACTTAGTCAAAACTACATCTAAGTAAGACAAAATCATGTTTTTTGGACGCTAGAGCAATGATCATTGGGAGTAGGTGTTAGAGTATAGACCAAGTGTTACCTGAAATTAGCCAAAATGCCCCAATTAGCAGTGGAGTTTGGATGTTGGGTATGCCATGTCCTGGAATCCCCAACAACCATTCCTAATTGGGGCATTTTGGCTAATTTTCAGGTAACATTTGGTCAACATTTAATTTGGGGAAACAGTTGGAGTATTTGAACGTTACAAGGGGAGCTTTGGAGCCTGAAAAATTACAAGCTGAACCCCCCCACACACTTTAAACTATGGTTTTAGAAAAAGCCAGGATCTGAAATCACAATTTGACCATGGCTGCTAACTCTAGTTTGAACCAGTGAATCTCAGCCTTGAGTTCCAGGTGCTGGACTACAGCTCTCATCCTCCCTGATTATTGGTCATGCTGGCTAGGGATTATTGAAGTTCTAGTCTTACATCTGAAAACACACATGTGAGAATTACTCATTTTTGACAAACAGCAGCTCTCCAGTTCAGACATACAGTTTGTTTAAAACTGGAAGCAAAACGTTCAGTCTCATCCTTGTGAACACAAAATTAGGGAGACGATTTTCTTAGTGGCTGCTCCCAGGCTTGGAATACCTTTGCTAGGAAGGATATAATGGTTCCCTTCCTTGCTGTTCCTCCATGGGCAAGTGAAAACTTTTCTGGGAGGATTTTAGGAACTGACTGCAATGGGTTTTTAATGGTGAGCTGCTGCTGCTGCTTCTTCTCACCATCATCATCTTTATTACTACTACTATCTTCTGTCTTTTAAAAGATTTTAAAATGGTTAAAATTATATAGATTGTTTAGTTGTATTTTTTAAAATAACCTCTATATTTTTTTACTGGCAGTCTTTGTATGTATTTTAATTTATTTGTTTCAATTTCTGTAAGCTACCTTGAGTCCCAGCATTGGGGAAAAGGCAGGATATAAATAAATGAATAATGATAGTGGTGATGGTGATGATGATGATGGGATGGCTAAGTATCTGAAACTAAAGTTCATCAAGTTTATTCCCAGAAACATTAACCATGGTTGTGTCTAAATGGATCCAGTATGAGCAATGCCTGCTAAACCTTTCTGCATGAGGAAGTTAAGACGGTCCTAGGCGTCCTGTCACGGAGGTTGTCTGCACCTTGGATTGGACTCGGTTCGGACTATTTACCTTAGTTCCGCACCTAAGTCCGATCCAAAACGCCCCCAAGTGGTCCTCCAGTGTGCTAAGTGAAGACCGGGAAAAAACGGTCTTTCAATTTTCTGGAGCGCGCCATTTCGTTCCTGCTCAGTTGTGCAGATGCACAGATTCGCATCAATGCGAGCCTGCGATCAGCGGAGGGCGGGCTGTGGGCGTGGCCAGCTTCAGTGGTTGGTCTGGACCCACAAACAACCGGAAGCCGCCATTTTGTAAGCCTCACCAGTGCAGATCTAAGGATCTCGCACTGCTCCACATCGCCCTGGAACAAACAGAGGAGCCCTGTGGAAGGGCTTAAGGGAAAGTCCGCATTGCTTCGAGCCTAGAAGAAGTGGTAAGTAACGGCACAGAGCGATTCACTCGCCTCGTGCGGAAAAGGCCTCAGGTGGCAACAGTAGAGGAAATGTGAGGCATTGCTCCCAGGTTCTACCTTCAATCTCTTCCCTTTTTCACATACTGTCAACTTTGCCTTCTGATACTGGCATCCTGTTGTTGTGGTTGTTGTTGTTGTTGCTGTTGTTGCTCTTGCTGTTGTTGTTGTTGTTGTATGCCTTCAAGTTATACACAACTTATAGTGACACAAAGGTGAACCTATCATAGGGTTTTCTTGGCAAGATTTGTTCAGAGGAGGTTTGCCACTGAGACAGTGTGACTTACCCAAAGTCACTCAGTGGGTTCCCATGGCTGAGTGGGAATTTGAAGACTGGTATCCTTGCATCCTAGCGCAACACTCAAACCTCTACACTGTGCTGGCTGCACTACGCCACACTGGCTCACCACTTTACCAAACCGAATAGCACCAATCTGAACTGAATGCCAGATAGATAGTGGAATGAGATGTCCAGGTCTCAGAGGAGAAGCATCAGTATCCTACCTTAGGGAAAACAGTGTACAGTCATCCCTCCACAATCACTAGGACCTCCATGAAAGTGGAAAAACTGTGAATAACTCTAGGCCCTCCCAAACCATATTTAACACACAAAAAAGTATTATCACCATATTCATCCCACCACAGATTCCCTTGAGGCATCTGGGTTCCTTTACAAGGCAGAAGTAGATGGCTGATGAGGCTTACTGCCACCTCCACTGCTGCCTCACACCATTTTTAACAGGGACTTATAAGTCTTGTTTGCAGTTTCTTAGTCTCACAAGGCTTGCAGTTCCTATTAAAAAGGTGACAGCAAATAATCTGTGAATAATCAGATCCAGAGGACTGACTGTACAGGAAACATTTGATAAAATAATCAAATTTCCTTTCATTTACCAATCCCTTCTCTAATTATGTCGTAATTGCAATCTGCCTTTAAAAAAAATGATATCCACATAGTGGGTCAATAGTTTTATCAGACTATTTCCCACAACTGCAAATTTGCTTTCTTGGTCAGTCACTTGGGCAGTATATGGTGATTTAGAGATTTTGTCTTGTCCCAAACATACAGAGTTTGCAGCAATCCATTTTTCTTGGGGCTGTCTTGATTCAGAATGCCATTCCCATCCCCACCCCTGGAGCAGAATATGAATAGTCTTGGATCTTGGCCTGCTGCAAGGGCTGTTGTAAGGAATACTGATATAATATCTCACATCATTCCAGAAGTGTTTAGGTGGCTGGAGGTGGGAATTAAGGACTCAGTTGGGTGGCAAGTTGAAGCTAGGAAAGAAGAGAAAAAGCCAGTGCGTATTACAATAAGTGCCCCAAATTGGCAAAATCTCCCCAGTTTGCCACCTGTGAACAATGTGATGGACTGGGGACAGTCATTCCTTTCCACTGTAGGTGAACACATTTTTGAACAGTGTGAATGTTCTCTGCAAAGCACAATTGCCAATAAATGGGTCAGCAGGTCCTCTGCCTGCATCCGAGGCTTTGAACATATGATGCTGAATACCTTGTGCGTGAAAACGTGGGCCATGTCTCACTTCTGCCTTTACAAACTGCCAGCACATGCTGTGCACGTAGTTTGATCGGTGCTGGCAGCTCCATGTAAACTGGCAAAATGATCCTCAAGCCAACAGCTACTTTGGAAACACCCTGTGTGAATAGCCTTCAGTTTCTCGATGGAGTGGTTGCTTGGCTACACAGCTCAGCATACTGTCTTGCGGTGCAGTTCTATTTGGGGAATCCTCAATGAGGTGTGTGTCGTTTAATGAAGGATAGGCAGCCCTAGAAGTATGAGGTTATAATTCCAAAAATAGCACCAGGGAAACATTTCCCTTTGTAGGTTGCCAGTGGAAATATATCAGTATGATGGAGCAAATGGCTCCAGAAGGACATGTGAGGTTAATGCAAGATATTCCATATCACACCCATAAAACATACCTCTTTAGAAATGCCAGCTTAAAATGAGGAAGAATAGTCGAAGGGTCTATGATACAGTTCTGCTCTTGAAGTTAATCTGGCTTGGATCTTTCCTCTTCCTATATGCCAGCTTGACCTGTTTGTATATAGTAAATTGCCCTGT
This sequence comes from Iguana delicatissima, assembly GCA_948472985.1. Classification (NCBI taxonomy): domain Eukaryota; kingdom Metazoa; phylum Chordata; class Lepidosauria; order Squamata; family Iguanidae; genus Iguana; species Iguana delicatissima. The sequence continues at coordinate 379,856 of CAOKZL010000698.1, read as the reverse complement.
ACCAACTTTGACTCTCCAGGTATTTTGACTCTCCAGCTAGCTTGGCTAGAGGTCAGGGATTCTAAGAGCTGAAGCCTCAACACATCTGAAGGACCAAAGACTGAGAACTACTGTCCAATATCATGCCATATATTTTGACTATATAGTCTAATGTTGTCTATTATGATCGGCAAAAGTTTTCCAAGGTTTCAGGAGCAAGTCTTTCCTGTCATGTGTGTTGCTGATGTATATGGATATGTGAGTTTTTAATTACGTATTTTAACTATGTTTTCATTCTTTTTGATTGCTTAATTGTGCTTTTTGTATTCTATGGTTTTTAACTATGGCCATTTCCGCCCTACACTGTTATAGTGCTATTATTCCACTTTCAACATTCTGTGGAGTTCCGAGGTTTGTAGTTTACTGAGACCAAAGAGCTCTCTGGCTGAGAATTCTAAATGACCCTCCCAAACCTGCAAACCCCAGGATTCCATAGGATGTTGAAAATGGAATAATAGCATCATAACAATATAGTGCAGAAAGGGCTTATGTCTTTTTAATTGTTGTAAGCTGCTTTGAGTCCCAATCTGGGAAAAAATGGAGTATAAATAAAGCTCATCATCATCATCATCATCAAACACCAAATCTTTTTCACTGGTGATGCCAGGAATTGAACCTGAGAGTTCTTGTACGCAAAGCACATGCTCTGTCACAAGGCTATGGCCCTTCTCCTAAGCTGAATGGATCCCTTTGTCAGAAAAGCAACATCTCCCCTTTCACTGTTGCCTTTCCAAAAGGAACATCATTACTTCTCTTGTTAGAACAAATAGATATTTGCACTGTACTTAGTCAATTGGTCATAGGTGAATTTCATTTTGATTCATTACCCTAAGTCCATCTGCAGATTTGAGTTTCAGCTGGTTCCTATTGTGCTGTTTAATTTTATTATCAATTGTTTTCTTTAATCAAAGACCTCAGATGTTTTTGCATATGTTCTCACTCAGAAGCAACTCATCAAGAAGACTGTAATTGCATGTGTAGATCTCCAATCTGGCACGTGTGTTTTAACTCATGGTTACAATGCATCACTGGTCTTATGCTCTTAAGCCTAGACAGACAGTAGATAGCAACTCTTTGGAAGAAAGAATTCTTCAGTTCCTCTGTTGCCCTTTAATTGCTAAATATAACCTATACTAGACAGCCGATGTACCTGGAAAGCATTTAATAGCACTGGCATTTGTAACCTGGAATGCACTTCTAAATCAAGACTGATAGTCACTTGGATGCCAGTAGTAAATTCTGAGATCCCCCAAGAGTAATTTCTTTAGAAGTCTGATGTAACTTACCAAAGTTAGTACTTTTGCATGCCATCTTTGTCTTTAAACTCTTTCCCAGATGTCTGGAAACTGGGAACGATCTTGTGAACTGTACAATGTATTCTTTGGGCTTAAAAGCCTTACAGTTTTTTCTTGGGAAGGACAGTTTTCATTTTTATTTCTTTCCTGTTTGTTTTGGTGACATCCTGTTATGGACCACGAGCTGGTGAGAAACCTTCCCTCCATTCCAAATGCCACTGAGGGCACTGTCATTGGCCTGTGAGGGATTGAAGAGCATCCAGTTTTTGCTGGACTTAGTCCCTCCCCCACTCCCATTCCTTGTGTGTCTTATTTAGATGAGGGCAGGGAACTGTCAAAGTAATGATTTGTAAGCTGCTCCGGGGCCTTTGTGACTTAAGAGTGGGGTACAAATGCTCTAAATAATTAAACTAAATAAAATAATTTTTTTGGTAAATTCTTATGAAAAACAGTCCTACAGAATGCATCCTGCCCTGTTCATGAGGTCATCACAATCTGAAATCAATGTTTGAAATACTTCTTCAGCAAAATGAGGTGAGTGCTGGAAGAATTCAAACCAAAGATCAACCATGCAAAGAAGCAGCAGTGGAGGTGAAACAGGATAGAACAGATCTCTACTGAGCAATTCAGTAGCTTTGGAGGACATGCATCTGTAAGGCTGTCTGTAGCTTTCAGGAAAATTGTCTCACAGCCTTGGTACTTGGATTCCCATGCAGCCTCTGAGCTTCTCGCTGCTACTACACAGCCTGTCAAATATGGAGAAACCTTGAGGAAGCCAAGACATAAACATGTTTACACAGATTTGACTAGCCATATTTCTTCCAGATACCAACAGCTTGGTAGAATCAGCAACCAAAATGAATTTTAGAGTTTTGAAATGTTACTTTTTTGATCAGTGGCCAGACATATTGAGTAATTCTGAATCTTGTAATCCAAAACAGTAAACTTTTCCCCCTGTTCTGTATCTATAAGGAAGATATCCCCCCTGCCCCCCACAATCCTTCAGATGACTTCAATTTGGCAACATAGCCAAAAGGCAACTTTTTCTCCCTTATAAATGACTCACAGACTTCCAAAGAAACCAAAGTTATTTATCCCTCCTCCATCTGCAGAAAGACTATCGGCTATCCAATCTCATTATTTAACAATGGCTCTTGTTTGGATTTTTGTTCCAGCATACAGCTGCCTGAAATAAGGTAAACTCTTATTTGAGAAGGAACTCATGTCACCATGCAAGAACTGCTAATAAACTTAAGGGCTTGGAATGCTGTTGCATGTCTCTCTCAATAAGATGTCTAAAGGTTCAGCCTGACTATGAACAGGAGCTGAAAAAGCATCATGAGATATCTGGCCTCCACCACAAGAATGGGACAGTGACCAAGCTCCCATATCAGGGCTAAGTGGTGTCAGTTTCTACATATAGATTGATGCTTTCACAGTGTCAAATGGCTCTCATGTTAATGGCAACACGGTGCAACTGAATGTGCAAGTGAGTGCACAGCCAAAAACACAGCTGAATATGGAACTGGCTGTGCAATCTATCACACAATCAAATGTGCCTTTGTGTCCACAATGGCACCACATCCAATTCCACTTCCAGAAGTAGGAACTAAATGCAGAGGCTGTGCACCCACTAATGTGCTCTTTGCCTATGGGCAGCAAGTGCCCAAAGAGACAGATTATCCTAAGAGAAGCAGTTTCAGGGAAGTCAATGCAGTCCATGTCATGCACAGGAAATCCAAGTAGATGAAACACAGGGGCAAGGCCTCAACTGATCCAGAAGTCATTACACAGAGCCACTAGTCTAGATAACCAAAGTCAAACAGCCCATAACCAAACCCTTGGCAGGGGCGGGGTTAGAATTCAGAAAACACACAAGCACTGAGGGTAATGCTGGTGACTGAATGGTTGTGAGCAATGAGGACTCCCAGCAGCTGCCAAGAGATTTATAGCTGGCTGCCTCTGGATGCCAGGTACTTGAAGAATCAGCATCTCCTACTGAACAGCTGCTGTTCCTACTTAAAACTTCTATTTCTTTCTCTGCTAGGCTTCAAAGGAAGGAATGTCCCTTCAGCATCTATCATGTCTTCCTGAGGAGGTACCACTTAGCTGTTTCAGCTGTAAGTTGCTTTGATTCAGGGAGGGCGTCATCATCTGGAGCCAGAAATTCATCAGGGTGTTAGTTAATACAATATACACACAATTCTGTAGGAAATTTGCATGTGCACAAGATACCAACAACCACAGAGCCCTTTTTCCCTTTAAGGTTTTTCCAGTTTGTACAAAATGACTCTGCACAAGATGACTGTCTTTTCCCTTCACAAAGCAAATGATACATACACCACAAGTACAGACAAATTTGTTAAACGCTCAGAGAGAGACAAACAACTAATCCAATGAGTCTGATCTTTAAAAGGTTGCAGGTATTGTAGTTATGCATTTTGTGCAGTTTATACAATCTGCCCCAGAAATGAAATTTCTGAAAATGTGAAAACATCTCTTGAGACTCCCTGAAAACACCTAGTCATCTCACAGACAAGGAAAGAAATGTTGCTGTTTCTTGACAGGTGAGATTTCCATCTTCATTAGTGGCTTCCAGTGAGTTCCCAGGTGTAATTCAAACTGCTGGTTTGATCTAATAAAGTCCAAGTCATCTCGGAAATGAAGTAACTGGGTATTATATCAAGTAAAGCAACATCAAAGCAGGTCAGATTAAAACATGGACATGGGCATTCAGGACCTTGGATAGTGAACTACAGAAGACACTGGCTGGTTTGTTCTCCAACAAAAAGAGATGATGTCCCAGCAAAATGGCTGCAGTCATCTTAAGAAGGTAGGTAGAAACTGGGTCTTTTTCACACTACACAGTTATAGCATCTTAACTACCATGGTTGCATCTTCTAGAATCCTGAGGTTGGCAGTTTAGTGAGCACTGTGGCTGAGAGTTCTTAATACTTCTCCCTTACCTGCAAATACCAGGATTCCGTAGGATGCTACCATGATGTTTAGAGTCATACTGTAGTGTGGGCTCCAGGCCTTGTAGTTGTTCCACTCGTACTGAATGCTGACTGTTGACTGTAGTCCATAAAAAGCTGGTGGCTGTTTCTGTTGCCTTGAGTTCCTGTGGAGGGAGAGGAAAATGTTCTTGGAGAGTCATCTTCAAAATTCAATGTTGGATAAGGAGGGGGTTGCTGCTGAATTCTGAAGTGGGGCAAAATATGACCCATCCTGTATCTGAGTCTTCCTTCAGATGATGGTGGGCTTTGGAACCAAAGGAACAGCAACAATCCTGGTTATATACTCCCTTTTAGTCTAACTTGTATTGCAGGATTATTTTGAAGATATAATACAGATATATTAGCTCTGCTAATGAAGGGTGGGACATAATGCATGAAAAAGGTGTCTCTGTGTATGAGCATACACATACATGCTTATATTGACCATTTAGTTCATGCACGTAATGAAGCAATCCCTTACCACATACGCTCAAGTCATAATACACTTTATCACCTGAATCACTTCATGACCATAGTGGTCATATGATCATATCATGGATCTCACATCTCTTTGGGTATGTGGCTGTAAAGATATGTGGCTATCTCTGATTTTCAACTAAACTCCCAACTTTCTATTAGACAGGGTGGACAACTGTGGTCCTCGTATGTTTTCGGACTACAGCTCCTATAATCTGTCGCCCTTGGCTAGATTGGCTAGGGATGCTGGGAGCTGTAAGTCAAGAACATCTGGAGCACTACAGGTGCCAACTTGTTTCTTAAAACACTGGCTACTGTTTTCAACTTGAATCCCATCCACATCTAAGGCAAAGGTGCAACATCCATTTTCGTTCACCATAAAGGCTGCAATGCCCTTGTTCTGTCACATGAATATTATGCATTTGAAGTTGAGATTTGCAGGTCTGAATCCTCAGCAGGCCCTTAGCAAGAATTCAGGGGCAGAGAGCCAATCTAAATACTGAGGCCAGGCACCCCTCACCAAATGAAAGAGAATGCTGCTAGAGATATTATGGAAGGGATGCATTCCAAAATAAAGCAGACAGCAGCTCAGTGCTGCAGATTGCTGCTAAAATCATAAAGGGAGGTCAACAATGTGAAGAATTTCCTGCCTTCTAGCCGGCAAAGTCAACAACCGCCACGCTGAATGTTCACAGAAGAGGGATTTATGATTAATTCTTTGGAATAGCACCAGCTTGCTTTTTTAGTAAATTTCACGAGATTTCTTTTTAAAAGAGAAAATCCAAAGAAAAGGAGATGAGAACTTTGAAAGAAAACAGAATTTGGTAATATAAAACCAGATTGAATGGTACCACTCTCAGAGAAGAGGGGAAGAAAAGGTCGGCTGACCTCACTCGCAGCCAGATTAGCAACAGTTAGGCTTGTTTATTTTGCTTCTTCAGGCTCTGAGAAAAAGAAGGAGAGTTATGGGTCAAAAAGGGAATGGTTGGACTAAAGAACAACTGCTGTCCTTATTGAACATGAGATAGTGACAAGAAGGTTATTTAGAGAGCAAAGTATGATTCCTGCCAGAACATGGGAAAGTTAAGTTTTGGACTACATCTCCCAGAAACTGTCGACAGTATGGCTAAATGGTGTTACTGCAAAATGTGAGTGCCACAAGGACCAACTCGCGATGTCAGTACCTCCTTGCAAAGGTGGGAAATTAATTAGCTCAAAATCAGGAGGCTAACAAGAGGGGGGCAACTTAATGAGACCTTACTACCAATGTTTATGAGCTCAGGCAGGAAAAGAACCAGCCAAAGATTCAAAAGTAAGCTAAAAATGTGTTTTTATTGGGGGAAATTCACTCATGCATGCACACAAAATACAGTCAAATATTCACACAAGAGCTAACTGAAGGAGAAAGGGAGGAAAAATTATGTATAGAGAGGCTGAGGGGTTTGGAGGGATTTATAATTACCAGTCCAGAAAAGTAGTGAAGAGCAGAAATGTGTTTTGGCTTAGGTAGGACCTAAGGACAGATCTCATTCAGGAGCCAGACGGACTCCAGATGGGTAGACCTTCAAGAAACTGCAAGTTGCAAGCCTAAAATCAGAAGTATTTGTACCCTGAAAATGGCCTGTGGCAGTGAAAGTTCCAGATGCAAGACAAAGGGAACCTGTTGTGGACAATGGGTCTTTCGCCTGTTGATGGGCTTAGTGTTTGATTGACAAAGACATGACAGGTGTTGTAATAGCTGTCTATTGTGGGTGCTATAAGGAAAGAGGAAGGAGTCCAGGTGTACAGTGGATCTGTCAGTCACTGATCTGTCAATCAGTGTCCTGGTGGGCTTCTCACAATGGCATTCTCCAGGAAATTCCAGCTTCTATTATTCTCTGGAACAGCAGTGATTTACCTGATGATTGACCTAGGTTATACCAAGAAGGTGTTTTAGGCTGACCTGCTTGTGGCCTCATATTTACAGTCAGGGTTCTTCCTCTTTTGGTTTGATCTCTTGGTCACTTTCAGGTTGGATTTTGATGTCAGTGATATGGTGTCCATTCTAAATCATACTGATATCAGGGATCCCAAAAGCAGGGCCTTACAATAGCTGTGCTGGTTGGGGGACTCGGGTAGTTGTTGTCCCAGAAACTAACTTTCCCAGATTCTCAGCCCTGCCCTAAGGCTTTAGAACTAACAGATTTAGTTATGTAACAAACCATCAAACAATACTGTCACACTAGCAAGGCCAAATAACTCTTCCAAAGGGTTTACTTGGACAGCAAGAAAATGGCTATCAAACAACGGAGATTTTTTAAAATTACCTTTCTTGTATCAATGAATGATAAATCATTTTGTTATAGGCTCTGTGAATCCTGAAGTCTGTACCTGCAAAGAGAGCTTACATTACGCATCTCTGTCACATAATGACAGAGTGGCATTGTCACCTAAATGTACATTTCCTATCTCAAACTAGAGATGTACTTCTTCACTCAGTTTCTTCTCAAAGGTAGCAATGAGTAATTTTGGCAATTTTCTTCCCACTATGAGAAAATCTTTGAAAGGCAATACTGTTCTTGAAGGCAATTTGCAATTCAGGATTTATTCTGCGCAAAAATTGCATGTGGTTGTTTTCTGCAGAAAACAGCAAAATTTTTTGCATGTCAAATAATATTTCAACACAGAAATATCAATTCCTCTACAGAAAATGCTGTTTTCTGCCCAGAAAATGCTGTTTTCCATGCCAATTTTATGTAGAATGAATCCCCAAATAGTTTTTTTTCTGCACATAAACTACATTTTCAGTGCAGGAATTCATAATTCTGCTCTGAAATATTATTTTCCATGCAGAAAGTGCTGTTTCCTGCATAGAAAATGCAGTTTTCTATGCAAAACAACCCCATGCAAATTTTGAACACAATAAGTCCCCAACTGTGAAGATTCTCATCAATCCAGGGCCATTTCCGCACTAGACTGTTATAGTGCTATTATTTCACTTTCAACCTCCTGTGGAGTTCTGGGGTTTGTTGTTTACTGAGGCCAAAGAGCTCTCTGGCTGAGAATTCTAAAGGCCCCTCCCTAAACTGCAAACTCCAGGATTCCACAGGACGTTGAAAGTAGAATAATAGCACTATAACAGTCTAGTGAGGAAATGACCCGAATTCTTCTCATCAGAATTTCTCCACACTCAAAAAACATATTTTTAAACCTTTTTCTTCAAAAAATTTTGAATATTATTTCCACCCTTATCTCAAACCATTGGATGGGCCACTCATAAAAGCACAGGTCTCCAGAGTGCCAGCCATGAAGGCCAATACCTTGCTGAGAGGGCAGAAGGCCAGCTGTTCTGGAGAGACACGTGGGCTGCCTTACAAGGGGGCTCTTGAGCAAGTTCTGAGAAGCCTTTGGAGTGAGGCTTTGAGCAGTCACTGTACAGAGCTAGACCAGCTGCTTTTCTGCTAAAGCATTTGCTCTTCAGAACACTTAATATCTCTCTCAGAGAAGTCTTCAGAGAGAGAAATCCATTTCCAAGTGGTGGTGGGAGAAGCTGCAGGAGGGGGTTGGCTCTCCTCCCAGCAGAAATGGGGACACACCGTACATCATCTTTCTACTATTCCTTGTTCTCATCTACCTGGTGGGAATGCTATCCGTGTTCTTTTCTCTTTTGTATTTCCTGGCTTAGAAATATGGTCCTTTGAGAATCATAGAATCATAGAAATGTAGAGTTGGAAGAGACCACAAGGGCCATCCAGTCCAACCCCCTGCCATGCAGGAAAACCCTCAAAGCACTCCCGACAAGTGGCCATCCAGCCTCCGCTTAAAAACCTCCAAAGAAGGAGACTCCATCACACTCTGTGGCAGCACATTCCACTGCCGGACAGCCCTGACCGTCAGGAAATTCTTCCTGAGGTTCAGGTGGAATCTCCCCTCCTGCAGCTTGTATCCATTGCTCCTTGTCCTGGTCTCAAGAGCAGGAGAAAACAGGCCCACTCCCTCCTCGACATGACATTCCTTCAAATATTTAAACATGGCTATCATGTCCCCTCTCAGCCTTCTCTTCTGCAGACTAAACATACCCAGCTCTCTAAGTCTGTCCTCATAGGGCATGGCTTCCAGGCCCCTCACCATTTTGGTTGCCCTCCTCTGGACCTGCTCCAGCTTATCCATATCCTTCTTGAATTGGGGTGCCCAGAACTGGACGCAGTATTCAAGATGAGGTCTAACCAAAGCAGAATAAAGTGGTACCAATATCTCCCTCGATCTAGACACCATACTCCTATTGATGCAACCAAGAATTGCATTGGCTTTCTTGGCTGCCGCATCACACTGCTGACTCATGTTCAACTTATAGTCTATGAAGACTCCTAGATCCCTTTCACACGTACTGTTAGCCAACCACGTGTCCCCCATCTTATATTTCTGAATACCATTTTTTCTGCCTAAGTGTAGGACCTTACATTTCTCTCTGTTGAAATTCATTTTGTTAGCCTTAGCCCAGCTCTCCAATCTGTCCAGGTCATTTTGAATTTTGATCCTGTCATCTGGCATTCTAGCAACCCCTCCCAATTTGGTGTCATTTGCAAATTTGATCAGCGTGCCCTCTATTCCTTCATCCAAGTCATTAATGAAGATATTGAACAGCACCGGGCCCAGGACAGAACCCTGTGGCACCCCGCTAGTCATTTCTCTCCAGGATGAGAATCTGCCATTGGTGACCACCCTTTGGGTACAGTCAGCCAACCAGTTACAAATCCACCTGACAGTAGCCCTGTCCAGCCCACATCTTACTAGCTTCTTTGCAAGAATGTCATGGGGAACTTTGTCAAAGGCCTTACTGAAATCAAGATATACTATGTCCATGGCATTCCCTTCATCTATCAAGCAAGTAACTCTATCATAAAAAGAGATAAGATTAGGCTGGCATGACTTATTTTTGAGAAATCCATGTTGACTTTTCGTAATTACGGCATTGTTTTCTAAGTGATTAGAAACTGAGTGTTTGATGATCTGCTCCAGGATCTTTCCAGGTACTGATGTCAGGCTGACTGGGCGATAATTATTTGGGTCCTCTTTTTTCCTTTCTTGAAGATGGGGACAACATTTGGCCTCCTCCAGTCTACCGGAACTTCTCCTCTCTGCCAAGAGTTTTCAAAGATTATAGCAAGAGGTTCCGCAATGACCTCTGCTAGTTCTTTTAAAATCCTAGGATGGAATTCATCTGGCCCTGGAGACTTGAATTCATCCAGAGTAGCCAGGTATTCCTGTACTACCTCTCTACCTGTTCTGTGCTGCATTTCCCCCACTTCCTCACCTGCTCCCCAACTGCCAGGCTGAGTGTTTTTATCCTTTTGGGAAAAAACTGAGGTGAAGAAGGTGTTGAGGAGTTCTGCCTTTTCTCTTCCTCCTGTTATTAATTCACCATCTTCCCTGCGCAGTGACTCTATTGTCTCTTTCTTTTTCCTTTTGCTGCGGACCTATTTAAAAAAGCCCTTTTTATTGTTTTTAATGTCTCTGGCCAGCCTAAGTTCGTTCTGTGCTTTAGCCTTTCTGACCTTCTCCCTACATCTCCTGGCTACTTGCTTATAATCTTCTTTGGTGATTTCCCCCTTCTTCCATTTCCTGTACATGTTTTTCTTAACACTTAGCTCAGCTGAGAGTTCTTTAGTCAACCATTCTGGTTTCTTCAGATGCTTTCCATTTTTCCTCCTTAATGGCACAGTTTTAGCCTGTGCCTTCAGTATCTCCCTTTTAAAGAACTCCCATGCACCCTGAACTCCTTTCTCATTGACTATCACCTGCCTCAAATATGATTACAACTCAAAAACTCATCTAGTCTTCTGGTTTCAATCTGCATTGAGAATTCAGCTCTTCTCCACATTCTTCTCTGAGTTACTTTCTGTTTGTGGTTTGTGGTTACCTCCCTATCCTCAATCCTCTGTTTTCTAACTGGTTTTAATTAGTTCCACTGCCATTGTTACACAGCATTCCTTCCTACAGACTCCTGTTCATAGATTTCAAGGAATGAGAGGAGTCTATAAACATGAGACTGAGGGATTAGAATTCCTGAGCCAAGTCAGGATTGAATCCTTGAACAAAGCAGCTCTGCTGTTAGCTAGAGTGAGACCGTCCTCTCAAATAGCAGATGCTGGGAGGTGAAGTTTCAGAAAAGAGTCATGTTTACTACCTGTGTTCCTGAACCTAACTTGTTGCTCCAGATGTGTCTCAGATAGTGTTGAAGAAAGTTTCAATGGTCACCCATTTTGTTTTATTTTTCCCCCAGGCAGCAAAATGTTTTGGGCTAGCTTTGCCTCTGAGGCATTGAACTACATGGTCCCTAGGGTAACAAACTCGGGTCATAAACAAACATGAATGGGCCACAATAAAATTACTCAGTAGGGAACATGAAGGAGCTTAAGCCAAATTCCTTTCTATAAAATGCATTTGCATCCGCAATTGCTTAAAACTGTGTTTCCCAATGAGGGCGTGATTCAGCTTTAAGCCAGTTTTGTATTGCAATGTTTGAGGGCTTTTCCACCCTATATTGTTATACTGCTATTATTCCACTTTTGACATCCTATTGAATTCTGGAGTTTGAAGTTTACTGAGGCCAAAGAGCTCTCTGGCTAAGAATTCTAAGTACCCCTCCCTAAACTGCAAACCCCAGGATTCCATAGGATGTTGAAAGGGGAATAACAGCACCATAGCAGTGTAGTGTGGAAAGGGCCTATGTTGTACAACATCCCTTAGTGAGGGTTGTGCTACTGAGACATAAGGAACGTGGTGCGTGTTTATGCCAGTGGACACTGACTGGGTAGCTTTTGCTTTGTGCTCATAGTGACTGCTTTTTAAAAAATTCTGTTTCAGAACAACATATGGACAGTAATGATTGGATCTTCTAGGAGAGGTTAGCCAGTTGCAGATATATCTGAAAATATTTGTAGCCAGAATGCAAGTAGGAAAAATCCAATGGGGATGGGAAGAATATTCACAAACAGAATAAAAAGAAGCATTTCAACATGGAATTTGGTTAATGATAACTTCATGAGTGGGGTGTATGTGTTCTGTATACCCAATGCGAGGAAACCTTGGACCTCTAGATGTTTTGGACTATACCTCCCACCAGTGCCTTACCATCAGCTATTCTGGGGAGGGGGAAGCTGATGGGAACTGGAAGCCAGAACTTCTAGAGAGCAAGAGTCCTCTCAGTCTGTTCTAGGATCCACAACTGAATTCTGGGAAAAGATAAATGACAGCTAAACAGATTCCATGTTTTTCTGCACTTAGCTTCCACATATGTTTGTTTTTTAAAAGAAAAAAAAAGAAAATAATTCAATATACTCCTTCAGCCTCAGTGTTCAGAGGGGCTACGGTTGAATACACAAGGCTCCCAGGTTCAGTTCTAATGAAAATCCACAGTTTGCCCTTAAAAAGAAGATGCTCCCATCAGTGAAAATGGGGACTCCCCCACTTTACTGCTGCTAATTGCCTTAAGGAGATAAGTATTTTCTTCAGGATTATAGCTCAGAAAAGAAAGGCTAAACTTTTCCTCACGCATGTTGCTGTCTAAATAAAAATACTCCAACCCAAAGTACCTGATAAAGACTTTTAAAACTCATACAGCTAATCACATAGTAGAAAGGATGGCTAATTTAGCTCTCACTCTCACTAATTTAGCTCTCCGCTTTCATTTTTTTAACCCCCCCCCCAAACTTCTAGATCTTATGACTATGAGGGCAAGTGTGGAAGCCTGCTGTGAAGCCTGTAAAAATAATAATAGCAGTGTGCTTGTGGATGTACACATGCACATGAATTTGAGCATTATTTTTGCTGCTCATGTATTTGGGCTTCATAGTATCGTGTCTGGTCTCCCTTCATAGCTGAAAGAAGAAGATTCCGAGATACAAGCTGGTTATTATTTTAGTTGTTGTTTATTAATTACATATCTATCCCCTCTCTTTCCTCTGGTGAGTTCTAAGCAGTGCACATGTCTCTCCTCTTCCACCTCACAACAATGCCGTGAGAGAAATGAGGCTGAGAAGGAGTGACCAGCCCAAGGTTACCCAGTGAATTTCGTGACTTAGTGGAGACTAGAATAGTTCATACCCCAGTCCAACACTCAAACCACTTTACTGCATTGGCTTTCTTCTTCATTATTATGGTTGAACTGGCCCTAAGAAATTTCCCCACCCACCATCTCTCCGTGTAATTGACATCTGCTGTCTCATAATGCTGCATTTTTCTGCGTGATAAGTACCACTAGATATTATGACCTAAAGTAGGGAAAAGAGACTTCACTCCAAGGACATCAGTTTCATCTGTGGGGTGTCCTGTGGTGGCAGCCAGCTGAGGTTTACAGCTCTCCAATTAAACTCTTTTATCAGCAGCCATGAGCAAAGTTTATAACAGTTTGTTGGCCAATTACTGGTGATTGTTTTTGCAGTCTAAATCCACAGTGAATTCAGAATCACAGTCCAGTAGCAAAGTCCATACATGAGGCAAGGGTCAAAGTTTCCAGGAACACACATACATGAGGTGTGTTGCTTCCATTGATGAGATCAGTTGTCTGTAACAGCTTCTTCCCATCCCTTTCCCTGTTTATACAGGCTGATAACCTCCCCCAGTTGTTAGCCTAATTGATGTACCTTATAAACACTCTGAGGCTCCTGGGCTCTCCTCTTTTCACTTATGCTGACTGCAGTATGTATTGTCCTACTCATGTTTCTGTGTTGTGGCTTTTGGGAAGAATCCTGTCAGGCTTCTGGGATGGGAGTGTGACATGGGGTGAGCATGATTGCTAACCAACTTCTGGCTTATTTGCAGCAGCACCTTCAAGCAAATGACTCCTAATGCTATCAGTTGAAGGACACTGTATACCTATACTTTCTTAGGCCCTTTTAATGGTTTTTTTTTTTCAAAAGGAAAACGATGGATGTAATTATGGGAAAACCCAGTACGGTTCCCTCACATTCCATGAACAAGGTGGGGTGATTAAACAACAGAAGCCTCACCCAGAAGCACCCCTTTAATTATGAAGAACAGACGTATAGGACTGATATCTATATTTTTTGAGCGAGAGGGGGAAGAAAGAAAGAGATAGGGAAGGGAGGGAGAAAGGAGGGGGAAAGAGAGGGATTATGTTAAAGCAGATGCTGGCCAGTCTGAAAGAGAGATTAACTGTAAACATTAGCAAACTGAAAAAGGAAAAGGAATTTGACATAATCCTTTTTCAGAATTATAAATTAAAGAAGGATGATCTCTTCTCTCTTCCTTTCAATCTATCTGCTATCTCCCCTTCTTATTTATTTTATTTTATTTTGACAGTAAGCCCAGTGGAAAACATGTACAGCTGAGCTGTTTCTCCATCACAAAGGGCAGATGCACTAGGAGAAGGACAACTGTGCAGCATTCACAGGTTATGCCTCAGAAACAATTGATTTGTGTACATGTCTCTCCTTGTCATGAAGATTGTTTCCATTTTCCTTTCTTTTTCCTAATAACCAAAGAGAGAAAGCAACTCAAGAGATAAAATGGGAATGAGCATATGTTTTGGCAAGATAATACTCCTCAAGTTCCAACTTTCTAGTGAGCAAAGTATGGACTGTTGTTACAGAAGCCTCTGCATGCCAAAAGAGTTCTTATTGATGAGAATGACCTACTGGGCAAAATGGATTGGCTAGATGTAGTTAGGGTTGCCAGTTTGAAAATTGGAGAGGGCTCCTTGTACCTTTAATGACTGTATAGAAGGTAGGGGGAGGATTTCAGTAGGTGTTGCTTGTTACACAACCAGGGAACAAGCAACACCTACTGGAATTTCTCTCCTGTCCAACCATTAAAGGTACCAGAGCTCTCTTATTTTTCATTCTGACAAACCTACTACTTGAGAGTGAAATGTGATGTATGTTAGAGGAAAATGGGAACAGGCTGAAAAAAATATTACAGCACAGTAGAAAAGAGCCCTGTACATGACACATTAATGCCTGCACCTTAGTAAGATATGAAATAACTTTTAGTCTTGCCAGAGGCAGCGATCATGTGGCCTTGTATATGTCACAGGACTATGATACCCAGCAGTACAGCCAATAAAGCCAATGGTCAGGGAGGTGCAGTCCGACAACATCCAGAATGCTGTGTGATGCCCATCCTTGCCGTATATTATAATACTTTCTCACACAGATGGAAGAGTATGGAGAGACTGCTTTTGTTTTGAAGGAACTGAGGGAGAGTGCTTACTGCAGCAGACAGCCTGAGTAAGGAGCAAAGACACCAGTGGCCTGGAGAAACAAACTGAAAGCTCTATTATTGGAGCTCCCTTCTAAGACAGAAAGGTTACTCAGGTTTCTAATCAAATCTAGCTTCATTCTAGGGAACTGCTGAGAGAGAGAGAGAGAGAGAGAGCGAGGAAGAGAAGAGGAGGGAAAACATCACTAGGAGTATCAGTTTACATCACAGAGGGGTCAGGATAGGTAGAGCAAGAAGGGAGGACACTTTGGATGACTCAAACTATCTGGCTGTATTATTGCTGCCCACGCTGAGCTATTATTGACTCTTCAGTGCTAAGCACTGATGCACTTCTGACAGGAATTTTGTAAACTTCCTCTATTCTTCCTGGCAGCTTCATTTCAGGTGTCCCTGCAATGGACTCAGCAAATTTCTGGTAGGCCAAGATCCCAAACCTTCCAATATTTCACAGATAAAAGACATGCAACATCTGAGTGTGGTAAAGATGGCAAAAAGTTCTTAATGACAAGGTAAGAGAGGTTACAGCAGTTTGGTATTGACTGAGGGTACTGGGAAGGGCAAGATTCCCCCTCCTCACCTCTCCCTGCTATTGAGTTAATTGAGTGAAAACCACTTTTACCCTCTGGCATCAGTTTGCAACAGTTGAAGTAAGCTAAGCACAAAGGGAGAAAGTGGGAGAATGAGAGAGAAAGTGGGACTATTTTAAAGCTGCTGAAAAAGTGGGACAACAGAGGACTCTTCAAGACTATCACTGTTAAGTGGGGACTGTTGGAGTGTACGAGATCCTCCCATTCTTTCCTTGCAGAGACTGGAAATGTAATTTTCATAATACAAACCCCAGAATCCCCAGAGATGCTGTAGTCAAAAATCAACAGTCCCAAGCTCTTTTTTTTGTAGCTTCTTCATCATTATTTTTGACCAGGTTTTCGAAGATTTTTTTTTCTTAAAAAAAATGATGTGTGCGATTTATCAGGCTGTTTGTTGGCAAGTGTTTGTGTACAGCAGAGCTGGAAACCATTCACCGTCTTCCGAGGGCATTCTTTTGACTTCCAGAGGAGATGCAACATTATTGGGCGGGGGGAGGTAAAAGCCAAAAACTTCCAAAAACTTGGAAAAATCATGTCATCCTGCACCTTATACTAGAAGGAGATCTGAGGAGAGGACAGGAAGTGATGTCCTAGGGTCTCTCCACACTACACTGTTGCAGTGCTATTATTCCACTTTCAACTTCCTGTGGAATTCTGGGGTTTGTCGTTTACTGAGGCCAAAGAGCTCTCTGGCTGAGAATTCTAAATGCCCCTCCCTAAACTGCAAACCCCAGAATTCCACAGGAAGTGGAAAGTGGAGTAATAGCACTGTAACAGTATAGTGCAGAAAGGCGCCTAGTCCCTTCCAGTGTCTTCAGAAGGGGCTGATGAAATCCATGGCAGA
Source organism: Iguana delicatissima (assembly GCA_948472985.1). Lineage (NCBI taxonomy): Eukaryota > Metazoa > Chordata > Lepidosauria > Squamata > Iguanidae > Iguana > Iguana delicatissima. Next base: position 363,397 of record CAOKZL010000698.1, on the reverse strand, counting down.
TTTGGGAAGGTGAAAACACCTTTCCAAATCTGCAAGGATTCCATAGGAAGTTGAAAGTGGAATAATTACATATTAACAGTGTAGTGTGGAAAGGCACATACTCACCACTGCAATGACGTGGAAATCACCAGCCATCACTAGCCTTTCACGTGGATCCCACCTTCCAACAGTCAGAAGTTTACCAGCTACTTCAACTGCGTTAACTCTCTTCCTTTCTCACTTCCCACCCTGTGAATGCTTCCCCCTCTTTGTCCCAGGGATATCCCGATTTTTCAGCAATGTCACCCTTCCCACACATCACATACAGGACATTGGAGAAGTTGCCACCACAACCAATTTAGATGGCTTTCAGAGAGGATTTGACAGAAGCTATCCATCTGCTTTACTCTAGCTGCTGGCTTGTCCTAATGCAATTGACCTGAAATTCTCACTGGAGCTGGTAAAGCAGGAAAAACCCTCCATAGAATTCATCCAGAAGTAATAGCCGTATAATATAAAGAAGAAAGAAAAAGGAATCTTGCAACACCTTTCACTCTGTGCAATTTATTTCAGCATAAATGTTCATGGACTATAGCCGGCTTCTTCAGATGCATCTGAAAAAGGGAGTTGTAATCCATGAAATCTTATGCTGAAATAAATTTGCTTGCCTTCAAGGTGCCACAAGATTCCTTTCTCTATTACTCTCTTTAATACCCAAAACAGAACTAATATGGCTATCTCTTTGAAAATTTGTTTACTGCAGCCAAAGAGCTCTCTGACTGAGAATTCTAAAGGCCCCTCCCTAAACTGCAGACCCTATTCCACAGAATGTTGAAAGTGGAATAATAGCACTATAACAGTGTAGTGCGGAAATGGCCTTGGACACAGAGCGATGGCTTCAAGCTTCAGGAAAAGAGATTCCATCTACACATTAGGAAGAACTTCCTGATGGTACGAGTAGTTCCACAGTGGAATAGGCTGCCTTGGAGTGTGCTGGAGTCTCCTTCTTTGCAAATTTTTAAACAGAGTTTGGATGTCCATCTGTCAGGAATGCTCTGATGGTTTATTCCTGCAGAGCAGGGGGTTGGACTCATGGCCATTGTGATGTTTTCCAGGTCTACGATTTCTATGCTTCTGTATTCAGCAAAGGTCATAAATATCAATGTTGCCCATACCATTTTTGTTCCCAACTTCCTTGGTCCAAAATCATCTTCAGAAAGTCTTCTAAGAAAAACAATGTTCCTTGAAAAATGACTAAGGCCATGCAAAGAGCAGCTCTGCAATTTACAAATCAAATCAAATAAATCTAAGAAGCAATTGGATATGTAAGAGATGTTATAATTTATAATGAATACATCAGCATTTTCTCAACGGCAACACTTTCTTAGCTGGAAAACATGATCTGCCCTTTGTCATTCATGATAGTAAGAAACAAATTACTGCAGCAAAACTTTTCTTATCTCTTTGACAAACAGTGCAACAAGACAAGAAGTCACCTTAAAGTGCTATGTGGTAAGACAAGAACATAGTGAAGAGAATAAATTATTGGTCTGTTGTCTGGAACTTCTTAGACTTGGTAAATTGTAGTGTTCCCTGAAACAATGAGCTCAAACAACTAATTCAAAACTTTTTTTTTTAAAAAAAGAAGGCAGAAGCCAGGCCAAGTGAGGTTCCATTCATTTGTTTTGGAGAGGGTCATTTTCTTTCCACTGTGCTCTGCCATCTCTCTTTTTTAGTATTTATCACATTTTTAATCTTATCTTTCCACAATAAACAACAACAACAACAACTTCAAGGAAGTGATCAAAAATCACCAAAAGCAAGGAAAAACCCAAAAGCATTTAAATCATTGTATAAGTCAAAACCATTAAAATAATCACAGTCATAAATATCAAAACAGTTTAAAAGGCCCATATGAAGAAATATGTCTTTGCACCCTTCCCCCAAAACAGCAAGAGTGGGAACTGATCACAACTCTGAGACAAGGGTAGCCCACAATCTGAGCAGAAAATAGGAGAAAATCCTCCTGCTGCCTTCAAAGATAGTTGAAAGGCATCTCATGGAGGTCCTAACTTCTGGACATATTCGTAACAAAACAAGTGCCCCTTTCAGGGCTATGTTAGTATCTACCCATGATCAGTGGCGTAGCTAAAGCTTTTGCCACTCAGGGCAGACTGTCCCCCACCCCCTCCCCAGCTACGCCACTGTGTCTGCTGTCTGTTTCACAGCTTCCAAGCCAGCATGGGGCATGGAGTTCCATAGTCATTTAGTGTAAGAAAGGATTTCCAATGGTCCCAAATCTTCCATACATCTAAAGAGGCGAATTCAGCCTGCTTTTCAACAATCATCCTTTGCCCACATCACCAAAGAGGCTTCTGTCCCCTAATTTAGTCTTCCTAAATTGCTCCAAATCTTCTCCTCTGCTGGGGAAGGGGGAACTCAGGGAAAAGGGGGACAGGGGGAGAATTCGGCTGGAAAAGACTTCCCCCATCCCTGTTGAAACATTAAAAGAGAAAACTCTCAAGCAAGATAGGGATATGCAGCAGTGACAAGCTCACCTTCCTGCCAACAGCAGGGGGAGACCCGGGCCAACCTTCTCCATCTCTCTTCCACCCCCTTCCTTTCCTCCTCCCCTCACTCTGCCTTGCGAGGGCCAGGGCAGTCCCTCCAGTCGTGGCACACCAAAAAAAGTGCTGCCAAGTGTGGACAGCCCCACCCCACCCCCAGCTATGCCACTCCCTATGATAGGGCTTTCTCTTTAAGACATGGGTGGGCAAATTATGGCCCATCTGTTGCATGTGGATTTGGCGATATTATTTTGACCTTCAGGGGTGATTCAGTCTCCCATCTCCCATTTTTAAGCAAGATGATCGAGAGGGCTGTTGGTCTTCAGCTCCAAGCTGTCTTGGATGAAACAGATTATCTAGACCCATTTCAAACTGGCTTCAGGGCAGGATATGGAGTCGAGACTGCCATGGTCCCCTTAGTGGATGATCTTTGCCTAGGTATCAACAGGGGAAGTGTGACCCTGCTGGTACTCTTGGACCTCTCAGCGGCTTTCGATACCATAGACCATGGTATCCCTCTGGAACACCTGAGAAGGCTGGGGATCGGGGGCACTGCACTTAAGTGGTTCCGGTCCTATCTCTCAGGTAGATACCAGATGGTGATGCTTGGGTACAGCTGCTCCTCGAAAAAGGATCTTAAGTCTGGCGTCCCTCAGGGCGCTGTCCTGTCCCCAATGCTATTTAACATCTACATGAAACCGCTGGGAGAGATCATCAGGAGGCATGGAGCAAGGTGCTATCAGTACGCTGATGATACCCAGATATATCTCTCCATGCCTCGGATAATAGCATCAACTAAGGGTGGCATCTTGCCTCTGAACGAATGTCTTGAAGCAGTAATGGATTGGATGAGGAAAAGCAGACTGAAGCTGAATCCAGATAAGACGGAAGTACTTGCCCTAGCCCAGGTATGGAGGTTTGTCAACCAGTTCTAGACGGGGTCACACTTCCCCTGAAAGACTGTGTCCGCAGCTTGGGGGTGCTCCTGGACTCGCCACTTCAGATGACAGCTCAAATAGATACGGCGGCCAGGAGTGCCTGTTATCAGCTTCGGCTGATACGCCAGCTGCACCCCTTCCTGGAACTGGAACACCTAAAAACAGTGGTGCATGCGCTGGTAACTTCACAGCTTGACTTCTGCAATGTGCTCTACATAGGGCTACCCATGTGCTTAGTCTGGAAATTCAACTAGTTCAGAATATGGCAGCCAGGTTGGTCACCGGAAGATCTAAAATTGACCACATAACACCAATTCTGAAGTCTTTACATTGGCTGCCTATTAGTTTCCGGGCACAGTACAAGGTGTTGGTTCTTACCTTTAAAGCCCTTCATGGCTTGGGGCCAGCCTACCTGTGGGATCGCCTTCTCCCATATAATCCGCCCCACACACTGAGGTCCTCTGGGAGGAATTTACTGCAGCCGGTCAGAACTAGGTTGGCTGCAGTTACCCAGAGGACCTTCTCTTCTGTTGCTCCCAAGTTATGGAATGGCCTGCCGGAGGAGACCCGGCATATTACCAGTCTTGACTGCTTTAAAAAAGCAGTCAAGACTGCTCTCTTCCGACAGGCCTTCCCAGACTAGTACTTCCACCGCCTCCCACCAACTATCTTGTTGTTCTTTTAATAGTTGATTGTTCTTAATTGTTAATTGTTGTGTGTTTTAGGGGGTTGGTTTTAGGTGAGTTGTTGGTTGGAGAGGATTGGGTATGTTTTAATGTTTTTAATGTAATTAATGTATTATTGTTGTTCGCCGCCTCGATCCATGGGGAGAGGTGGGATAGAAATAATTTATTATTATTATTATTATTATTATTATTATTATTATTATTATTATTATTATTAAAAAATCCTCAAGTATCCCCAAATGATACTGGGTGTGGGCTGGGACACATTAAGGTTTTCTTAAGCCCTAGGCACTCTTCTATTTGATTCCCAACCTTAGAGACCCTAAAGTTTTTATTCGTCCTGTTTTTGTAGACCTTATACAGTATAAATACTAAAAATGGTTTGAAAAGCTAAAGCATGCCAAACTTTTTTTTTTAAAAAAAATAGACTTAAAAGAGTTAAAATAGATTTTAAAAAAGTAAAATTATGTACATATGTGGGCTTTAGTGAAATCAGGCTAAAAAAGCTTTCATCAACAACCACATTTGATTACATTTCCTCCAACATTTCACGATAAAAACAGGGACATGTGTGGCCAAGCAACATTTGAGTCTGGTCAAGATGGCAAAAGTTATTGACGGGGAAGGACACGCAAGTTAGAAGAGGTGGCAACAGTTTGCTTTTGTCTAATGGCAAGATTCTGCCCCTTCCTCTCCCCCTTGTTAATTGATTGCAAACTGCCTTTGCACTTTGAACTCAGGCTATTTCCACACTACACTATTATTGCGCTATTATTCCACTTTCAACATCCTGTGGAATTCTGGAGTTTGTAGTTTACTGAGGCCAAAGAGCTTTGACCGAGAATTCTAAATGCCCCTCCCTAAACTGCAAAACCCAGGATTCCATAGGATGTTGAAAGTGGAATAATACCACTGTAACAGTGTAGGGCAGAAATGGCCTCAGTTAGCAGCAACTGAAGTATACTGAGGGCAAATGGGGAAAGGAGAAGAGGACAGCAAAACTGGAACATTTCCAAAACAGCTGAAAAAGTGAGATGACAGAGGATTAATTGGGACTGCCCCTGCCAGATTGGTACAGTTGGAGGCTATGTGGTTATTGAAACCTGGTAGCATACAGAGGCAGCACAATGTAGTAGTTTGAGCATTGGAAAGGGCTTCCGCATGAGATATTTACCGTGGAGTACTGCAAGTTGTCCTGGTACTGTTCTGCACATGGATGTGAAGTAACTTCAAATTATTTTCCATCGTTCTGCATGGTCAAAATGTGCTGCCATGTGGTACAAAAGCATGGTATTTAAAAACTGGAAAAAGTCCGATTCACATTCTGACATCGAAGCAGATTCGGGTTTTCCCAGTATGTGGAAAGGTACAATCCACGACACTTTGAATTGCCAGGCAGTGTAGGGCAGGCTGTAAGGCTGGAAGTAGGTACGTAGTACATACCTACGTAGGTATGCACAAATGGGACCACTTAACACAACCCTCCCCCCAAAAAACAGCCAATCACAGCCTCCAGGGTGGGGTGAGGGAAGCCAGGGGAGTGGCCAGTGATGGGGTAGTGAGGATGCACAAACTTGCACTCCTTCGCATGACATTGCTTGAAATTGGGGTATGTGCAGAACTCAACAAATGTAAACTGCCTTATTTAAACCTGACATGAGACATGGCGAACAGCTTCTTGTGCCTTGTGCAGAAAAGGCCTATGACCCTGGAGACCAGAAATCGATTCCCTGCTCAGCCACAGAAACCCACTGGGTGACCTTGGGCATGTCACACAGTCCCCAGAAAACCCTATGATAGGGTCGCCATAAGTCAGAAATGACTTGAAGGCACACAGCAACAAGCAAGCAAGCCAGAAGTATCTGAGGAGGCATGATTAGTAATTTCAGGCCATTTCTAGCCTCTCTGAATCTGTTTCAGTCCTACAGCGACCTTATTTCAAAACCAGAAGTTTTACCAGAAGGAAGCGAGACACTTATTGTTCTACCCGACAGAAACAAAAATACAGTTACAAGTAAAACTCAGAACAAACATTTAGGTATCAGACTGTGGAACACAGTAACAGCATTATGAAAAACATCCATTTTGAGACTGAGAGATTAGAGGCCAGGGCTTTCCCCTTTGCATGGCATGCGCTTCCGTTTAATAACCCAGTGGGAAGGAATTCATTTTGAGTTGCTTGGTAACCTGTTCGCTAAGGATTGTCCAGCTTCTGACCCAAAGGAAAACATCTCAGAGCAAGAGCAGAAACACCTGCGGATTGGAAAGAGACTGCAAAAAAACAGTCAAGCAATGTCTGAGCATGCTGCTTTTCTGGCTTCCTAAACACATTTGGGTCAGTTACACAAATAAATTGTTAGCCTGTACAAAGAAATCAAAGGCCATATCCACCTATCCATTCCATTCCACAGATAGAAGTTTCATAGCCTCTAAATACATCTTGCTGTATACCCCTTGTATATCTACTTCTCTGTCTCTCTGCCATTCCAGGATACAGAAACTGCAAATCTTCTACATATATCTGTCTGTATTTTGTACCTACAATCTGTCTGCCTTTTATAGATGATGATGACGATGATGATGATGATGATGATTTAATATTCCACCTTTTGTCCAATAATGTGGCTCAACATGGCTTACAGATCATTAATACCAGTAGATTAAAAATGTACCAAAAAATCAGTAATTGCATGTATATAGTTTTTGTATGGTGTGTGTGTATGTATATGTATATGATAGTAGTAATGTATGACAGCCAGACTGGCATAGTGATTTGACCATTGGACTACGCTCCTGGAGACCAGGCTTCAGTTCCTCGCTCAGCCATGGAAACCCACTGGGTGACTTTGGATGCATTACACACTTGCAGTCCCAGAAAACCCTATGATAGGTTTGCCTTAGTGTTATCATAAGTCAGAAATAACTTGAAGGCACACAACAACAACAACAACAAATAATGTAGCTGGAATCCTGCTGGGGCCTTATGTCTTTGTAAGTGGACTTATGTTTCCAGGAATTAGAATTGTGCAGTTGTGCAGAGGGTTGCTGTTACATTACTATGTAGCTGAGCCAGCAAAGTTCCTGATGCTCATTGGTCTGAATGCACATTGGTATCCAACGTGCATCAATGTGCAACAAACATCAGTGTGCAATGTAGTGATGCCACATCATGCAATGATTTACATTGTGCAACAATGTGCATCTGTTCCAGTGCACATCAGGTACTCTTGCAAGTGTCCAGTTATGCATCTTTGCAATTCCATAAAGGTGGATGGATGGGCATACAGACAGACAGACTCTTTTTCAGCTGCATTAAAACAGAAGTAGATATTCACCATATATTTGTTGTATATTACATTAAGACTGGCAATTTAATACTAGTAATTTGATCTGTTTATCTTTCAAAGGAAACAAAAGGAAGTGTTTAGCTAGAAGCCAAAGCAATTTACTAAAGCAAACTCTGCACCGTGGCAAGGTGGGTAGGAGATGACTTGAAGTATATTCAAGGGAAGATAATTTTAAACAAGTTCAGATGGGACTTTGGCCAGTTTTGAACAGGGTTCTGTAAACATGAAGCTCTAGGTTTACTTAGATGAACAATCAATCAAGATGATTATCCTTTAAAGTTTGTGCAAGCTGTCTAAATATTCACAACCACTCCTTCATGGTTGCCAGACTGCAACCTGGAGAGTATTTTTATATCATTAAATCATTCAGGGAAACAGCAGATAAGGAAGTCACACTTTCTCTTGCCCATACACTCTTTGGTTTTGCTGTCTGGAGCTGTAGGGAAAAAAACATAAATGCAATCAGAGTATTAATCTGTTACTATCTTCTCTGGCTGATAGCACTGGCTGTCCAGAGTTCCAGGTAGAGGTCACTACCATCCCATAAGTCCAGAGCCCAGGGCCTTTTCACACCATCCAATTATACCACTATGGCCTCTTCTGCACTTTGATTTAGCGACGGGGCAGAGCGCCCTCCGGCGAGGACGTTTGCACTTGGGGATGAACTGGGTCCAGACTACTTTATGTATGTCCGAACTTCAGCTCGCTCCAGAACGCCCAGAACTGGTGGTTCGCCGTGCTATTGAAAGACCGCTTAAAAGAGGTCTTTCAATAGCACAGCGCGCCCCAGTCCGTCACTGCGCTAATGTGTCGATTTGCAGGCTCGTGCCAGTGCGAGGCTGCAAATCTTCCAGGGGCAGGCTTTAGGCTGGCGAGCTTCTCCAGTTGGTGGAGAGCCTCCACCAACCGGAAAGCGCCATTTTCGTCTCCGGAGAAGTGTGTAGTGTGGGCATGCACTGCTCCGGATCAGGCTGGATCAGAGGGGGGAGCGCGCCAGCCCGGTAAGTATCAGAACACCCCGTCTTCCCTGCAAAGTGCGAAAAAGCCCTATGATTCCACTTTTTAAAATGCAGCTATAACTGCAACTAATTGTTAAGGCCTTGGAATGATAACATTTGCTAATTGCATTTAAGAGGTAAACTTCCCAAGCTTTGAATAGAGTCAGCTTTCAAAACAAAAAGAAAATTTCTGTTGGCTGGAGCTGTTTCAGCAACCATCCTCTTGAATGAAACATTGCGACAAGTTTTGAAGAACCACAGGGAAAAGCATGGCAAATATGCCACAGTCTGCTTGCTTCTGGCAGGCAAAGCTATTTATATTACAGTGGCACAGACAGTGTCCCCCCAAGCATTCCTTCACTTCTTTCGTGTTTGAAATGGAAGCCACAGAGCCCCTCTGGCCTGTTGCAATTCCTGTCTGATATGGCAAACGGAGGGATTGAGTGTGTGAACATGGCCAATTTTTAAATCTCTCTGGAACCTCCTGTCCACATTCCACAGCCTTCACAGTTCCCATAAGACGTATTTTACTTAAAGCAGCTCTTTGTCTAGATCAGTAAAGGCATACCAGTGTGTGTATGGGAGGAGAGAAATGCTATAGCAAATAAACATTTAAAAGCCACTTTGATTCCTCTTTTCATATGGCTTACTTCAGGGAAATTCTTTTTAAGCAAGCAAGGCAAGGCTGGAGTTTCTTAAGGCTGAGTGGCAAAGAAAGGTATTCATGAAGCAGGGAGTGTCCAGTTCTTAATTAATCACTTTATTTATATACTATCTTTTCCCCAAGAATGGGGCTGACTCAAGGCAGTTTACAGAATAAAGGAAACACATGTAGAACTATAGATAGCTAAAAAATTACAAAAGTGAAGATGCAAACAATATTAAACTTTTTATACGATTAAAACCATATAAAGCATTATTAAGAGCACAGATTAAGAACAGTACAGCACCAAAAGGAATAGCCAGCATGTGTAGTGGTTTGAGCGTTGGACTATGACCAGGGTTCAATTCCCCACTCAGCCATGGAAACCCACAGGGTGACCTTGGGCACATCACACATTCTCAGTCTTCAGAAAACGCCATGATAGGTTTGTGATGAACCCTGGAGGGGGTATAGTAACAGAGCAACCAAGAAGATTTAAATTGATTGGTTGTCAACTATGGTACCCAGGCTAGCCAGAGAGAGGGGCTAGGTAGGGGAGCGAGCATATCATTAAAATAACTGAAACAGGGTTTTGAAGGGAGAGTTAACAGTTTGAAGAGAGAGAGAGACATCCATCTGAGAGTGTGATGAGAGAAAAAAGAGATTGTGAAAGACAGTGAAAGACCTGGGGAACATTTGCTGGGTTAGAGCTACAAGCTTTTTTTGCTGTTTGCTAGTCTTTAATTGCCAACTACCTTTTTCCCTTGTCAGTTTAATCAATAAAGATTTTATTATATTTTTGTAAATAGCAGTCTCCATAAAGTGTCTCTTGGATCTGGATCAGTTACGTGCGCTACCACCAGTGACATATTCATTGAGATAAACTAAAACCCGCTTTGCCCTTTATCTACAAGAGATATAAATGTGGAGAGGGAGCCGGGGTGGCAAAAATATAGAAGGGTGCTGCTTCTCTAGGAAGGGAGAATTCAAAGCAGACTGGATTGTCATAGCCCTGGCTTGGCCCAGATCTCCACGATTTGACAAGGTTCACTTTAGGGTTGCTGTAAGTTAGAAATGAATTGAAGGCACACGATAACAACCAAAAAGGGAAATATTATACATAAGAAACAATTCATTCCCAAGTGCCTGCTGTAACAAAGAGGTCTTCCCCTGATGATGAAAGGACAGCAAAGAGGGGGACCAGCCTAGTCTCTCTTGGAAGTGAGTTCCAGAATCTAGGAGCAACCATGAAGAAGGTCCTCTCCAGCACTCTTACTCAATGTGCCTGTGAATGTAATTGTGCTAAGAGAAGTGCCTCCCCTGAGGATCTAAGGCAGGATCATATGGGAAGATAAGGTCCTTCAGAAAGGCTGAACCTGAGCTGTATAAGGCTTTATAAATCATACAAGTTGAATATCCCTTATCTGAAAATTCAAAATCTGAAATGCTTCAAAATCCAAAACTTCTGAAAAGCAGGGTCCAGTCTTATTCCTGTAGGGAACATGAGGGAATTACAAAGGCTTGCTTGGGATGGTGTGTATGGTCCCAAGCAAGCCTCCATAATTCTCTATAGGAAAAAGGCAAGAGAAGAAGAACTGACAAAACAGTGGACCCTGCATCGAAATAACAGTTCAATATTAAAAATATTGTGTAAAATTGCCTTCAGGCTATGTGAATACGGCATGTATAAAACATCAATGAATTTCCTGTTTAGACTAGGTCCTATCTACAAGATATCATCATGTATATGCAAACATTCCAAAATTCAAAAAAAAAAAAAAATTCAAAATCCAAAACACCTCTGGTCCCAAGCATTTCAGATAAGAGATACTTAACTTATACCAGTACTGTACTTTCAATTGTGCCCAGAAATGGACCAATAGACAGTTGAAATGTTATAATGAGAGAGTCATATATTTCCCATAATCAGACCCCAGTTGGTCTTTGGACCAGCTGAAGTTTCCAAACATTTTTCACAGGCAGCTCTGCACAAAGCGAATTACAGTAATCCAAATGGGATGCCGTTGGCATGTGCCACTATGGCCAAGTCAGATGTCTCAATGAATGGTTTCAGTGGTGCAATTGAACTTCTAGCCACTGTCAAAATCTAGGTTTCCGCCTGAGTTCAGGAGTTCACAAAGCTATGTTTTCAGAGGGAGTATAACTCCGTCCAGCATTAGTTTAATCCCTATTCCCTGACCTTATGGATTTCAACAGCACGCAAGTTCCATGTTCCTTCTGGTGAACCTGGACATGACTGAAAGGTTACTTTTGACCTAATGGAAACCGTTTTCAGTTCCTTCATTGCAAATGGCTTTTTCGAATGAAGAAAATTTGTGTTCCCCCCTGCGCTAAACAACAAACCCGCTCTTGAATTTGCACAAAATAATAATAATTTGGAAGGGTGAAGGAAGAACCAAGGGCCCACAAAAACAGTTTCTAGGCCCTAGCGTGGCAAAATTTGCAGTCTACTTTGTCACAAGAGTGACATTACAAAGGGGACCCTGGCTCGTTGGGTATGAGCAGTGCACTGGTCCATGCTGCTTTGTCACTTTTGCACGCAGCATGTTATGCATATTAAGTCTATGAGCCTTACACAACCTTATAAAGCAAGTCAGTGCATCTACAGTACAGATATTCCTCAGTTAATGAAGCAGATGTATGCCTGGGCATCATTTTTTTAGCAGAAAATTTAGCACCGGAGGAAGAAATAACATGGAAAAATGAAGATAGGTTTCTATACAGACACACACACAGACAAAAGAAAGAGCAGTTCATCATGTTTCAGCAACCTTTTTTTCCAAAATTACTAATATGTACATCTGAAATGAAACAAGCAGATCAGGTAAGCCTTGTATTTGAACCAAATTTTAAATTTTTCTCATACATGTCTATTATGCAACTTAATGCATGATGTATTTTTGGTATGCTGTTTTTATACATGTATTTTATATTATTTTATATTAATATTCTGTATTGTATTGTATTGCTTTTAATACTTTGTATGCAAATGGCCTTTGGTCTACGCATTAATAAATATTGTATTGTATTGTATTGTATTGTATTTGAACTTTCCAGAGACAACGTGAAGGCTTCTTCCAAAATACATCCAAGGATGACATTTTTGTTTTACCAACCTCTACTTTTCTTATGATTTCCATTTTGGTAGACAAATTTACAAATTTATGCTTTTTTAAAGATGTTGTAAGGAACTGGTGAGGCAGGCTAATATGCTTTCTCTTTTTCTTTTCTCCCCCCCCTTTTTTTTTTTTTGGTGTTCGCACATATTCAGTAAGGGATCTTGGAGAAAACTGCTGTTTACATTGCCTGCTGTGGGCAGGCACACAGAGCTGCAGTAGGACTGGCTAGAGTAGAATCCCACTCTTTCCCAGTTCAAACTTTATTGCATTGTATACTGCAGACATGCTGCCACAGCCCAACACTGAAAATCCAAGTTTCTCCAGCCTTACTTCTCCATCCTTCTAATGCTGATGCTATTAACAAGCTTCTAACTAGATAGAAGACAAGGAGGAAAAGCATGGGCTGTGTGAGCACAAAAAGCAATGTAAAAAGGAGCTCCTTTCTCAGAGGCTTTGTTAAATGAAGCATGCGTGTATATCTATATTATAGATGGGGGAAAGACAGATGATGAATCATGAAAGGAAGTTGAATGAGGTTATATACAGTGTATTAAACAAAAGCTACCAACTGTTGTGTCCTGGATAACTTGCACTTGCAGGAAACACTCAGAGTTAAAGTAGACGTGTTTATTTGGAGCAAACAAACAATACACTACCATATGTTGGATGAATACAGGTTTTATACCTTGTCATACAAATTTAGGCATGCATTGCAGTCATTGGTGAAAGTCATAAATGGCACATCAACCCATGAGAAACATTTTCCCAGACCCTTCTGTTGTTTACATATCTTTCATTCTGGGAGCCAGAACAGATCCTGTCCCCCTTGACTTGACATGTCTTTTCCCACAGCACCTTCCCGCTAGTTTCACTTTCCCCCACTTCTGATCTTTTCTCTCTTTGCCAGATGCAGGGTGACATCAAACACTGTAGCAATTATGCATTTGTTGAATGAAAGTGGAATAATAGCCCTATAACAGTGTACAGCAGAAATGGCCTTAGATTCTTAGGGATATCTGGGAAATCCAACATTCTGGTGATCCAACATTCCTTTCATCCACAGTGCAGATCTAGGCACATTCTCCTTTCTTTCTCATTTTTCAGCTCTTTGTGGCTGCCTTTCCTGCTCTTCTCCTTAGCCATGGGTTTGACAGATGGACATTATTAAAACAGGAGGACATCTTTAATATATATTTTTTCACCTCTATGCTACTGTAGAATACCAGAGTAAAAATATCTTAAAGCAAAACAAAACAAGAAGGTACTCACAGGTCCACTAATTGGTAGATGTCCTATTAAACTTTTGGTTGTTTAATTTTTAATTCAAGTTTTCAGCTCTGTTTCCCTCCCCCTCCCATTAAAACTGGGGAAGATAAAGGAAAAAATATGTGAGCCATAAATTATGAGAACAGCCATTTTCCTGAATAGCTGTTAGCATATAGGAATAACAGCCGCTGCAGATACTCTTGTTCCAGCATATAAACAAGACAAAATCATAATCTACAGTTGGCAGGATACATCAATGTACTAGGAAAAGCAAACACTTTATGATCTCCTAAAACATTTATACAAACACTGTTACGAGTTTTAAAATGCAGCCTTAATTGAGAAAAAAACAAAATTAGCAAGTTATGTACTTTTTTGTATTACAGTATTTACCCCGCTTGCTGCAGTGCCATAATCACCAGATGTTAACACACTTTTGGATTGTAACAGAAATGAGAAATATGAATCTTGCAAACTTCTGTCACAAAACAGCATATGGACACAATCCTTTAACTACTTAAAGTCTTGTTAAGTCACACTGAAGCAAGCAAGACCAGATGATAAATAGGTCCCAAAGGTCTTTAGGCATGTGCTGACTTAAAAGGAGGAACATCTGTAAAAATGAAGCTCAGATGTTTGAAGGTGCAAGTTGGTGTCTTAACTTTCTTATTATTCCTACTCCCATCAATGCCAACATTATACAGCAGGGGTGGGGAAAATGGAGGCTGTGGTCATATGTAGCCTCTGAACCCACATTTTGCAACCCTTGAAGACTCTCCAGTGATCCCAGATCCCTCCAACATTTTTTAAAAAATCAGACAAAAATTTGGCTGAAAAACAGTCAAAAACCATAAAACTTGTCATCAAATTCTGGTGGTTTGGATCCTTTTGTCCTCAAAACACCCCATCCTCTGAAATTTTGCTGTATTTTGGCTGATATCTGGAAATGGAAGACACAATGTCACTTGCAGTCACATCAGAGTGTGCTTGAAGGGAGAATGGGGAGAAGCAGTCCCACCTCTCCACAGTTGCTCAGCCCTGGTATAAGATAAAGTTGAAGCTCCTTTGGCCCCTCAGGTAATTAGGACTACAAATCCCAAATCATTTGGACTTCTCTCTTGGTACCTCAGAATCTGAAAGAGCTATGCTGAGTTTCAAGTCAAAATTCCAAAAGGGGGGTCACTAGAAGAGGCTTGCCATAACTTATCAGGGCATCATGGTGGGTACTTCAAATTTTGATGGTGTGTTTTTTTGTTGTTATCCAAGTTGTCCAGTTTCAAGTCAAAATTCCAAATGGGGAACTTCTCTGAAGGGGGCAGGGGAAAGCCCTTCTATTATTCATCAGGAACTAGCTTTATATAGCTAGAAGACAGGAGAGGGCTCTCAGATGTGCTACTGCTATGATTCAAGAGCTGAGGGGGAAAGGGGCAGGAAAGCAGGAGAGGACTATTGTCACTGCTGCTAAAGTTGTTGTTTTGTGCCTTCAAGTTATTTACGCAAGGTGAACCTATCATTGGGTTTTCCTGGCAAGATTTTTCAGAGATGGGTTTGCCTACCTCTGAGGCTGAGAGAGTATGGCCATTTCTGTACTAGACTGTTATAGTGCTATTATTATAATAGTGCTATTATCCTATGGAATCCTGAGGTTTGGAGTTTAGGGAGGGGCGGCCAGGATTCCATAGGATGTTGAAAGTGGAATAATACCACTATTACAGTCTAGTGTGGAAATGGCCTATGACTTGCCCAAAGTCACCCAGTGGTTTTTCATGGCTGAGCAGAGATTCAGCCCCAGTCTGAATCTCTGCCCAGTCTCCAGATGTATAGTCCAATGTCTGACTACTACACCATGCTGGCTTTCTCACTGCTAAGATTACAGTGGTTAAAAACAGGTAGGGAAAAATAGCAGCGAGTTCACTGAAGTACTCCAGTTAAGATTTCTGAAGAGGGGAAGGGAGTAAGAAGGAAAAACATGGACTCCTTTTGAAGCATCAAATATGGACCAGGGCAATACCAGTTACATTTCCGTGAGTAACTGCATCTGCTTCTAACATTTCCCCAAGTCAATGGTGTTATGAGGTGAGAACCATACTACCAAAAAGTTGATCAACAGCTTGAATTATAAAATTAGATTGTTTTGTTACTTTCCCTCCTCAAGGCTGGGAGGCTTCTCTGACTTTTCCAAGGTTCTCTGCAGTGCTTAGAATTTTTTTCCCCCCAATTGCAACTTGCAGAATTCATCTACGCAGCCAGAGCTTCTGCAAAATGCATTCCAACCTCTGTGAAATACGTGAAGTCTCAGTGATTTTTCTACAGAATGAGTTGAAAGTAGCTTTTCTTTGGTAATAAAACTGACGCGAGACAGTACACCAGGACTTTGTCCAGCTCTTGAATGACTTTGTACTGCTCAAGAAGTAATTCATATGTTAACATGAGTACAGGGCCTCAAAACTATTTGGGCATAAATTAAACCTTCAATCTGAACTTTACTTTCTATGACAGTTAATTATGTGAAATTAATTTGACAGCACAAAATCCAAGACCACCACACTAATTATTTTTGTTCCATTTGATTAGACATTTTTCATTATAGTTTTTAAATGATGGATAGACTTGAGATAAAGCTGTTTACTCACAGATTGGATGCTCAGTAAATTTATCATGTATCTCATTTGTTTCTATGGCATTCCGTTCATAGCATTTCCCAGTTTCTTCACAATATTCTAAGGGTCTCACTCAGGCCATTTCTGCACTACACTGTTATAGTGCTATTCTACTTTCAACATCCTATGGAATCCTGGGGTTTGCATTTTAGGGTGGCGCAGTGGTTAAATGCTAGTACTGCAACCACAAGGTTGTGAGTTCGATCCTGCCAGGCTCCAAGGTTGACTCAGCCTTCCATCCTTTCGCAGGTCGGTAAAATGAGTACACAGCTTGTTGGGGGCAATTAGCTAAAATACATTGTAAACCGCTTAGATAACGCTAGTTGATAGGCGGTATAGAAATAACTGCTATTGCTATTGCTATTGCTATAGGGAAGGGCATTTAGAACTCTCAGTCAGAGAGCTCTTGGGCCTCAGTATATTACAAACTCTAGAATTCCACAGAATGTTGAAAGTGGAATAATACCACTATAACAATGTAGTGTGGAAATGCTCTAAGTGTGTGTGAAGAGGGGTGCACAGAATAAGCCCCAAACTGTGCATAGTCTTTGAAAAAAGTGCAGTTTTCAAAGATGTTCTTGCAGTGGCAGAAAACTGAATCCATTAGTCCTTGTTTCCTATAAGAATGTAATTAACAAAGATTTACATCATTAGTCTAGATGTTGTCATGGGCCTTCAAGTCATTTCCAGCTTATGGCCACCCTGAAACAAACCTCTCATGGGGTTTTCTTGGCAAGATGTGTTCAAAGGAGGTTTGCTTTTGCCTTTTTCTTTGAGTCTAGACACCTTTCTAATTGTCCCCAATGCCTCAGAGCAATAGTAAGCCAGAGACGTTGGCCATTTCTACACTAGCTTTTTTATAGTGCTATTATTACACTTTCAACATCGTATGGAATCCTGGGGCTTGCAGTTTAGGGAGGGGCCTAAAAGGCTAGCATGGAAATGGCCATTGTGGGAAATTGGGAGCATGACTAAATCCACTTGCTCTGATGCTGCTCAGAGAACTGGGACAGCAAAAAAGAGAGCCTAGAATGGGATTAAGAAATGAGAGTGTCCAACCAACTGAAGGATTCCAAGGACAAATATAGCCCCTGGGTTCACTTTCAAATGTACAACAGAGTCAGTAAATCACAAGCCTGAAAGGGAGGCTCTTTTGGGCTACAGCGCCTAGAATCCTGTAGCAAGTATGGGATTCTGGCTGTTGTAGTCTAAAAAAAGAATGTTTCCAAGTTCTGAGTTAAAGCAATATATCTGATACTTTAATGTTGTGGGGTAAGGCCTCTTGTGCATTTTACATAAACTGCACAGCAGGTAGTAGGTTTTGCAAGCATAGATTTTCCCAACAGCAAGGGAAAAAGCTACATCTTTTTGAACTTCTGCTTGTCACACAGCTTTTAAAGCCTCAAGATACTTGCCACAAAAAAGGAAATGCCATTTTTATATATGAAACAGCCGTACCTCCTCACAGACTGAATATTTGAATCTGCTATGAAAAACAGAAGGGTATCTTCCTTTTAAAAAGTTTTTATGTTCTGCTTCTACTCATAACCTAAGCAAAACTGAATGCATCCTTTCTTTTCCCAGTTCTTCTAACACTGGTTTTAACACTTCTAAACATAGGGCCTTTTCGCACGCAGTTTCTTTTGCGAGAGGGCCCCTTGAGTCCACACGACGCACCCCCATTTACGCGATGCTCAAGAGCCTAACTTTTCATTTTCGGCTTCAAGTTGAAAATGGTGCACGGTCGTGCAAGGCTCCTGGGGCCCACACACATTTACCTGCGCTGCAGTACGTCGTCCCAGGTGCACCGCTTGCGTTTCCTCCCCCAGCGCAGCCTACAGATCCCAGGCTGCACTGCAGAAGGAAGGGGTGGGGTCATCACGCGGCCAGGAAGCCGGCTGCGGGATGAGGGAGCAGAGAAGAGAGCGCCTTGCACAAGAACGGCACCGCCCACCTCCACGATAAGGTAACGTGCGGAAAAGGCGATAGTTCCTTTTAACACTGACTGCTAGCACACATCTGGTCAGAATTGAGAGTGATGGTAATGATATTTAAATAGCTTTGGACCTCAGTACTTGAAGGAGCACCTCTCCATATATATGCCTGCTAAAAAAGCAAAAATCTGCTGGGGGGCCCTCTTTTGTGTCTCTCTAGGTTTAGGCCATTTCTACACTATCCTGTTATAGTGCTGTTATTCCACTTTCCTCAAAGGTCCCTCTGTAAACTGCAAATTCCATGATTCCATAGGATGTTGGAAGTAGAATAATAGCACTATAACAGGCTAGTGTGGAAATGGCCTTAGTCTATATTCTATTATAGAGGATACAGAAGAGATCCTTCTTTACTGTGGCACCCAACTTAGCCTCCCCTTCGAGGCCCAATTGGCATAAACTTTACTGTTATTCCAGTGCCAAGTAAAACACAGTTGTTCATGAAAGCCTTCGTGGACTAATTGGTTTTATACTGAAACTCACATATGTCTTGCCAAAGGCAACTGGCCAATTCACCAAAGGTAAAGAGGTTCTTTTTAGAAGAGCTAGAGGCAGCAAAAGACACCCACTGTAGGTGAAAAAGTCTCAGATTTATTCAACAGCAAGCAGTTTAGGCAGCATAAGTATGTAAGCAGCATTAGCATACAGTTACAGATGTAATCCATGTATGACTATCATGCCCAGGTAACATAAAGATGGATATTCTCACCCAAGCAAGTTCTTTCAATCAGCTACTGGCAGGAACCCATACAGAAAGCAGCAGAGACCATTCCTCTCTGGCAGCCAATATGCATGGCACTGCAGCTGTCAGCCCGTGCTGAGCTACCCAACTAAGAGCATAGTCCCGAGTGTATTTGTACCCTTGGCTCTGGAGACTTGACCATCTTCTCTAGAATCTTCAAGAGTCTTTACACATCTGGGGCAAGGTAGCTTCTTCCCCACACCCACCGTCTGGTGGTACTTGGTTGTTGGTCTCAAGCCAGGAGCAGTTGCCACTTAGCAAGTCTCATCTGCAACTTTGTTTTGTCTATTATTTTAAACTAGCAAGCATACAGAATCCTTGACCTTGAGAGGGCAAAGCAAAAGACAGAAATCAAGCCAAAAGACAGTATGCTTAATTACCCAGAATTCTTAGCAGTAGTAGGCAGAAATGGAGGAACAAACTGGGGTCAGGACATTTCTGCACCTCCTTGCGATCACAATGGTCTTCCAGTTATTTCCAATACAACATATATGTGGTTTTAACTCAATTTGAACAAGTTTTAATATGTCTTGTTAACTTGTTTAGCCTCTTAAAATCATTTTTATTTTATTTTGACTCTGTTTTAAATTAGGCTGGTTTTATTATGCACCACTCTGAGATCTTTAGCTAGAGGTCAAGATATAAATGTTTAAACAAACAAACTTCTACCCAATGGAAAGAAACTGAAGAATATAAAGAGAGCCCTGCTGGATCAGACTGAAGATCTATTTAGTCCTTCATGCTGCTCACACAGTGACCAGCCAGTTGTGGTTGAAAAGGCAGTAGCATGTTTCATAGCAACTGATGCAACCTCGTTGCTGCTGGGTGTCATAAGAAGATGCAGGAGGACAGTCCAAATTAATCCCCGGTCATGCTACTTTTCCAGATGCTTTTAAAATATCCAGGTGTCTTCCTTCTACTCCCACTTTCCCCTTTTGTCCTTGTCCTCCAATTGCTACACAGTGAGTTCAAAGCAGAAAAGTAGTTTGATTTTTCGCATCGAAAATTGCATTTTTTTCTGGTAGGAGTTCTATACAGAAAACTTGCTCTTTGCATTTAAGTCCAGGTCTTCTGGGCAGAAGATAACATTCCTGGGCAGAAAATGTAATGTCCTCCCACCAAAAATTAAAAACAAAACACAAATGTGGTTTTCCCGTCCTCACAAGAAATCCTGAACTGTGACGATTCTCATCATGGATAAGCTGGAGCAGGTCCAGAGGAGGGCAACCAAAATGGTGAGGGGCCTGGAAGCCATGCCCTATGAGGACAGACTTAGAGAGCTGGGTATGTTTAGTCTGCGGAAGAGAAGGTTGAGAGGGGACATGATAGCCACGTTTAAATATTTGAAGGGATGTCATGTCGAGGAGTGAGTGGGCTTGTTTTCTCCTGCCTTGAGACCAGAACAAGGAGCAATGGATGCAAGTTGCAGGAGGGGAGATTCCACCTGAACCTCAGGAAGAATTTCCTGACGGTCAGGGCTGTCCGGCAGTGGAATGTGCTGCCACAGAGTGTGGTGGAGTCTCCTTCGTTGGAGGTTTTTAAGCGGAGGCTGGATGGCCACTTGTCGGGAGTGCTTTGAGGGTTTTCCTGCATGGCAGGGGGTTGGACTGGATGGCCCTTGTGGTCTCTTCCAACTCTACATTTCTATGATTCTATGACTCTATGATCATGTAAAACTCTCTTCATTGGAGTTTCCTCATATGTGAGAAACCCTTTTTCCCTCTGTTTTTTTTTTTTGAAAAAATATTCTTTCTGTCTCTGGTCTGGGCCCAGCCACCACAGCCATGGAAGTGCATGTGAAAAAAGAAGTGGGCTTACTGGAGGGGACACTATGCCCAGGGCTTTCTCAGTCCTGGAGGTTGTCCTGAGTCCTTCCATGTGAAAATTGCTCCCGCCTTGGAAAGCAAGCACCTCTACCCTATTTTCTAGAGGTTAGGTTGATAAGCTCACAGAGTTAGGCCTTAATAGCTTGATTACAATTCTTTCAGAGTGTTTGTTAATGGACTTGGGAGACAATTAAGGTTAATACCTTGACAAAATCCCAAGGTTTTCACATGGGCCACCAAAGGATTAGGAAAACAAATCAGACTGTTCTAGACAGAGTTCATCAGGTTTTCAAAACAAGTTAGTGTTTTGCTAGCTCTGAAGATCGGGATAAAGGACAGTTTTGGAACATTCCAGATTGCTGATGGCCAAAGTAAAGATACAGCCAAAGATATGAGACATTCAGGAGAATGTTAAGGGTCTGTTTTCATGCTCATTTTCAAAGAGTGTAGGGTTGTTCAGCAAGGAGTCCAAGCAACAATCCTTTCTCTTTTATAAACTGTATAACTAAAGTTAGTTGGCTTCCACCATCCTTCATGCACCCACTCACTGGAATAAGTATTTGTTTTGTCCCATAGCAAGTGGAGAAGGAGGGACCTTTTTTTCTCTCTCTTGACTCTCAGAGTATTGTAAGCCTGCAACCATCCTTATTGGTTTAGAACTTTTAAAGGGTACAAGCAAGGTCTCCAGATAGAGAGCTGGTGAGCTCTTTTGCTTTGTGTTACTCATTTTAATATTTTGATCTAGGGCAATGTACCGTCCAACTGTCCCAATCAAGTTTTTGTCTCTTTCTGTACATAGAAATATGTGCTACTTATTTGATTCTAATCCCCAGTAATTTTGGTAACCTGTACTCAAAACCTTCTCTATTGATTCAGTCTTGGTATGCTCAGGGTAGTATAGTGGTCTGCGTGTTGGGCTACGACCCTGGAGACCAGAGTTTGATTCCCTGCTCAGCCATGGAAACCCACTGGAGGACTCTGAGTGCATCACACACTCTCAGCCCCCCTAAAAACCTCATGATAGATTTGCCATAAGGTTGCTTTGACTTCAAAGCACCCAACAGCAACATGTTCAGAGAAGATTTATTAAAACCAGTCTTTACCTTAGGTGCTAGTCATGTTACCCTGTGGCCATTTCCACACCGGGTTTTTAACACGGGGCAGAGCGTCCTCCAGGGAGGACGTCTGCACCTGGGAGCCGACTGGATCGGATCTACTTAATGTAGATTTGCACCCCAGCCCACTCCGGAACGACCCCAAGTGGTCGTCCAGCGTGCTTTTGAAAGACCGCTAAAAGCAGGTCTTTCAAAAGCACAGAGCACGCCACTGCAAGCCTGCTCCCTTATGCAGATTCGCAGGCTCACATTGGTGCGAGCCTATGATCTACTGGGGGCGGGCTTTTGGTTGGCAGCTTCAGCGGTTGGTTGAGACCCTCAACCAACCGGAAGCTGCCATTTTCATCCCCGGAGCAGTGCGGAGCGGCGGCCACGCACTGCTCCGGAGAAGTGTGGACCGGACCAGGGAGCCCAAAAGTCTGGTGAGTAGCGTCACGGGGCGATTCTCTCGCCCCATGCGGAAATGGCCTGTGTCTTACAAAGAAATGCCTTTTATATACCCTCCAACTGTCCCAATTTGTTAGGGAAGACAGAATCCTCTGTCTTACCACTTTTTCAGCTGCTTTTAAAATATCTCAGCTTTTGTCTCCTCCTTCCACTTTACCCCTTTGCCCTTTTCTTCTCTTGGTCTAAACTGACAGCCTGTCCAGATGGGAAGAAAATCTCTGAAAGTTCCTTGCTTTGTTTCTGTACAAATTGATTTTATTTCGGAGAGCCACATAATGTTTTCTTCATTCTGAAGTATTTCATGAGAATTCCTGGCATTATCAAGGACTTTTTATTCCTGCTTCTCATATCAGCTGAAATTAACTCAGTATTTTCCAAAATTAAATGCAGCTCACCTTGATAATCTCTTTGTATTATTGCATAACCAGCTAAAATGGCTGCTGCCAGTAAAACAACACAGCTATTGTTTCCAGGATACAGATTTAACAGAGATCAAAGGAGGGAAAAAGAATTGTTTGCTGTGAAACAAAATGATCCTGATGTTTAACCAGTTTAATATTGCTAAAGCACTTTAGCAATTTGATTGTAACTCCTGAAGAATGGTAAAGAAGGCTCTGTGGAAATTGTTGAAAATCCATTTCTGAAAAGTTGCATGAGTCTAGATGTCACACCTAATCAATGGGAGAGGGAGGAGGAAGAACACAGGGGTGGAAAGGGAGCCAACCCCCTGGGTACTTCAAGAAAGGGTTTGGATATAGACCTGGGAATCTATGAATAAAATCAAAACAAAAGGAACTGGAAAATCTTCACGTTTCCAGGGAATGTCTTCATTTCTAGATGAGCTTTAGAATCAAAATAAAAAAGGAGTTTGTACTTACTGAACATAGGAGTTGTGAGAGGAGATGACGGGATAGTATCTTAATTCAATGGAAGGATGAGGTTTACGGAAGGATTTTCAGTAAACTTGTGCTATGCTGCTTTTATTTCTTTCTATTAAATGAATGTCTTTTAAGTTCTTAATTCATAAGTGTTTTCATATTATATTTAATTTAATTTTAACAATCATAATACTTTCTGCATTTTCATTTGTACTTGTTTTTAATTGTATCTGTGTTAATCTTGTCAGCTGCCCAGAGTCTCAGTTCTGGGGAAACAGTATGACATAAAGCAAACAAAGAAATAAAATTAATAGTAGGCCATAATGATCTCTGGGTCATCTCACTAGTGTTGGGAAATGTGCAAGAAAATACTGGGTCTCTCTAGTATAGTAATAATTTGGTAAAGCAGAAGGTGAATAACAACCAGTCCCATGTCTGCCCACACACACACATCCTTCCACAGAGCCTAGCAGAGAAAGAAAATAACAGGTAGCTTAGACTTCTTTGTAAAACATATAATTGCATGGGCTTTACATACAAATTACTTGGACATAATCAAATACATTGTGTAATGGGACAGAGAGGAGGAGGAAGAGGAGGAGATAAAGTAACTGCAGGTTATTGTGATGCAGGAAGACAGTGGATGTGGAAAAGCAAGCAAACAGGTAGTTTACAAACAAACAAACCAGCAAATACTGATTATAAGCATGCAAAGGATGCTAACTCTAACAAGTAGGATTCACAGTTAAGTCTGAATGTGTTCTCAGAGTCTATAGGACAACAGACCTTGGCTCTAGAAAATATTCCCTGAAAACAGAAGGAAAGAAAATGTAAAAGAAAGGGTTAATTTGCCTTTTTTAAAAAAAACCTTAATGAAGGTGAAAACTTTCAAAAGTTCCAAATCCAAATGCTATCCAAAAGAGAAGGGAAATTGGAATAGCATCACCTTACTTGTCCTTAGGAAACCTTCTCTGCAGAATACAATCTCTGCAGATCTCCCTTTTTACACAAGACACAATAGCTCAAAGTCAGAAAAAAGACACATCATTATCAGTTGTGCGCTCTGAGAAATGCCTCCTACAGCGTAGCACTGGCTTGTGAGAACTTTGGGGAACTAAAGTCTGGCTGCCTGCTTGTTTCTTGCACCAAGATCATCCTCCTATCATGCATTTGCCAGTTTTATAAAACACTAGTTCCCCAGTTCAGACAGACTTTCTTCACTTCAACCTAAATCAAAGCCCATCTAGTCCAGTTTCCTATTTCTCACATTGTTCACTGCAGATGCCCTTAGAAAGCCCTGGAACAAGCCAAACTATAGACCAAATTGTCACTGGTTTGTCAAATATCTCTGAGCTCTACTTAGCCATGAAAATATTTCTTAGATTCTGTTCCTTTATTATGTCTTTGCTTTGCTCAACTCTGCATTCCACTTCTGAATTCCACATTTACTAAGATTATTTATAAAACTGACTGAAACGGAAGTATGTATGTTCTACCAGTTCATTCACTGTATTTGCATTGCTTTGTCCTCCTGCATCCCAGGTATCTTATTGGTACATATTAATAAAACGCTGTAGAATAGGCAATCTTGAATAGCTAGTAGGTATGATTGCATCCACATTCTCCTTTTTCTTAAAGTGTTCTACCAGGACATAAACAAAAAATTGTGATGCAGGTACAGATCTATTGACATCAGAGCCAATCAGCTAGCTTGCCTGTCTTCTGTGTTTCATGTACCTATAGAAGTATATATGTGTGCACTGATTAAACACTATCCAAAAAGAATATATAATCATTTAGAGGAACATCTCAAATATATATTGTTATTGTTTGAATTTGCTTCATCAATACGTTTAGGTTTGTTAATAATGTTGGAGTAAGTAGCGAGGCTTAAATGAACTGAAAGCTGTATAATTTAAAAAAACAACAAGAAGAACAATTATGGTTTTTTAACACATTAGTTGAACTTAGGAAGCAAGACCAGTAATTCAGAATTCAAAACTGCAGGTAGACATTTGGATGGAGATAGTTTGTGAAGTATCCCTGGTTCTAACTGAGATCTTATTATACATTACATTGCTTGAAGTAGGAGAGATGATATAAGTTATGGCTCCACTATTACAAAAACATTTGACATCAAAGAGAAAGAAGAGCAGTATGGAATAAAAGGTACCTTGGTGACAGAAGGAGAACATTTTCACAGAAGGGAGTCACATGAGTCAGTTCAAGTATGAATGCGCATGAGCAGGTTTAACCTGTTAACTAGACCTCATTAAAATTAACTGAAGCACTTTTGTGTGTGTTTCATGTTTGTTTAGAACAGGGCTGGGCGAGTGTATACCCTCTAATTTGACAGTCCCTATTAATCCTTCCCGAGTGATGTTAAAATGTCCTAGGCCATTTCTGCACTAGACTGTTTGAGGCCCTTCCCTAAACTGCAAACCCCAGGATTCCATTGGATGTTAAAAGTGGAATAATGCCACTATAATAGTCTAGTGTGGAAATGGCCCTAGTGTTACTCTTTCCCACCTACTTCCCCCTTTTTCCTCAGCTGACTTCAGCTGCTGAAAACTGAGTTTGAAGTGCAAAAATAGTTTGCACTCAGTCAACTCAGCATTAAATTTAACGTAAATGATCTGTGGTCATTATTTTTATTTTCTTAATATTCAACTGTAAATCTGCATTTACAGCTGAATCCTTGCATTTTCTTCCTTGATTTTCTTCAGTGGTTGTTCCAAGTCTTTGCTGTTTCCTGCTTATAGTATGGTGTCATCTGCGTATCTTAAACTGGCAATGTTCCTTCCTCCAAGTCTAATACTGCTTTTTGTATATGTTCTCTGTACAAGTTAATTGGAGAGAGTAATAAAATGCAGCCTGGCCTAACATCTTGCCAATTGGAAACCATCCCATTTCTCCCTGTTCTGTCCTGATGGTAGCCTCTTATCCTGAGTACAGGTTATACATCATCAAATGTTGTGGCACACCCATTTCTTTAAGAGTGATCCAAAATTTTGTATGATCTATACAGTCCAAGGCTTTGCTTGTCTATGCTTGTCTGTACTTCTTCATGAATAACTTTTGCCATGAGGACTACACTTTGATGTTGCTTGGCCACATGTCCCAATTTTCCTCTTTGCAATGCTGGAAGGAATGAAGTTGTGGGCCTCCAGATAATGTTCTGCAGTAGATTCCATTGTAAATCCCCATTGATTGTGATGGATATCTTGATGGTTGTCACAGTCCAACAATAACTGGATGGCCACAAGCTGTCAGACCTGGCTTAGAATCCCAGCTCTTCATTTGGCAACAGTGATGTAAGAGACCCTCTCTTACTGTTTTACCACATCTTCAGCACAGAAGAAACCAGCTTTGTCTTTTGAGTTATTTGAGGTAGTTTCCATCAGGTTCCACATAATGGCTTACATCAAACTGCTGGTGTCCCAAATAGAGCAGACCCATTAAATCCATGGAAATTATATTAATGTTGACTTACCATACATTAGTGGGTCTACTAGAGATGGAACTAGCAATTCAGTGTAGGCCAATGGTTCCTAGAATGTTTGCCTAATAAATACAAATATGTACCATGAACAAAAGTGACAGATGTTCATAACAAAGTCTAGAACCCTATCAACATAGCTATATCCCCTGATGTAGGCCATTTATTTGTTTGACCTGGGTCATTTTGTTTGAATGGCATATTCTGTGCAGCTATAATAAATGCTTAGTATTCCATGTTCAGTGACATCCCCAGAGGCTGGCCTTTGGACATCATCCGTGTAACATCACCAGGATGCTTTCCCTGGGGCATCACAAGGGTCTTAGGTTTTGGTGCTGAAATCTTAGGGTCTGTAGTAGTCCTAACCTGGCAACTTTAGACTCTCTATCTTGCAGAGTTCTAGCACAAATGTGTGGCATGCAAAACTCAGTTCACTGTATTTTCAGCTAAGTGCTAGAAAGACTTTCGCCTGAAAGAGCCCTGCAGAGCTGCTGCCAGATCATACAGAGCTAGGTAGACCAATGGTCTAACATAATATGCACCAGCTTTGAATGCATTGCTTAAAACCAATTCTCCTGTTGAAAGTCTTTTTAAACTATGACATCCCTAATATATATTCCACCTCAAATGCAGTGTGGCAAAAGAATGTGACCTTGACACTCCATCCCCACTTAGAGAAGGCTTGTCAATGCTGTCCAGCTTGAGTTCAGTCCTGTACATTTTTTGTAGCAGGCAAGGTTATAAACATAAATGCCCTAGAAAGATTTAATGTTGACTGATACCCACAACCTGCAATTATTCCCAATGCATTTTGTGCCACATAATTAAATGTTAACCTGGGAGCAAGCTGATCAAATCATGTGTGCAATGGAATAAGTACTTTATTTTATTTCTTTTTAACAGGATGCTGTCAGTTTCCACAAGATGGCACACTCTTCTTAGGTTAATAGTAGAGTACAGCTCTGGTCACTTGCTCAGTTAGAAAAAATGTCTGCTTAAGTTGCCTTTCTTGGGTAACCTTTTTTTTTTATCCAACTTCAGTGAATAACCTAAGCCTCCAAATGGGCTGCAGTTGTGCTCATGGGAAAGGTCCTAAGGATTCCTCTGATCTGACTTTTCTAATACATTATCTCATCTGAACCATGGGTGTAATTAAAGCACAAAGGCATGGTTGATATGCAGTGTCATACCTCCAACAGTCCTGATTTGTCAGGAACAGTCACAATTAGCCCTCTGTCATCCTGCCTTTTCAGGTGATTTTAAAATGTCCCAGTTTCTCTCTCTTTTTCAACTGAACATTAGAAGGAACTTCTTGACAGTAAGAGTGGCTCAGCAATGGAGCCGGTGTCCTAGAGTGGTGGTGGAGTCTCTTTCTTGGAGACCTACAAAAAGAGGCTGGACAGCTACCTGCTGGGGATGTTTTAGCTGGAGATTCTGCACTGAGCAGGGGGTTGGTCTTGATGGCCCATGAAGCCCCTTCCATCTCTATGATTCTCTGATTCTAAGTTGCCCAACAATGACCTAGCTCCATGGTTCTTAACCTGGGGTCTGTGGAGCCTTCACAGGAGGTCTGTGAAGCCCTACTGGAGGACACCAACAGCAGTGGCAGCAACAGGGACACATCAGTGGGGATCGTGTGCAGATGTCAAAGGAGCAGTTTCAACAAGGGAGAAGTTTCAGCACTGCAGCCCCTACTATGCATCCTTGGTGAAAAGGACATAGCAGCAGATGTTTGCACACACCCAAACTATGACTCTGGAGACCAAGGTTTGAATCACCACTTGGCCGTGGACCTATCAGACAAGTCACATTCTCTCAACCTCAGGCAAAGGAAACAAACCTTGCCAAGAAAACCCACATGATAGGCTTGCCTTAGGATCACCATAAGTCAATTTTCAAAGGGGAGAGATATGATGTCTAGAAAGAAACTCCCTCTGTCATTGGCACTTTGTTGTTGTATGCCTTCAAGTCACTTCTCTTATGATAAACTTAAGGTGAACCTATCAAAGGTTTTTTGGGGGGAGGGGCGAAGATTTTTTCAGAAGGGGTTTGCCTTTGCTTTCCTCCAAGGCTGAGAGAATGTGACTTGCCCAAGGCCATCTAGTATCTGAGTGGGGATTTGAATCCTGGTCTCCAGAAGTCTTAAATAAATAAATAAATAAATATTTGAATATGTAAATAAATATTTGAATATTTAGATCCTGAGTTAAGTAAAATTATATTTACAGGGGGTCTCTGGTAAAGAAAAGGTTAAGAATCAGTGACCTAACTTGTTCCATATGGCCTGCTTTTCATAAAGGAAAGAATTCAAAGCATTAGTTGCATGAACACTATCATATTATTCCCCTCTGGTGAGAGTTACTTCTGAGTAGATGTGCATAACAGTATACTACAGAAATATTACTTTCAAAAATGTATATATAGTATTATAAGCAACAGGGACAATTTGCCTCCCATTGACATGTAAGGAAGGAGCTCTCTGTGAAGGAACTGGAAAATAACAACTAAAATTACTGAATGCTTTTTTTAAAAAAATCTGATTTCCTTAAGGAAGGCCTTGACAAAGATAGTCAATTAAATTCAAAGCATATGAGTGGCAAGGCTCAGTGAGGCATTTTAGATACATTTTTCTAATTACTCATAATTTCCTGTGAAGAATTGTTAGTTTATTAATACAATATGACTGTCCTAGTTTGCTAGTAAAGAGAAGACTTTGCAGTAAATGGCCAGAAATCTGTTGGAGAGTGAATATATTTCTAGGTGCATTTACATGTGTGGGAATTATAATTGCACAGTTGCATAACATCCATATCCTGCTGTTGGGCTACTGTTACATTACTATGTAGGAGAGCCAGTAAAATGCCCAATGCTCCTCGGTGACTGATGTGAAAAGGAACCAATGCTGAACAGGACTGATGTGCATCTCTTCTTATATGCATTACATTGATCTTGATGCTCATTGGGCACAAGTGCACATTGGGAGCTCTTACTGGTTTCCCATTATACATCTTTGCAACTCAGTCAAGGGGTTTTTTTGGATCTCTGCTACTTAGCTGTTGTTGTTGTGTACCTTCAATTCATTTCTGACTTATGGTGACCCTAAAGTGAACCTATCATGGGGTTTTCTGGGGGCTCAGAGCATGTGACATGCCCAAGGTTACCCAGTGAGTTTCCATGGCTGAGTGGCAAATTGACTCCTGGCCTCCAAGGTCATAGTACAGTGCTCAGACCACTACACCACGCTGACTCTATGTAGCTGGGTATATGTAAAGTTATATAACATAACAGGTGATATAGTATTCTGCTGAACCCCTTTAAATCAGATATGGGCAATTATGGTAGGTCTAGGGGGTTCACAGACAGATAGCCAAAAATGTGAAAAATCTGGAAGGTGCTAGAAATCCATTTCTAAATCCTTTTCACATAACACAACTGTAACGCTATGATTGCACTTTAATTGCCATGGCTGCATCCTGGAATATGTAGTTTGGGAAGGCACTAGAGTTCTGTGGCTGAGAATTCTAAAGCGCAAATCCCAGCATTCTATAGGATGGGACTATAGTAGCGGAATCGTAGCGCTGCAATTGCGTGAAAGGCCCTTTGGTTTGAGAAAGCTCATTATTGGTGCTATATAGTACAAACTTCCAAGGTGAGCAATTGACCTGGGGAGGGGCAGAAAAGGGGCATTCCAAGGAATTGGGAGGGCTTGAAGGGCCACACTTTGCTCAGCTGTGCTTTAAACATTTCTTCCTGATGGGAAGAATGGGAGGTCCTTTCTTTTGTTGTACATGGATATTCCTTATAGGTATATTGTAACAACTCTGGAACAAAATCAAGGTATTTCATCTACCTTTAATGAAAATGCTGTACAGTCACCACTTCCACACCCCCACATTTTGAAACATAGCTTTCTTCATACAAGTTTGAAAAACAAAGGGTTCAAATCCAAACCTACAAACCAGGCAGAAGCTTTTTGGGTTGGTAAGCCAGGTCATAGTGAACGCTCCAATTCCTCCTCTCTAAAGCACCTTTTCCTAGGGTCTTTCCGCCCTACACTGCTATAGTGCTATTATTCCACTTTCAACATCCTGTGGAATTCTGGGGTTTGTAGTTTACTGAGGCCAAAGAGCTCTCTTGCTAAGAATTCTAAATGCCCCTCCGTAAACTGCAAGCCCAGGATTCCATAGGATGTTGAAAGTGGAATAATAGCACTATAACCGTGTACTGCAGAAATGCCCTATAATAGTGCTTTTATTCCACTTTCAATATCCTATGGAATCCTGGGCTTGCAGTTTACGGAGGGGCATTTAGAATTCTTAGCGAGAGAGCTCTTTGGCCTCAGTAAACTACAAACCCCAGAATTCCACAGGTTGTTGAAAGTGGAATAAGAGCACTATAGCAGCGTAGTGCGGAAATGGCCATAGTGTAGTGTGGAAAAATCCCCCGTCTGGTTCAAATTGTCTTTACAGATTTAAATGAGAAGACATTGCTCCTGAAAGTGCTTTGACAACCATCCCCTGTCCATTATAATATGAAATTACGGAAGTAAAATAGAAGGAAGATGGGCAACCTGAGGGTCTCCAGATTTATTTGACTGCAATATTCATTGTCCATCACTACTGGTAATGGTGGCTAGAGCTCATAGGAGCTGTAGCCCAACATTATCTGGAGAGCCACAAGTTGTTTGTCTCAGATATTTATTCATTTAATTGATTGATTGATATTCCACTTTTTTCCTGTATAGGATCCATGAAATGATATCTGATTAGATATGAGAGAAATGCTGGAGAAAGTTGAATTTCGGTCGATAAAATAGAGTCCACAGATGTTGATGTCAAATAAAACATGTTACTCTTTAAGGTCCCCCAGGACTCTGTTGTTCTTGTTTTTTTTGTTGTTGTTTTTGCAACAGACTAACACCTCAACCCAAAATTCTTGCGTTTCAGTGTCACTCTTAATGACACTTCATAATGGGAGGCCCTGCATGTGGAAATAACTTTAGTCCTTGTTCCAGAAGAACGTTTGGCTCCTTTTCATCGTTATGCAGGCCTTGTTTCCCTTATCCTTGATGAGTATCCCATTTGGCAGCAGCGTTTATGCATTTAGCGTAATAACCAACAATTTCAGGATGATAAAGCTTATGCTTTTCTCCAGCCTGGAGGTGTGACTGATGTCCACTGCCACCCTCTTCACCTTGACAGAGATTAGCATCTCTTTAGAATGCGAGGAGAAAGATGGCAATTTTTAAAGCCTACTTTACAAAGGAAATAAAAAGCATAGCCAGCTTCAATTCAATCCAATTCATTCCTCAATCTACTTGCAGAGCAACATGACAGTTTGGGATGTTGTTAATTTCGAGAGGAGGGGTAGCAGTGTCTTTCTTTCTTTCTTTCTTTCTTTCTTTCTTTCTTTCTTTCTTTCTTTCTTTCTTTCTTTCTTTCTTTCTTTCTTTCCTTCCCTCCCTCCCTCCCTCCCTCCTTCCCTCCCTCCCTCCTTCCTTCCTTCCTTCCTTCCTTCCTTCCTTCCTTCCTTCCTTCCTTCCTTCCTTCCTTCCTTCCTTCTTCCTTCTTTCTTTCTTTCTTTCTTTCTTTCTTTCTTTCTTTCTTTCTTTCTTTCTTTCTTTTATTAGGCAGTGCTAAATTTCTAGAATGAGAAACAGTAGAGCTGCTGCCAGTGGCACAACATAGCTGTTGGACACATAACCCTCTTCTGATATCCTGATTACTGGGCCCAGTTAGTAGTACTATGAGGCACTCTGTACATGAGGTAAGGTACACTAAGGCTAATAAATGCAATTTCTACTTCTGGAGCTGGGTATGAAAGGGTGTTAGAGAGAGTGGGAACTACCACTGAAAAGACCAAATTTTTTAGATGATACCTGCCAATATTCTGTAGGTCATGGGATAATTAAGCCCAATGAATACCAGGTGCTCTAGGAATATTTCAGAGGAAGAAACTGGCAAAACCACCTCTGAGTATTCATGAGGTCACCATGAGTCGACAGGCAACTTGAAGGCACATACACAAAAACACCAGAGATCTCAAAGGTTGACTGAATCAGTCAGGTTGTCTGTC
Source organism: Iguana delicatissima (assembly GCA_948472985.1). NCBI lineage: Eukaryota > Metazoa > Chordata > Lepidosauria > Squamata > Iguanidae > Iguana > Iguana delicatissima. Next base: position 330,600 of record CAOKZL010000698.1, on the reverse strand, counting down.
AGCTGTTCTGGACCCTGGTTGTTTAGGGTTTTACATGCTATCAGAAAAACTTTGAACATGGCTTGGTAGCAAATAGGCAGTCAGTACAGTTCTTTTAATACAGAGTTGTAATATGTTAAAGCACCCAGCTCCTTGTACTGCATTAACCTCTGAGCATGAGGGCAGTTGCAGTTAAAGTGCATTACAGTGGAATAATGATGAGACTACTAACACATGTGGACCACAATAGTTAGGCTATCAATCTCCAGAAATACAAAAGTTGTACCAATCAAAGATGGTAATGGACACACTGAAACATTACCTGGCCTGCTCCTGGATCTCCAATGACAAAGATGGATCCAAGAACATCCATCAATTATGTACTTGTTCCTTTAGTGGAAGTGCAACTTCATCCAGAACAGATAAATTGCTGAATTGCCAGGCCTAGAACTACCCTCCAAGAGGGTCTCTTTTGTCTGCATTCAGCTTCAGTTTATTATCCTTTCAGTCCCTAAGTGCACCCAGGCATTGGTTGAGAACAGTCCCAATCTTTCCTGATTCAGACGTTGCAGATAGATAGATAGATAGAGAGGAATTTCATACTGGTGGTACCTTGCACCAAATTTCCTGATGGGCCTTCCCAATGACTTCATAGACTCGAAGCAGCTTTAAAGATGAAATAGTGCCTCATGGAATCCTGCAGCTCAACAAAGGGGGGCCCAAGGCAGTGCTGTTCTCTGGGATTTGCCCTATAAATAAAGAGCCAAACAATGCTGAAATCATGCTGCCAACTCTTCACTCACAGAGACAATCCAAGAACATGTTGTGGTCAATGGGCCATCAAAAGCAAGCAGAAGTATCAGCGTCATCTTGCCTTTGTATCTCTGCTGTAGGTCATCCATCAGGATAACCAAAGCTAATTTCATCCTGAAACCTAACCTGACTCCAGATTAAATTGGGGCAAGATAGTCAGTTCCATTCAAGAGTGCTTGTATCTGAGCTGACACAACTCTCCCACGAACCTTACTCCTCACAAAGTAGTTGTGATCAGGTATAAGTTGGTATACTATAAACCTTAGGCTCCAGGAGGATTTTTTTCAGGTGTGCTTACACCATTTTCTCCTTCAATGGAGTGGGGACAACTCTATCATTTAAGGATGAATTCACCACCCCCTGGATCCATGTGGTCAACTCCCTGACAGCTTGGTTCAAACAGACTGTAATGGACAAGGCTTGAGAGAACATGTCATGATTTGTACAAATGCAAGCATCTTGCTCATATCCTCAGAGCTCTTACACGGGGTTCATGGAATGGATGCAAACAATCTCAAAGCAATCTGAAAAGCTTGGATAAACACCTATTCAATGAACATAGCAAAGGAGGCTATATCTTTTGCCTTTATTGTTACATTTGTGCACTGTTATGTGTTTGATCATCCATGCATTGAGTCTTCTGAAGAACTTCCTGGTAAAATCAGGTAGTGGTAGTAGAAGCAGCGAAAACTCTATAGAACTAAAGGGGGAACACAAGATTTATAGTGCTGATGTGTTGGTTATTAGTTTCAAAGTCCTACAGAGTTTGGTTCCAAGTTACCTGCAGGATTGTCTCTTCCCATACAATCTGCCCTGTACACTCAGGTCCTCTGGGGACCATTTGCTTAAACCGGCTAGGACTAGACTGGCAATAGTCACCCAGAGGACTTTCTCATTGGCCACCCCTAGACTGCGGAATGACCTGGCGGAAGAGGTTTGGTAGTAAAATATGCTGTCCGAATTCAAAAAAGTGCTAAAGACCTATATCTTCTGGCAGGCCTACCTAACCTATTTTTAAGTATACTTTTAACTGTCGTTTTAATTGTATTTGTACTTTGAATTGTACTTTTAACTATGATATATTTTAATTAGGATATATTTGTATTTTAAATGGTTTTGTGTTTTAGGATATTTTAGTCACAATTTGCTTTCGATTATATCTATGTTGTACCCTGCCAACGCAATTGCCATCTAGGACTGTTGGAAAATCTCCCCAAGTGTGTAGGAATCCATTAGATTCCATAAATGATAAGACAAGGACCATCTTAATAGATTCCCCTTTCCTGCTGGGACATATTGGCACAATGAGACCATACCTCACCAGAATATGGTCATACCTTGAAAACTGATTGATTTCCATCCTCTCAGTATTCACACCCTGAGAGAGATGCCAAATAAAATTTGGATGTTTAAACTATATGTTTCTTTTTTAACGATTTCCAGTTGTATAGCCAACTTTTTGGACATTGTATCATGTACTATTACAAAGAACAATGTGCAATACAATCCTGTGCATATGTACACAGAAGTGTGTCTAACTGTGTTCAGTAGGCCTGGTTTCCAAGCAAATATTGTGCATAGGATTGAGGCCACAGAGCTCTAGTTGTTGTGTTTCATTATTACTGCAGAATACTTTGGGAGGGGGTAGTGTTTATTGTATATTTGTACTGTGAACCACCTTGCGAGATGTAAAAGGCCAAAACTGTTGTTTATAAATCTAAAAATAAGTTATAAAGTAAATAAATGCTATGTGTTCCAGAACTAAGGATGCAAACCTAATGCAGGAAGGTCAGCTTTCAATCCTTTCCAACCAGATAAATTGCTGCAGGATCAGCAAATAAATTACCCCTGTCTATTTATCTAGGACACTAGCCAGCTTACACAATGAATGCAGTAAGACACAACAATAGTTCTATCTGGCCATTATGCCTCACATGACTAACAGCATGTGAGAGGAAGGATAGCGCTGGTCCCACAGTCACATCATTACGGGCTCTGCCATGCCCTTCTCCCACACATGGGGCGGGGGGAAGAGCTGTGAAGCTTGCTATAAGCCTGAAGCCTCTTCCTCATCATGTAGAACCCTGTGTGATCATAAGAGCAGTACTTCTGTGAGCACCAAGTAGTTGTGTCTCAGACCCATCATTTAAATCTCCCACAGTCCCCTAACATAGCATTATCCCAGTCTTGTATCCCCAAAGGTTAGGCTGTGTTCCCAGAATTCCTGATCATTTGCCATGCAAGCTGGGGCTTCTGGGACTTAATGTCCAAGAACTTCTGGAAAGCCAAAATTAGGAACCCACTGTTCATGGGCATTGTGAAAAATCAAAGCAGAAACTTCAAGACCCCTATGAAGGGTGCATACTTGTGCACCTGATAACACTATATAACAGGCACAGCAGAAAATGTAATTGGTGACTCAAAGACCACTGGCAGCCACTGGAATACCAAGAAATAAAATTGTTTAAACTCTTCCATTCAGTGTAATAATGTTACAGCCCTTAACTGGAAGCATAAGTGTGTATGTGAGGTTTCTGTGCAAACCACAGATCCTAGGGTACTTTTTCAGGAAGGATGAAGTTCACCTCTGTGAAAGCAAGACTGGAAATCATACAGCTCTCCAGGATGAAAATCATGCAACCCTTTCACACTACACACACTACACTTTGATGCCACTTTAACTGGCATGGTTCAACACTCCAGAACACGTGGATTTGTAGTTGTGTGAGACACAGAGAGCTCTAATGCTGTAGCTCATCAGAGTGTGCTAGATAATTCTAAAGCCCTCACCAAACTACAAATCACTGGATTCTGCAGGAGGACGTCCTGGCAGTTAAAGAGGTACCAAACTGCCATAGCTGTGCAGTGGAATATGTGATTAAAATCATCATCATCATCATCATCATCATCATCTTCATCATTTGCAGGACATCATATCGACTATTAACTGATAACAAACAATTTACTGTCCTTTATGACGCCCAAAATCTACTGCATGAGGCAGCCACCTTACCTTATATAATGGCAAAGTGAGCCCTAGTGCCATGGAAAAGTTTTAAGGTAGCACATTCATTTCCTCCTACACTCAAACTTTATGATTTTTAAAAAATCATTGTTTAAAACCTTATATAAAGCCTAGAGTAGAAATGAAAAATCATGTCATATATTGGAAAAAAGACACAGAAAGAGGAAGTTCAGCTCTTCTCTTCAGGCCCTTATTCATAATTTCTTAGGACTGAATATTGGCTGAAATATGTAAAATAATATGAACCGGAGGGGAATCGTTTCCAGAAGAGAAGGGCAGACAGCTTTCTCGGGAAAGTGAATGGCAATCTCAGGAGATTAGGAGAATGCCAGTGATGAAAACTGAAGAGAGAATGGGGAAGAGAAACGGCTGCAGATTTTAAAACTTGCTGACAATTTATCCTGTATCACTGCCATTTCTCTTTTCCTAAAAGTTGCAAAAGTTGTGGTCCTCTGAAAGCTTGTTAAAAGGCATTATTCCTATCAAGTCAAGAACACTATGGGACTGTGGTAATGAAGGGGAAAGTAAAACAAGCTGTGAACTCAGAATTCAAGGAATTTTATGCCAGTGTTGTTTAAAAGTAGATTCTAGAGCAGAATCAAAGATGTCTTTCTTTCAAATATCTTTGTAGGAATGCTAATCAGTTTGTGGCTTATGGGATGAACAGAGGCCAAGGAATCTGTGAGGCACTAATTAGCCATGGGAGCAACAAAGTTATGTGGCTGAACATGGTTGATCACATAGCTGTGAAATGGAAAAGGAAGAAGGGGGATGATTTGAAAGGGATGGGTGCCATGTGGGAAAGGTATGTTCAACCCTTCCTCCACAGAACAGTGTCCTCACAGTCCCACTGCAAACAACCCCATCTTCCTGTTTCTATACTGAAGAGACTGAGGCCATTTCTGCACTACAATGCTATAGTGCTATCATTCCACTTTCCACATCCTATGGAATCCTGGGGTTTGCAATTCAGGGAGGGGCATTGAGAATTCTTAGCCAGAGAACTCTTTGGCCTCACTAAACTACAAACCCCAGAATTCCACAGGATGTTGAAAGTGGAATAAGAGCACTATAACAGCGTAGTGGGGAAATGACCTAAGTGCCCTTTCACACTATACGATTATACTGCTATGATTCCATTTTAACTGCCATAGCTATATCCTATGGATTCTTGGGGCATCTAGTTTGGTGAATCATGAAAGTTCTTTGCCTAAACTCCCAGGCCCAAGATCATCTAGGGTAGAACCACGACAATGAAAGTGGAATCACAGCACTATACTTGTGTAGTGTGAAAAGGCTAAGAAAGTAAGTCCATTCAGAAAAAAGAAGGAGGTAATAGGGTGGGAGATAATTTAGCGAGGAAAGATTTCACCACCTCTCACCTGTTGTTCTCTTTTAATTACCCACACCACCTTACCTCCCATACCTTTAGAGACATATGACATGATCTCAATTTTAAGGAAGGGACTGTGGCTTTCAGAGCCTCCACTGCCCCAGTTTGGCAAACACAGGTTAATCCTTTGTCATCCCCTTTTTCAGCTGCTTTTAAAATGTTGTAGTTTCTCTGTCCTCCTCTCACTTTTCCCCTTTTTCTTCAGCTTACCTCAATTGTTGCAAACTGAGTTCAAAGTGAAGAAGTAGTTTGCATTCTGCTAATTCAGCAGGGAGAAGAAGAGGAAAGGCTGGAATCTTACCTTTCCCAATGGATTCAGGCAAAAGCAAACTGCTACACTCCTTCCTAACTTGTGCATGCTCATCAAATTTGTAGATGACACCAAATTGAGGGGGGGGTTGCTAATACGCCAGAGGACAGGATCAAAATTCAAAATGACCTGGATAAATTGGAGAGCTGAGCCAAAGCTAACAAAATGAAATTCAACAGAGAGAAGTGTAAGTTCCTACACTTAGGTAGAAAAAATGGAATACAGAAATATAGGATGGGGGACACGTGGCTGGATAGCAGTACGTGTGAAAGGGATCTAGGAGTCTTAATAGACCACAAGCGGAACATGAGTCAGCAGTGTGATGTGGCAGCCAAGAAAGTCAATGCAATTCTCAGTTGCATCAATAGGAGTATGGTGTCTAGATCGAGGGAGGTAATGGTACCACTCTATTCTGCTTTGGTTAGACCTCATCTTGAATACTGTGTCCAGTTCTGGGCACACCAATTCAAGAAGGACGTGGTCAAGCTGGAGCAAGTCCAGAGAAGGGAGGCCAAAATGGTGAGGGGCCTGAAAGCCATGCCCTAGGAGGATAGACTTAGAGAGCTGGGTATGTTTCGTCTGCAGAAGAGAACATTAAGAGGGGACATGCTAGCCATGTTTAAGTATTTGAAGGGATGCCATGTAGAGGAGAGAGTGGGCTTATTTTCTGCTGCTCCAGAGACCAGGACAAGGAGCAATGGATTCAAGCTGCAGGAAAGGAGATTCCACCTGAACCTTAGGAAGAACTTCCTTACAGTCAGGGCTGTCCAGCAGTGGAATATGCTGCCTCGGAGTGTAGTGGAGTCTCCTTCTTTGGAGGTTTTTCGGAGCAGAGGCTGGATGGCCATCTGTCGGGAGTGCTTTGAGTGTGTTCCTGCATGGCAGGGGGTTGGACTGGATGGCCCGTGTGGTCTCTTCCAACTCTACATTTCTATGATTCTATGATACCTCGCTAATAACGTTTGCATTCTTGACTACACTCTGAGGTTGTTTGGCCACACATGTCCCAGTTTTTGTCTATGAAATGTTAGAGGGTATGGCCTCCATCCCATTTCATTTGGGATCAGATTAAGTTCCTGTAAGGTGAGAGTGGGTTCAAAATGGAATCTTGCAACAGGACTCAGAAATCTTATACTTTGTACCACCCAGACAGCAAAGAGCAAGCTTGAGGAAAAGGTGGCTTATGGGCCCTACATAACTCCTTCTGGAGTTCTAATGTGACCTCTAGCATCCCTGTTTTGCTTTGTTTTTTTACTTACTTGCCTCCCTTTAGGCCGTGTAAGAGGCAATTGCATTTTGAGTCTCCCTGATGTACAACTGTAGAACTGGAAGAGATCACAAGGGCCACCAAGTCCAACCCTGTGTGCTAGGGAAGGGCATGGGTAAGTGGAGGAGACATGTCCATTTCCCAATTAAGTATATTTTCTGAACTGATCTCAAGTCACTTGTTTGGAATGCCAGCCAGCTGGCCATGCCTTCTTGTAAGAGACTCCATTCCAATGTCCCTAGTTTTCTTCCTATATGCCAACAGTTTGTTAGCATTCCATATCTGTCAAGCATGCTGGGTCCTCATTGGGCTAGAGTCCTCCTATCTATGCACTGTTGTTTTTTTTCTAAAGCATTTTTGTACTTTTGCAAATGTTTGGGGTAGCCCTGGACTTGCTGGTCATTCCCTCTTGTCCATGTGTAGTGATGCTGTTTCAGCTTTGAAAGGAACCATACTGGGAGAAGACATTCCTCATTAGTATGTAGGATATGTTTTTGTTGATATGTCCCTTCAAGTCACCTCTGACTTATGGTGACCCTATCCTGGGGTTTTCTTGGCAAGAATTAGTCAGAGGAGATTGGCCATTGCCTTCCTCTTAAGCTGAGAGAGTGCGACCTGCCCAAGAGTTTTCATGGCTGAGCAGAGATTTAAATATTGGACTCCCAGAGGCCTAGAATTGTAGAATCATGGACTTGGAAGGCACCACAGGGCCATCTGGTCCAACTCCCTGCAGTGTTGGAATATACAACTAAAGCACTTCTGAAAGATGCCCGGCCAACTTCTATTTAAAGACCTCCAAAGATGAAGAGTCTACCATCCTTGGAGGCAATATATTCCATTATCAAATTGCCCTTACAGTTAAAAATTCTTCCTAATGTTTAGGTGGAATCTCTTTTCTTGTAATTTTTTTAATGTTGTCCTAGTCTAACATTTAAACCACTACGCTGGCCATCATGTTGGATTTGCGGGAGCAGATTGTTTCCCAAGCAGTAAAAATAAAAAGAAACTCTACACACATGCAGACACACACACACACACACTTGAATGTAGTCTTCTCACTCTGAGGACTGTATGAGAGGAGCCAGGCTCTGAGGTTTGAGAATCCTAACTGGCAGACTATGACTAAGGCCCTTTCCGCACGAGGCGAGTGAATCGCTCGCGAGTGCCGTTACTTACCAGTTCTTCTTGGCTCGAAGAAACGTGGACTGTCCCTTAAGCCCTTCCGCAGGGCTCCTCTCTTTGTTTCAGGGCGATGCTGAGCAGTGCGAGGTGTTTAGATCCACACTGGTGAGGCTGACAAAATGGCGGCTTCCTGTTCTTCGTGGGTCCGGACCAACCGCTGAAGCTGGCCACGCCCACAGCCCACCCTCCGCTGATTGCGGGCTCGCATTGGTGCGAATCTGCGCATCTGCACAATGAAATGTGCAGCTCCGGAAAATTGAAAGACCGTTTTTTCCCGGTCTTCACTTAGCGCACTGGAGGACCACTTGGGGGCGTTTTGGATCGGACTTAGGTGCGGAACTAAGGTAAATAGTCCAAACCTAGTCTGATCCAAGGTGCGGACGACGAACATGACAGGATGCCTTGGCCCATCTTAACTTCCTCGTGCAGAAGGCCTAAGAATGTGAATCTAGATCCCAGTCCTGGCATTCAGATGGGTGGCATGAGATGAGAATATTTATTCCTCATATTCTATCTTATCTTTGGAGGAATTCAGAGTAGTATATTAGTGCCTATACTTGGAATGGAAAGTGTGGGACTAGTTGAAAGAGCAAGACTGAGTAAATTATGCGGTAGAATGGGAAACTGAGGCCTTGATTCATTTCATGCCACAATATGCCTATCTGAACATCTAGTACTGATGCACCTCTATGCCTCAAAGGGATTTCTCTTTCTCTTCCAGGTCTGCTGCTTTCAAATGCAGATATGCATGCACTGCATTCTCCAGAGAGGTGTGGCTGATTAGCCACAAAAAAGGACTTTTAAAACTCAGGAAGTAACCTCACATGAAATCAGCCCACTGAACCCACCTAGCTCAGTACTATCTACCACAGAGGAGGAAATCTTGTGGATTATCAGATGTTGCTGGATTGCAAGTCCCAGCAGCCTTAACCAGCAGATCTAATCAAGAGGGATGTTGGGACTTGCAATCTAACAATAATCTGCCAGGACATCCCCAGTCCTGGTCTACCCTGGTTGGCAATAATTCTCCAATTGGGGGGCAGAACTTTTCCCCCTTCCACTCTACTTGAAAATTAAATGACAGGCATTGAACTTAGGACCCCTTTGCTTGCAATACATGAACTCCATGCCTAAGCTAGAGTAGACCTGTGGGAAAAAATCTATCTATCCCAACATTTTGTCTCCAATCAAATGTTTTTTGGCAGTTTGCAAGTATGTGGGATGAGCATCAAGCCAATAGCTCTCAGCAGCAGTCTGTTCTCTGTAGTGAGGGATGCAGGTATATTTCATCTGTACATGGAGGCTCCATTTATCTATTTCTTGCTAAAAGCTGTAGATTTGTCCCATGTTGATTTGTCTGCTCCATCAATAATGCCATCTATGCTACTGACTATTGTAGCATCTTGTGTCAGTGAACTATCCCCCACCTCCAACTTTCCTGCTTGGCCAGCAGGCTGTGTGATTGTTGCTGCGGCTTGCAAAACACAATGAATGGAAACAATTGTTCCACAACTGCTTGCTACTTGCTGCATTCCTGTTTTGCAAAACAGACTGAAAGAAGCCCACAACAGAGAACAGAGACAACGCCACTATTATTTGCTTTATGTTTCTTTTCCCCACAAAATCTGGTATATGGCACTACACAGCCCTGACACTTAACCCAGGCTAAGAAGAACAGACTCCATCAGGATGTGTCAGGGCTCATTAAAAATAATTTGATTCTAGCTCCCGTTGCTTCTCCATCTGCCTAAAAATGAGTGACAGGTTGAATGACAGGCAGCATAGGAGAAAGAAGAGAACTTAGAATCGCTGCAGTTCAGTGCTTGCTTGAAATTAATTGAAGAGGAAGCTGCCACTTTAAAGATGACAGAGATAGTCGAGAAAATAGGCAGCGTTAGGGTTGAGGCATCTGGGCTTCCAGTGAGAAGGCCTGGCAACCAACGCTGCAGGTCAGTGATGAAAAGGAACAGGCCCGTCTTCAGAGTGACCCAAATGCCTCTTAAGCCAGAAATGGACCTTGATTACTGGTTAAAGCCTGGAATTTGAGAGAGCATTATGAGAATTAGTCAGAACAAGGCCAGGCAGAAACCAAAGGGCACCCTTTTACATTTATTAAGACTTCGCAGAAGACTTTCAAAGTAATCAAAAGAAAGACTTTGTGTCCTTTAAACAAAAATTGCACATGGCGTAGCAGGCAAATTTTTGGCAGCAGAAATATGCCTATGGATGTCTAAGTGACTTCAAGTCACCTGTCAGCTTACAGTGACCCCATGGATTTCATGTAGTTCTCTTAGGCAAGGCATACTCAGAAGTAGTTTGCCATTGCCTTCCTCTAAGATAGAGCTTGCAGCACCTGGTGTTCCTGGCAGTCCAATGTCCAAGTGCTAACCAGCAGGCCTGACCTGCTTAGCTTCCAAAATCAGATGGGATCTAGTGCTTTCAGGGTATTTAGGCTCTTTAAAAAAAACCTGTATCCCCAGAATTTATTATTGTATTCCAAGCCCAGGTGATCTTATATTAGTCAGTCTGGCCTGACTGACAACAATTTTCAGACTTTCAGTGGGAAAGAAGTCTTTGCTATTATTGGCTAATGGATATCACAGATGATAGCTGGGTCCCCCTGTATTTAAAATATATGCTCTTTATTCAAGGGTCCTAAACAGTACTAGCCCCTTAAAATGGGGTGTTGGAGGAGATTTGCAGCTTCCAGGTCTTTTTTCCTAGGTTTACTACCTTACCTTAGTCTTAGAACATTAATTGCATTAGCTCTTGGATCATAGCAAGTCTAAATCAGATAACAAAATTTGCATGGGAATATTCAATTTCCAGCATGCTGTTCACATGGTGGCCAGCCACATGCCTGGGGAAACATCCTCCAGCAAGCCATGTATGCAGTTTTCAATTGATAGGAAAGCAAATGAAGAAGTCCTTCCAGCTTTGGGCCAGTGCTGGTTTGTCTGATGATCAGATTCCATCCCAAAACAGCTAAAAAATGTTCCTTGCCTGTGAACTTTCTGAGCCTCAATCTCAATTCTGCATTGGATGACTAGTTTTTTGGAGGGTCTTTTGAGGAAGCAGTAGTTCTCAAGTCATTTCTGTCTGCAAACAATTTAAGTCAAGTCAGCCTTCTGCTTATGTACTTAATATGGTCAAGTCATGGAAATCACTTCTGTGCCAAAACCATTTGAGCCCATTTGACATCTGAAAGGAAGGAAGGCCTTTTAATGAAGCTAAACAGCTTTTTCAATCCCTTGTCTCTTGTGTATTTCCCTTCACATATGATAATGCCCTCAATAACCTAATGAGGTCAAAAGAAAATTTCCATCTCTCTTTCTTAAAACTCCTTCCCTTTTTCTTTACTTTTCTGTCTAGCAGAAACAAAATAAAAGCAGCAGGCAGATATAATGGAAGACATAGCATATATGCCTATGGCAGCCTTCCATCTCTTATCCTTGCCTGCGTGGCTGAGATGGATTTTGGCCAATGTGAGATCACATGGACAGGAAAGACTTTCTGGAGCAAAGCATTTCACTTTCTTTGGAAGTTCTCAGCAAACCACAGACTTGAATGACAACAGAGGGAACTTAATAGAGTCCTGAAATCTGAGACTCACTGCTGGAGCTTAGGGGGAACTGCAGAAATGGAACTGGAGAACTCTGGAGGACATAACTAGAAATTGTTTGAACAAATGAGTCTTTCTGAGGCTGTTTGAAAAGGATGTTGCACTTCTGAGGAAATGGAGTGTGTGTGTGTGTGTGTGTGTTTGTGTGTGTATGTGCATATGTGTGTGTAAGTCACCTGTTGACTTATAGCAACCCCAGGAATTTCATAGGATTTTCTTAGGCAAGGAATACTCAGAGGTGGTTTTGCCAGTGCCTTCTTCTGAAATGTAGCCTACAGCACCTGATATTCACTGGCAGTCTATTATGCCTATTAAGACATCTTTGATGGAAAGGTAACCCTAGTTCATGTAACTAAGCTAAATTATGACCTGAATTGTATAACTGCCACTAGAGGAAAATATTTCTATCATGCTTACCTTCTGGAGAGGAAGGCTGGGTTGCTGATGCCAGGAAGATAATAGGTTCCCCAAGTTTCCAGACTGTAGGGAAACATAAACCTTTCCACTGCCCTTTGAATGTTGCTAGTATTCAGCCAGGAAGAAATTGGATGATTTTCAGTGTGTGATCCCCATCTTTTTTTTGTGTGACAATGATAGCTGGCAGTTTCCATGTCACAGGAATGGGGAATCCAGTCCAGGTTTTAATCTGAACTTTAAAAGACTTATCCAAAGTACTGAATGTTTTCAGGGATATAGCTCAGCACTTTGGATAGTGCCTTTGAAGTTCAGACTACCACTCAGAAGAGATTCATTTCCCCAAAAAATGGAAGTCAGCCATCACTGCTGGCTCATCTTTCACATCTTTGGCAGTCTAAGGGCATGGTGCAAAGGTTACTTCAATGTGCCATTCAGCCTGAGCAAAAATGGTGGGATGGGGCCAGAGCTCAACTTTTGCAGCCTTCCAGGTGATGCTGCCTATTGATGAGCTTGTCGTATATGTTGCTCTTGAGACAGAAACTTCTTGGGACTATTATTATCCCCACCATATTAATTTCAGTCTACTATATCTCCGAGGGGAACTAAAAGTAAGAAGAAACAGAGCTGCCAACAGACCTGGCAAACCTGTCTGAACCCCCATTTCCCCACTTTCCTCCTCTGCTATGTCCTTAGCCAATAATTTGTGGGCAATGAAGAGCCACCATGATGTAGTGGTTTGAGTATTGGGCTATGGCTCTGGAGACCAGGGTTTGAACCCCCACTCAGCCATGGAAACCCAGTGGCTGACCTTGGGCAAGTTACACTCTCTAAACCTCAGAGGAAGACGAAGGCAAAGGCAACCCTCCATAAATAAGTCTTGCCAAGAAACTCTGTGGCAGGTTCTCCTTAGAGTTGCCATAAGTTGGAAATGACTTGAAGGCACACAACAACAACGACTGCAATAACAGCTAGAAAATGTGAGAGATCTGGTGGATCTCTCTAGCAGAGCAAATAATGTTCTAGGCAGAAGTTTGAAATAGGAAGTAGTCAACAATTAGATGGTTTCAGGAAAAACTAGAGTTTCTCATCCAGAGAGCTCATGGAAGCCACATGCTTAATGGAGGCAGGCAGGAAGGAAGAGAGAGCAGAGACCTCTGAGAACAAAAGATACTTACCTGCTATAGGAATAGAGTGGTTGTGAACAAGCAAACAGGAAATAGCCATAAACCAATTGTGTCTAAACTGTTTGAGTGACATGCAACCTAACTACCAGTAAGTATAGGGCAGGCAAAAGGTTGGTATCTCCAGCAACAATAATGTGAAGATTTCTGGGCCTGAGTAAGTTCTGTTGGATGCTATGGAGATGAGAAGAAACTGGGTAGATGCACGACTGCCATGTTCAAAGCCAGCCCCACCTTTTGAGTAACATCTCCTCTGGTTCTAAAGCTTGCCCTTGAGAACTTCTGCAAAGAAGCAGTCACCTTCCTGGTCAATGGAGAAATTTATGAGTCAACTGTTATCATTGCTCTTGTGTTCTTTTTCAATGAGTTATGTCAATGCTTGAAAAATAAATCAGCTCTAGATAGAGATGTACACACACTCACAAGCCACCCATGTTCTCTAGCAAAAGCTCAGGGACATTTTTTATTGAGTCAATCACTATTTTAAAAGAGGGTGAATCAAAGTTCATACACATATAAGTTGTTAAATGATATCCCTAAGATGAAACAATACATAAACTCAGCAATCTTTAGTCCACAAACAAGACAGGCACCGTTACATTCCCATTTGCAGTAAACATCATGTAAATGTCACCCAGTTCTAGGACAAAAGTGATATATTGCTGAGCAGAGGCTTAGCTGAGAGATTTTCAATAGTGCCTGTTTGATCATAAAGTATATTGCCTAACATCTATTGGAGAGGGAGTTTAGCACAGGGGGTGAGAGGACAAGAACATCTGTTTTGGATGCAGAAGATCCTGGGTCCAGTCCTCAGAGTGAATGATACTTGCCTCAGGAGAGATGGAAAGTATGAAATACAGTCCTCCAGATATTGTTGGTCTGCAGTTCTCATAATTCTCATGATTAACTATGCTGACAAAGGGAGATGAAATTCAACAAGACTTGGAAGGTCATGTAGTCTGCACTCCTGGCCTAGATGAATAATCTGGTTTGATAACTATCAGTAATATGGTTTGACAAATGATCATCACAAACACTAATGAAAGGTAAATGTATCAATGGCTAGTGATCTGCAAATAGCTGTGAACAATGAAATGAAATTTAAATAACCCACTACCTTTAGACCATTGGACAATTTCACTTGTTTATCAAGTCAGTTATGGATTGATGTCCTTGTTCTCTTTTCTCCTTTCCCATTACTGAGTTTGACTATAAATAACTATTACTCTTGATAGCCATATATGGTATCTTCAATGTTAGAGATAATATTGTGGGGGAAGGACCCAAAGAAAGAATTCTGGCTGCACACACCCCAAAATCTATTTAAATATATTTGGAAATCCAAACTGTCATCTAAATTTTCAGTGGCTTTCAGGGTTAAAGTACTGTGATCTTTCAATTAGTAGGGATGATGACATCTGTCACCACCTCAACTTCTCCCTTTCCTCTCTGGTTAGTTGCAATCCTTACAATAACTTTATGGGGGTAGATTTTCTCAGCACCAATATATTGTTCTGAAGTATCTCTTTTATAATGAAAAGTGCTTTGGGATTGCATAGTCTTAAATGAGTGATTAAGAACCATTAGCTGTACAAAAAGCCTGTTCTGAGTAGAGATGGCAACTCCTAATCTATTTTATGGATATGGATCAATAGAGCTGCCTGTATTTTTGGACTCTCCTTGGGGTATGTGGTTTTGGAGAATGTCATGACAGGCAAGGGCAATACTAAATTTCAGTAGTCCTTATAAAAACACAATAAGGTAGGTCTGTAGTTCTATCTTCACCTACAACTGAGACTATAAGGAAGGTCTGTAGCACTATTTTCTCCTGAAACTGAGACTAAGAGAATAGGGTTGACCTGTCAAGCATCCACTGAATTTGGGGTTGAACTAAAACTGGAACATTTTTTTTTTTACTGGCTTTCACATCATCTATGCTCCATCAGCTAGTTGTAAGTGGATAAGACAGTCAAAGAGCAGAGCTTACTTTGTTACTTTTCTGGATTACAGCTCACAAGATATCCTAGTCAACATAATCTCTGTGCTACCCAGGGGAAGCTGTAGTCCCCAAAAGTAATGTTTCCAAGCTTTGGGTCCAGCATACATCCATAAAATGGAAAAATTATTTTCCAGATGTGTTTGCAGTTGGACTTCACTCAGACCTGAACAGGAATGCAAAGAGACCAACTTCAACTTCAAATAATTCTGAGGCTTCCATTCTGCAGCTGTCAAACCGAGAAGTGCCATTTGAGCAGTTATCCGTTATGGCAGGTGACCCATACTTAAAGACCGCCATCAGTAAGATCAGCACTGCACAGAAGTCTTCAAGTGAATCGTGTAACAAACGTAAGGAATTACCATGACCTTTAAAAACACATTGTTCCTGAGTGACAGAACTTGGGAGTCCTCCAATTAAACATAAAAGCAGATTCTTTTGTGTGAGCGAAGAGAGACATTCTTCCTCATTTTGTCCAACTAAGTTCGGAGAAGGGGGAAAAAACTTTCCCCTTTGAAACAATTATGCCTCCAAAATGCCTTTGGCATGGGTCCATCCAATTATGGTGCAGGTTATTTGACATGCTAAGTCTTATATTACAGGCAAAACTCTGCTCTCCATTACCAGCGGCTTGAATATTTGCTTTGTCTGCTAATACAAATTTTTGACTGAGTGCAAAGCAATTTGCTGGGACAAAGCAAACAGTACAAATGAACCCCTGGCTTGACATTCCTTATCAGTTGCTAATACAGTCTCTGTCTGTTCTGTCCTAGAAATTATGTAGAAAAGACTGCTTAGGATGCTTTTAGTGCCCTGCCCCACCTCCTCTCCAGCTCAGGATTCACAAACACAAGATCTAGGAAAGAAAGTAAGGCCATCAGTTCAAAAAATTAACTTGTGGAACACTTCCTCGAAGAAGAAACCAGGGAGTGACAAAGGGAAACTGTAGTACAGGAGCTAGGTCCAGATGGCCAGCTCCTGGTTGGCAATGGCAACTGACCTTTCCCTTCTAATGGCCACCCTGGCCCTAGATTTTCAACACAAGTATCCCCTGCTCTAAGGGCTCTTCCACACTACACTGTTAGAGTGCTATTGTTCTACTTTCAACATCCTATGGAATCCTGGAGTTTGCAGTTTAGGGAGGGACATTTAGAATTCTCAACCAGAGTTCTATGTCCTCAGTAAACTACAAACCCCAGAATTCCACAGGATGTTGAAAGTGGAATAATAGCACTACAACAGTGTAGTGTTGAAAGGCTCTAAAGCTGTAGAAAACTCAGAGGACAGAACTGTCTGTCTTAGATGCCCCACCTCAATGCTCTTCCAGATATTCTCATATGCATAAAGGCCCGGAGTTTAGAAATGTGGTATTGGGGTTAACAACTCCAAAAATCCCTCCCCACTTTTACCAGTCAATCCCTCCCCTCCAGTGGCATCTCTCTGGTTTAGAGTTGCTAGACTGAAAACTGGAGGGGCTCTTGTACCTTTGAAGGTTGTGTAGATGACGAAATTTCAGCAGATTTTACTTGTCACACAACCAAGTAACAAGCAGCACCAACTGAAATTGCCTCTTCTGCACATCCATTAAAGGTACAGAAGCAGTCTCCAGCTTTCACTCTCGCCACCCTACATTCGGTTTCTGTAGTCTGAGGCAGACACATCTATATATTATACAAATTATTTGTTCATCATGAAAATCACAAAAGAGACCATGAGGGCTGAGCATGTGCATTTATACACTCCCCACTAACTAACTTCTTAGAAGCATTTCTTTCAAAGTTGCTTTGTAGACTCCTTGCCGGTAAGGTAGGAGCACATAACCTACATATCAAAGTACATAGAGCACATCCTTGACTCATTTTCTTTACTACTGTTTTATCACCTCTACTCCCCCCAGAGCTCCTTTTACCTTGTATCTGGGATGTGGAATGTGTATGGATCATAATGATGGACCATAACTTTTATCAGTCCCAGCCAGTACAATCAATAGTGTGGATGACTAGAGTTGCAATCCAGAAACATCTGACTTTTCCCATCCCTCTTTTTGTAGAAACAATAAGAACTATATTTTGGAATACATTTTTCAACCCGGCAGGGCATGGAGGAACATATTGGTAATACGAAAGCTAAACTCACTGCTCAGGGATAACTGTAGTTTATATTTGAAACAGTAAAAAAAAGGCTCATGTCTGTAATTTAATCTGTAGTCTAAATTGAATCCAGTAAAGGATTGATTGAGATGTCTTGCATTTCATTAAGATTGTCCTGTACCTATTATGTTCCAAATCTGGAATTCTTGTTCATATTGTCCTCCTTATTCTGGTACAGAATGGAATCTTTCATAAAGAAGAGTTGAAATGGTAGCTCTCCTTCAGCTGTCAAGATAAGCCTGATGTATAATCATGCAGTAAGTGAATGCTGTTTGGATAGACAGAGAGAAGCAACGGAGGTATAAAGTTTTCAGCGACTGGTTGAATTTAAGACAGTCAGGTAAGATAGGTTACTGCAACACAAAATGCCTCCCACCCAAGCAATGAACTGTTCTTTCTCAAATCCCCTTGGATTTTAGGATATTTTTTCATCCACGTACCATTTATAGGCTTCCCAGTCCCTACACAAGGGGTTGATCACTGGGGAGTAGGATGTCTTGAGACCTCAATACTTGGACTGCCTTTCAATGTATGTACTGTGTACTATGGACTAAGATTTGCAGGAGAGACCTTCTTCTGTATCCCACCAGTAAGGGCAAGACACTGTGGGAAAGTGTGGGGAGAAGGACTGCTCAGCTTTGGTGCTCCAGTTGTGGGATATCCTTTCCTTAGAATGCCCAAGTGGCACCAACACTGGTATGATTCCAATATCAAATAAAAATACAGCTTTTTGTTAGAGCCTTTTGAGCCTAAGTGATTTAATCCAAAGCTATACATATATTATGGTTTTAAACTGTTCTGTCTTCTTTAAATTGTTTTGCTTTAACAACTGGTCAGTTCATTTAATATATATTTAGTCTTTTAAAATTATGTTATTGTTATATATTATTATAGGGATTTTTAATGTGTTTTATTGTTGCCTACTCCTATTCTAAATGTTCTGATCTGCAAATAGGAAACCAGGAAGCTCCTCATATTGAGACAAACCGTTATACATTTTGCTTTTAAATAGAGTAAGAACCCCTTCAAATGAGAGGGGAAAAAAGCATTGGGAAGTCCCTGGGTTTATTACTCCACAAAACAACTTTATTTTGGCGATCCACACGATGTCTTCATCCGAAGTGCTTCCTGGGAACTTCCCATGTTACAAGGCCTTTTCATTGCTGCTTCTCAGGTCAGTTTAAATTACAGGCTTCTCCCACTTATCTGGCAGATTAGAGACCAGAGCACCATCAGAAAATGGAATTGGTTGAAAAGCAGAACCCATGTGCTAAACAGTAGGGACCATGAAAGACTTGCGGACACTTAGTTGGGACCAACTGTGCACATGCTGCTTGCAAAGTCTCTCAACCAGCTTGGCACCTTTTTCTTCCTCCCAGCTTGCAAGAAGAATTTATGAAAGTGCAGAACCCCTGTTGAATTAATGGAACTTGTCCTTTATTTGGAAGTGTTGAAAGACTGATCATCAGATAACAGGGTGTCAAAAGGCAGAGGTTTTCTGTAGCTCAGTATTTTCCAAAACAAAATGTATCTCACCTTGGCAGTCTGTTAGTGTGATTCTAGAACTAGCTAATATGGCTGTTGCCAGCAATCAGAGCTGTTGTTTTCAGAATACAGATTCAGCAGAAAGTCTCACCTTAGATTTGTATGTTCAACTGGACTCAAACATACGAAGCTCTCTTGCTAGGGGGTTGTGTCCATTTGCTGGTGTGGGTGTGCCTTCAAGTTGCCTGTCAACCTATGGCAACCCCATGAATTTCATAGGCAAGAACTACTCGAAGGTGGTTTTGCCAGTTCCTTCCTCTGAACTATAGGCTACTGCACCTGGCATTTGTTGGTGGCCTCCCATCCAAGTACTGACCAGCAGTGATGTAGACTAAGTCGCTTCAGTGACTTGACTTTGACTTGACTCGGCAATAAATGAAACACTGACTCGACTTGACTTGAGGCTTGTATATTTTTAGTGATTGACTTGCTGCCTTTGGTTCAGTAACATAATACATTCATCCACAAACCTTACAACTTTGAACAAAACACTTCCATCTCTTTTTGCCTATTGGTCACATGACAGTTTGTCTCAAGCCCAAAGTATGGATGCACTTCTCAGAGAAGAACAGCAAATGGGTTAGACAATGGGCTTGAGGGGGCCTTGAGGTCTACTCAGCAGCCTGTCTATGCTGTATACGAGAGGAGTCTTCTAAAACTTTTCTTAAGAGAAGAAGATGAGACTTGCCGCTAGAGTGCAAGGAACATTTCTCAGAGGGGAACAGCAAATGTTTTAGGCAACAGGCTTGAGGAGGAAGGATCCTTCCTTCTAAAGCTTTTGAAGCTTCAGCAATGGAGAGTAAGAAGGATTCTATTCTCCACTTCTGAAAAATCCCTCAGCTTCAGAAATGAAAAGTATGAAGGATCCTATTCCTCACTTCCAAAGCTGCAGACTCTTTTATGCCCATTGGAACAAAACCCTCCAGCTTCAGGAAGGGGGTGGGTGGGACAGATCCTATTCCCCACTTCTGAAGCTGCAGATGGCAAAATCACAAATGTGGAAGGCTGATTCTGCTTAAATTGTTAAAATTGACTTTATGCGACTCTGTCCAGAAATCCTGGTATATAGGTTGAAGTATAAAGTTGGCTCCCAGATTTGAGACTTGGCTTGAGACTTGAAGGTAGAGACTTGAGACTTGACTTAAGACTTGGAGTAAAAGACTTAAATACATCAATGCTAACCAGGTCTGACCCTGCTTAGTTTTCAAGATCAGATGGGGTCTGGTGGCTTTAGGATAGTAGGCAACCATTTCCTTATAGTAACCCATTTTTTAAAAAATCAGTTTCCTTTGCTTTGGACCATTTGCTGCAACTGTAGTTACTCTGGTGATTAAGTGATTTGATGGAGAAAGGGGAGGCCCCCAGGCTATTGTTTTTCAGCAAATTGTGCTACCAGCTTGGGAGCTACAGATGTTTCAACTTGACAGTTTGGTATAAGGAAGTAGAACCATCCAATTTATTTCCCATTGACAGCTTCCTCTCTGCTTGGGGCCTCCCTTGCATTTGCCACTTGCTGTTTCTTCTTCTTCTTCTTCTTTTTAATTGCAGAGCGCTAATACAAACTGGCAAAAACAACCAGGTTTTCCTGTCAGCTACACTTAATTACAATCTTGCCCACCAAAAAAGGGAGTGGCTTTCTTCCCAGGTTTTCCACAACCCTTCAGTAGCCCCCTTCTTCTAATATCTCAAGAGGAGACATATAACTTTTTCTCTTTCTCAGAAATG
This sequence comes from Iguana delicatissima, assembly GCA_948472985.1. Classification (NCBI taxonomy): domain Eukaryota; kingdom Metazoa; phylum Chordata; class Lepidosauria; order Squamata; family Iguanidae; genus Iguana; species Iguana delicatissima. The sequence continues at coordinate 309,995 of CAOKZL010000698.1, read as the reverse complement.
AAAGTTTCAAACTTATTTAATGAAGGAAAGAAAAGAAGAGTGAGGGAAACATGTACAATCCCCATAGGTCCAATGGAGCTTGTTTTCCAAAAGAGCACAGTTGTGGAAGGCAGGATAAAATGGACCATGCAGGAAAAGAGAACAACTTCATGTCATACTTCTCTATTATCTATCGATTGGTTTTCCCTCCCCTCTTTCTGTGAGTGGCAGTCCTAAGGAAGAGGCCTACGGAAGTGATAAGGAAATGATAAGGGCTGGTGCAACATAGGAACATAAGAAGGTACCTTACAGTGAGTGTAAACCAGGGCATTTTTAGAGAAATTGTTACTGGATCTCCATTCTCCCATTCAAGAAGTTCATGAGTGAAAGCTTCTTCACTACATACAATCCAGTCATTCAGGCTATGTTGAAAGGGAGCAATTGCCAGGAGTTTGGGGCAGCATTTCAACCCACAGGACCTCAAAAGACCACATTATTCCACCATGTGGTCCCACCTCTGCATTTTTAATATTTTTACACTTTTAAACTCAGCATGCCTCCAGACCTTCTAGGGCATGCGGGTGACAATTGTGCCATATTCCCATCTGCAGAAACAAAAACTGGAAAGCATGTGTCTGTCCAGTGAAGAGAAGGAGAATAAACTCCATGTGCTTGTTGATGGAATATATTTTATTCTTTAAAAAGTCCAATGTATTTCGGCCTCTTTTTATATTTTTGGCCTTCTTCAGGGACTGTATTAAAAACAAATACATCATTGTAAATATTCATTAAGAACAACACACATATAAAATCTGAACAAATTCATATAACAGACCATTGTATATATAGTAAATCTCATACATGCCATAAATCTGTATGTAAACATTAATGTTGTTCTTTTAATGAATATTTACAATGATGTATTTGTTTTTAATACAGCCCCTGAAGAAGGCCAAAAATATAAAAAGAGGCCGAAACGTGTTGGGCTTTTTAAAGAATAAAATCTATTCCATCAACAAGCACACAGAGTTTATTCTCCTTCTCCTTTGCTGATATTCCCATTTGCCCCATGATGTTTTAGACCCAAGAGAGGCCTTTTCTAAACCAGGAAGGTATAAACTGGAAGTCCACCAAAATGACATGGGGAGTGTTCTTAGTTAAAAATGTGGTTTTTCAACTAAAAATGGCCTTGGAGTTCACATCAGGCCCATGGCTGGCACTTTCCTCATATTTGTCTTATAGATTTCTATTTTACTTGGAATTTGTTATTGCTGAATTCTGCCTGAGACCTCAGAGAGTCTCTTCCTGTCAGAGTCAATAGCAGTAAATTAAATAGACTAATAGCCTGATTCAGTCTAAGGCAGCTTCCTATGCTAATGATTGAAAGACATGCCCCAGAATTACATATTTCTTTTAAATGCTGATATAAAGATTTTCCATGAATGACCGTATTCATGTGATAAATAGTTTTCTTATATTATAGGAAGAGATTTGCAGTCTCATAGCTGACAGAATCTGTACCAGAAACCCAGTCAACAAGGATGAAATATCCTTGCCAGTTGTGAGTGCCTGCTGAATCCATCATCATACTTTAGAACCACTACTTGAACTATCATCAGAGGGAACATACTTCAGTCCTGGCTTCTCTCAGACACAATTGAGCCATCCTTCCATCCATAGCTAGAGCTGTCCAACTCCTGTTGTTTGTTACTGGCATTTGTTTCTGGTGCTATTACTTTTAAGAGGCACCGGTGTGCTGTTTGGAATTGGAGGCTACTATTAGTTAGGTCAAAAATGGCAGCTTCTGATGTGGGAATAAACATCTTAGGACAGTAAGAGATGCCAGAAAGCTTTGTACAAGCAATTTCTACATCTTATTGGTAATCTGCTTCTAAACTGTCAAGGCTTAGATGTTCTGAAGAGTGCCTAGTGCAGCCTCTTTGGAGTCAAGTAAAGAAACATGTGGGTCTTCAAGTCCCAGAATACTTTAGACTCAGATACTTCAGCAGAAGGTGAAACAGTCTATGTTGGTATGGTTGGAGGAACTGGGCCAGAGGAGTACGGTGGGACAAGAATAGGAGCTGACCACTGGACTAAGATCAAGTGGTTAAACACGCCTATCCCAAAACATTTTCCCCCTCTTTTTAATTTTTTTTTTACTTCTTTTTAATTCAGGTAGACAGCCAAATGATACTTCCTCAAGACTGACTCCCCAAGTCTGAACAGATGCCATGGTTAACAATACAAGGCAGAATAGAGTTAGAAGGAAATGACCACCTGGATTTATACTTGCTTGGACTGTCTGTCACCATTTGCTGAAAGGTGGCTTATGGGTTTGTCTAAGACAATTAAAATTCCTTTTTATGTTGCTGTCCCCCGATGAACCTCTTGAGCAACTGGATGGCTGGCCACTTGGCCAGCCCACCTCCCTCCCCCACTCCCTTTGTATGTGGGGTGGGGGTGGGGGTGGGAGCTGATGGCTTCCATGTCAATAGGGCAATAAATCTGTTTCAGGTTTTAGTCCAGACTTTAAAGAAGCCACCCAAGGTGGTGAATCCTACCGCAAAGTAGCTTCAACACCTTGGGTCGCTGGCTCCTTTAAAGTTCAGTCCAACACATGGAACAGATTCACAGCCCCACTGACATAGGAGCCACTAGCCACTACATCTCTCTCTCTGCTTTTCAAGTAGTTAAGAACAAAAGTAAGGGATACCGATTGTGATCTGTAAGGTCCATCTTGCAAACTGTGAGCTTTTTTTTCTCTTTCTTATTTAAAGCCTTCTTTTTTATTATTTTATTCTACTACTAGTAGCATAACTTACCAAGGAAGCATATGCCCAACTCAATGATTATAATGAGGAATAAAAGAGTATCAAATAATATCTTAAAAGTAAATTGCTTAGATGAGGGAGTTTTATGTGCGTGCGTGTGTGTGTGTGTGTGTGAGTGCGCATGCGCGAGCTTACAAGGTCATTTCCTTTGCTTTCTACTTTTCTCTAATAAGCTTCTTAATCTACATTGAAATTTCCCAATTTGTAGGCTGCCTGACCTTTCCTGCAGTGCAGCTCTGAGGAATAACAAGATGAATAACCTCCTCAAATTTGGCAGTTGCAAATATAGTCAGATAATGCTTCCTTTAACCTCTTGGCAATAGAACTTTCCCTGCTTACAATTCCAAAGATTAAAACTACCCAACGTGAAGGCCATGAAAAGTGGAAACTTGCTGTGGTCTCAAAGCTAGGAGGACAGTGGGAGTAAATGTACAGTACTCTTTTGTGGATGCTCTTGCCATCTCATCACTCATCACTTCTTCTCACATCCTTCAAAATAATCAGGGGATGAGCCTCCAATGTCATGGATTTTTAAGAGGAAATGTTGTATTTATTAGATAAACCAGTTAGGTATCCACAGTGTAGCAAATGTAGTAAGGGAAGGATCTGTTGAGAGAGGGTAAAAGAATGAAATGCTGACAGTGGCGTCTGTCAGAGTGAGGTTTATGGATTAGTTTGTTGAGTTTAGGAGTTTGAGAGGTTAGTGGAGTTAGTCAGGGTCAGAGAAACATTTTAGTTATTGTTAGGATCAGGGTTAGTTAGAATACAAGTGTGAGAGATGTGATTTGTAAATAATCTTTGGTGTCATGTTCAATTTCTGTTTGATATATCTATTTATTTATTTATTTTACATCCCACCTTTCTCCTAACTGGGATCCAAGGCAGCTTATTATACACTTTTGCCTCCAAGAATGTTACAGAAGGGATATTGGAAAGTTTAAGCTCATATACATGGTGACTGTGATGGCAGCAGTTAATTAAGGGTGATGATGCCTGCTGAGGGTATAAGAAAAATAAAGACTCACAACAGGAACCACAAATGAATCTAAGGGGTCCCTACAGTGATGGGACAGGAGGAAGTCCACACATTGGTAGCAGAAGTGGGGGTAGGTGGAAGCCCTCATAATTGGTGATAGAGTTGGTAAAAGTCTCTCACATTTGGTGACAGTGGTTGGGCTATGTGAAAGCAGAGGGATTAGTGGAAAACCTCACAGAAGCACCTTAAAACAGGACTGGGAAACTTATGAAGCTCCAGATCCTGTTGGAACAACTCCCATCAGCCCTGCTAATGGTATCTGATGATGGAGGCTGTAATCTAACATTACTTGAAGGGCTACACATTTTTCATCCCTGAGTTGAAGTAAGTAGGTTAAGGAAATGATCTTAAGGTCATTCCTGTAAAGGGCTATGCAATGTTCATTCATCACCTCTTCTGTGTGGAGATGAGGTAGTGGCCTAGTCTGTGGGTCTGTTAGTAATACAGGATGTTCAAAGAGTGGTTTCATTTCTGTTCAGGTGAATTACAAAGTGAACAGAAATGGCTTATCCCTGATCATGGCAGCCTTCCCACTCCTTCTGTTCATAACTCCAGTGTCCTGTCCTCAGTCCTGGCACAGCTGATAAATCAAACAAAACAAACTGAATATCTCCCAGCTTGTTACTTACTTCCAGGCAGTGAGCAAGGAGTCATAAATAAAGTCCAGCATAAACAAAGTCCAGCAGAGTTTCACAGCAAGGAAGTGTCCTGGAGAGGAAGGATGCCAGCTAAATAGGTCTCGAGCCTAGCACAGCTGAGACTTGATAGATTGTTGCCGGTTATAAATCCTGGGAGAGCGAAGCGATGCTCATTCTCTCTTTGCTACCTGTGAACTGCAAAGCTGGGTCAAGGTAAGTGTTCCTCCATATCTGAAGAGGCAGGACTCTCTGTTGGAGCTGGCATCATCCCCTGTTCTGTTTCCAGCACTGTAACCTCTCTCTCTACAGCTGGCCCTGGCATGCCTTCTGTTTCGGCCTCTGGCATACCTTCTGTTTCAGACTCTGAATCAGAGTCCATGTTTTAGAAGCCGGTCATGACATCCAGCACTATAGCTGGAGAAGAAGGTAACCTGGATAAGTGAGTGTTATCATGCCATACATCCTCATTCCATGATATGATTGACAATGAACATTATTTAATTGGCACAAAATATAAATCATACACTGTTATGGCTGAAAACCAACGATGGCAAAGAGGACTGGCTGCACATGTGCAAAAGTAGGTCAGATGGGACCTCAGGTCATGGCCAGGTTGTATCAGTCAGGAAGCTCAGGTGCTGATGAGCTTGCAATAATCCCCTCAACAACTTAACCTTCAAATACAATAGCACACAAAATTGTCTCAATAGAGCAACCAATGGTCATCAACCTGTCCCTGCTTCCCACTGAAATTCTTCTTTGTTTCCTCACCCGCCCAGACATTAAGAAGCTATCGCGATTCTGATAAATGCTTTCTCACATAATGCTATGAGCATTAGCCCATTCCACACCCCATTGTTTGCTCTACCAGAGAGCCATCAACACCTTCCTGTTCAGGGCAGAAAAGGGGTGTTTAAACTCTGACTCTGGCCCAAACAACTTGTAGTACACTGGACTTAGGCCGTCACTCTGCTGCTCAGATTTCTGTTCTTGTGCTACCCTCGGACCCCTAGTCTGAGCCATATCACTTTGTCTTTTCTCTGGAATAGGATAGATAAATATTGCCCATTTCATCCTAGCTTCTTTCTATCCAAATTTCCTTCCTTTCTTTCCATTAGCCTTATATGGTTGTGAGACTGCTTGAATCTTGCATACGTTTATGATTTTCCCCAACATTCTTTTAATCTCCAACTGATGTCCTTGTATTAGTACTGGCATACAAACATGGGAAGATCCTGTAAGGTTGCCCCCCTCTTGCAGGCCTCTCTTTTTGAGCTATAATTCCTGTGGCACTGGCACCGCAGGCAGACCTCTGAGTCATCCACCTTTTGGAGTAACAAGAGGATCTTAACAGAGCAGGGATGGATAAACCTTAGTATTCCAAATATTCCAACTCCCAGAAACTGCAGCCAGTATGTTACCATCCCCTAGCACAGGATATGAGTAGATTGTTGTACTGCAAAACATGTGCTTCTTTTCCCCCAGGGTATCTCAGGATTACTTCACGCACATAAGTGCTTTCCTCCCTAAATGCAATCTCTGTTGACTTATTCTTGTATGTGTATAATTATAGATAGAAAAAATGCAATAGGCCTATATGATCCTGGATACAGTCAGAAGAGAGTATATAAAATGTCTTGGTCTAAAAAGATTCTTTGAAAAGTCTTGCTATGGGTTTGTATTTACTTACTGATGAGTATATCCATGTATCCTCAACTCATTACTTCTTCACAGTGAGTAATTATGGTACTAAACAATTGAATGAGGCTAATGTATAGTTTGGCTTAATCTAGCTGTTGGAGATATAATTAACAAGAGGCAGACTTTAAACACATTTGGCGGACATGCAAAGATTTATATATCATTTAGAAAACATATTGTATGTATTATAAATCAGGTAACGAGACTGGATATGAGTCTCCACTTACTTCTGTGGCTCAAATCCAATTACTAGTTCCAGCTAGAGTTACTCAATTACTCATGTTGTATGTCAACATGAATGTAAATTCCATTGCTTCAATGGATCTACTGTAGGTAGAACTAGAAATAGGGTTTTGTCCTGGGGTTCTGTTTTAAGGTTTATTTAAAAGTGTTGTTAAAAGAAAGCATAACAAAATGTTTGGAAACTGATTATTATTAGATGTATATTAGTTGCAACTGATTACTTTCCACTTTTAAAAAAGGTTCAGTATTAAAAAAATAGCTACAATTGCACTCTTTAAATGCCTCAAGGGCTGTCACAGAGAGGAGGGTACAGGTTTGCTCTCTGTTGCCCCAAAGGGTAGGACCAAGTCTAATAGTTTTAAGTTGCAGGAGATGAGATTTTCATTTAACATTGAAAGAACTTCTTGATGGTAAGAGCAGTTCAGCAAAGAAAGCAATTACCTAGATAAGTGATGGGGTCTCTTTCTCTGGACATCCTCAGAAATTGGCTGGGCAGCTACATCTGTATCTGAACTTTATAGGAGTTGGACCCTTCCAACTCTATGGGCCTTTCTGCACTATACTGTTATAGTGCTATTATTCCACTTTCAACATCCTATGGAATCCTGGGGTTTGCAGTTTAGAGAGGAGCATTTAGAATTCTCAGTAAACTACAAACCCCAGAATTGCCTAGGATGTTGAAAGTGGAACAATAGCACCATAACAGTATAGTGCAGAAAGGCCCTATGATTCAATCAACACTCTTAAAATGTAACACTTTTGTTTTGACTTGAAGTTCACCATTGAAGAAGCCAAGGACAGACTTTAAAACTTGCTGATAAATTTGTTCCTCTTAGATCTTACTTTTCCCCTTGCAGAAATTTGACTAGATTTGGGAGAGTGCAATTTAAAAGTTAGAGAAACCTGTGTGCAGTGAAGACTTTTACCTCCCTATGAATGTATTTAGAACAAATTAGCAAGTTTTTCCTATGGGTAATCTAGACCTTTAGCTTGTGCATGATGTTTGCCTGCAGATCTCCCCTCTCACAGTAAGGTCACATAGCTTTGGTCCACATGAGACTATCATCCAGCTGCAGACATGTCCTTTGCCATCCATCTGCAGCACTCAGCCTCGGGTTTATTCATGTAGGACACACAGCCATGTCTTATTACAGCAATGCACATTAAGAAGTCAACCCTTTGCTAGACATTCCCTCTTCCTTAAACAAAAGCCGCCACGATAAAGAGCAAAATTGAGTTTCCATTTGTGGCTGATTTTCTTTTTTGGTTGCTGTCATTTACGAAGCAGCTATCACAGGCTGCTAGCCGGTCCTTGATAATTACAAATGGCTTCAGAAGGCAGCCCCTAAACTTTCAAATGATATCTCTCCGAAGTAGCTCTAATCATCACCAAGTTCTATCAAGGACTGCAGGAGCACGGGAAGGTGTGTCTCCAAAATAGCCAGCCATGCTTGAAAAGGGAGGTTTAGATTTTCAAAAGAAATAATTAAAAGCACCTAAAGATTTGATGAGACCCAGACTGATGTAGTGGTTTGAACATTGGACTACATCCCTGAAAACCAGGGTTCAATTCCCCATTTGATCATGGAAGCCCACTGGGTTACTTTGGGTGCCCCCTCACCCACCCCTTTAACCTTTCCTGTAGCTTGAATCCATTGCTCCTTGTCCTAGTCTCTGGAGCGGTGGAAAACAACCCCACTCCCTCCTTGACATGACATCCCTTCAAATTTTTAAACATGGCTATTATGTCCCCTCTTAACCTTCTCTTCTACAGACTAAACATCCCCAGCTCCCTAAGCCATTTCTCATAGGGCATGGCTTCCAGACTCTTCATCATTTTGGTCGCCCTCCTCTGGACATGCTCCAGCTTGTCGATATCCTTCTTGAATTGAGGTGCCCAGAACTGGACACAGTATTCCAAATGAGGTCTAACTAATGCAGAATAGAGAGGTACCATTACCTCCCTTGATCTAGATACCATACTCCTAGAACCAAGAATCACATTGGCTTTCTAGATTGCTGCATCACACTGCTGATTCATGTTCAGCTTGTGATCTACCAAGACTCCTAGATCCCTCTCACACGTACTGTTGTCCAGCCACATCTCCCCCATCCTATATTTGTGCATTCTATTTTTTTTTTTTTTTGCCTAAGTGTAGGACTTTACATTTCTCTGTGTTGAAATTCATTTTGTTAGCTTTGGCCCAGTTCTCCAATCTAGGACAGAACCCTGTGGCACCCCACTAGTCACTTCTCTCCAGGAGAAAAGCAGCCATTGGTTAGCACCCTTTGGGTTCGGTCGGTCAACCAGTTACCAATCCACCTAACAGTAGCCCTGTTCAGCCCACATTTTACTAGATTCTTTGCAAGAATGTCATGGGGAACTTTGTCAAAGGCCTTACTGAAATCAAGATATGCTATGTCCACAGCATTCCCTTCATCTAGTACCAAGCAGTCTTAGTCAGGATAAAGGCAGAAGAAAAATCAAAGCAATCAGGTACCAGGGACAAGGTCCATTCGGCAGAAGCAAGGGGTGATAGTAGCAGCAGTTCTCAGCAATAGGCTTAGGCATGCATGTCTGGAAGAGATGGGATAAATAGGGACCATGAAAGGGAGGTTTCCCATGCCATCCCATATGACCAAAAGCCCTAAGAGAGTCCAGGAAGACTATCAGGGGGATATCACCATTTGGACTGCTGCTAATAATGAAGAAGGCATGCTCTTGTCACTCTCTCACTATTTCCTTATGCTGTATCACTGAATTTTACCACTTGGTGTGCTGACAGAATTGAGCAAAACAGCATCCTCTCTTCAAGTACACTGTCGTTGTCGTCATCATCATCATCATCATCATCATCATCATCACTATCACTGTATGTTTTCGTTAATAAGATATATAGCTGACTGATAGTCTACAGGACTGGGATTTGGGAAGTCTGGACTGCTAGGACAAAAACAGTGTAATATGAATTATCAAGACTGAACAGTCAGCAACAGCTTTAACTCCTTTTCTTTTAAAAGAAAAAAAAAAGCAAATTTTTACTGTTTATTTTTTTAACCTAGTGCAAACCTTGTAGAACTAGTCATCTGAGACGGGATTGAGTTAATCTTGGGCTTTTCTGCACTTTGAAGGGGAAACGGGGCAGTCCATTACTCACCGGACTGGCACGCTCCCCCCGATGATCCACAACAATACGGAACAGCGCGCGCCCGCGCTACACACTCTCTGGAGACGAAAATGGAGGCTTCCGGTTGGCGGAGGCTCTCCACCAACCAGAGAAGCTCGCCAGCCGGAAATCTGCCCCTGGAAGATCTACAGGCTCGCACTGGTGTGAGCCTGCAAATCTACACTTAGGGCAGCAACGGACTGGGGCGCGCTGGGCTATTGAAAGTCCTCTTTTAATCAGTCTTTCAGTAGCACGGGGAACCACCAGTTCTGGGCGTTCCAGAGCGGGCTGAAGTCCGGACAAACATTAAGTAGTCTGGACCCAGTTCACCCCCAAGTGTAAACGTCCTCGCTGGAGGACGCGCCACCCCGTTTTAAATATGAAATGCGGAAAAGGCCCTTATCTTTCATCTCCAAATTTTATGTGGATTTGTGGGGGGAAATATCCATTTTTTGCTTTTTTGTTTTGTTTTTAATGCAATTCAAAGGAGGAAGACTGGCAATGCCAACTGCCAAATCTCAATTATGATTCAGGGTCCATATCAATTCAATGTGAATTGAGGACAGATCCAAATTACCAAATCAGATTCTAAACTGAATTGGGACCCTCTCTATAGCCCTACTTTAGTGATACTCATTATTGTGCACCTTCAAGTTATTTCTTGCTTATGGCAACCCTAAGATGAACCTTTCACAGGGTTTTGTTGGCAAGGTGTTGTTCACAAGGGGCTTCCCTTTGCTGTCCTCTGAGGCTCAAAGGGCATGACTTGCCAAAGTCACCTGGTGGGTTTCCATGGCTAAGCAGGGATTTGAACCCTGGTCTCTAGAGTTGTAGTCCACTGCTCAAACCACTACACCACTATACAAAAGCTATCATCTGAATTTTGCAATATTTGGTAGAGTGAATCAACAGCAGTGCTGGAAAAGATTAAGCACTGAAAATAGTTGCTAACCTAGTCCCATTCCTAGAACAGAGAAAGTATGCTTAGACTGTTTATTAGCATTTGCAGTATAGACAGGAGGGAGGCTAATGGAAGGGTCAGAGCACTATAATCATCAGAAATACTTCTCACATGCAGAAAATGCTGTTTGCTCTGCAGGAAATTTGTTTTCTGCCTAGAAATGGTATTCTCTGTGCAGAAAAATGCTGTTTTCTGCATTAAAAAACACATTCTTTTTTTGCACATAATTAGTCTTGAATTCTGAATGGTCTTTGAAAACTGCACATTCTTTGACAACTTTCTCACAGTAAGGATTTAAAATGGGAGAATTACTCATTCTTGCTGGCACAAATGAAATTTATGAAAGTTTACACCCCTACCAGCTGCGCTGTCGAGAGCTCATGGGAGCTGTAGACAATAATCATCTGAAGAGTCACAGTTGCTCACCCTGGTGTTAAACCTGGTATCAATGTGAATTGCTTCACTTTCTGCTATGCCAAGGAGGCCATACTGCCCCTGAGGTAGCTCTGCTTTGCTGTACTTGATTAAAATGGGCATCACGCCTTGCTTCCCCATTGCTCGTACAATTTGGCAGACTATATCCTGCAAAAGGAAAAAAAAAGTCTCTCCTTGGTGCCTCTGGGATGAACACTAAGAACCCGAGCACCTTTTAGTATTCAGTTATGAGCTGGAAATGCAGCCTTGATGTCTGGAGAGGAGGAGCGTGCCCTTCCTTTGTCTAAGGGAGCAATATTTCCAGCAGAGATACTTCTGTTGATGAACGACCCAATCTTGTTGTATATGTATACATTTCTGTTAGGATTTGTCCTCTCCTGGGCAATTTATAGGCCCTCTCAGCTATGGGGCAAAAGCAGCTGATGAGGTGATCAGGGTGCTGCGGAGACTGGAAAGCAAGTGGAATTTTAAGTAGCTGGAAAAACTCAGCCGCCTGCAGGCTTGTTGTTTTTCAAATGGATGGTGGTGTCAAGCTAGTCTGACACAACCAAAATTACAGCTCAGGAGGCAATGCAGAACTAGAAATCGATTCATAGTGAAAGTAGTATTGGAATTGGAGTGGGGGAGGTGGTATTTTACCAATGCTGATCATCAGCAACTCCTCTTGGTTAGAGAAAGAAGGTCTGACAGGGGTGCTGCCTGTTAGATTGCAGCTCATGCAGAATGGCGGGACTAGGAACAAGCCAGATGAAGAAAGCTAGAATGAATTATGGAAGGAGGACCTGCTGAAATGACCTATAGTGTTGAACACAAGTCTCTTGGGTCTAGTTTCTGTGAATTTGTTCTCTGCTTACCTCTTTCTCATCCACAGAAAAGAGACAAGCACACAGTGTGTGGGTGGGTTTGGAGGGGTGTATACACATCCACACACCCCCCCCACACACACACAAGTGTGTGCGCCAAAAACCTAATTTGTTTTCCAGAAGGACAAAAAGCCATGAATGATACCAAACAGAACCAACATAGTAGGAAATATAACAGGCAATCAGGTAGCTGAGGCTGAAATCTTAAGAGTGCCTTCCATAGAGTAAGCTCCATTAAACACAGTTGTGCTAACTTCCAACTTAGAGAAGAAGAAGAAGAAAAGCAGAAGAAGCATTGGAAATTAAATGAACTTGATGTGAGCGGCAGAGAGAGAAAGAGACAAAGAAAGTCAATGAGTGTGAGGATGTGTAAACAAAAATTGTATTTCTCAAAATAAACTTGAAAAACTTTTGTAAAATAAGATTTCACCTGAACTTGGATTTATCTTGATTGTTTCTAATCATGTTTTAATATATTTTAAACTGTTTTAAACTATCTGCTGTCAATAGTTCTGTTGTGTTTTTTTTAATTTAAGTAACTTTCAATTTAACAAGGCTCAAAACCGACACATGTATAAGACATTTCCAGAGCAGCAGTGTGGTGTAGTGGTCTGAGCAGTAGACTATGACCCTGGAGACCAGAGTTCGATTCCCTGCTTGGCCATGGAAACCCACTAATTGACTTTTGGCACATCACGCACTCTCAGCCCTCAAAAACGCTGTGACTTGCTTTAGGGTCACTGTAAGTCAGAAATGACTTGAAGGCACACAACAACAACAACAACAACAACAGCCATTTTGCATGAAAAACAACAGAAAATTTTGAGATTTCTGTTATAACCATTTCACCCACTCATTTTCTTACCCACACAGGGCACATGCTCTAAGTCTATAAATGTGTCTATGGAAGCAAAGTGTCATACATCCAAACAACTGAAGTGAGTTTATGAAGGCTTAGACCTAATAAAATGTAGTAGTCTTTATGGTATAACAAGACTCGTTGTTGCTTGTGAAACAGGTATGGTTCCTTCACCCTGTCTCTCCTGACACCCAATCCAATACCATGGTTTAGAAGCAGAGTGAACCTATGAAGTCATAGACCTAATAAAACATGTACTACCCCCACAAAAGTACTTATTAAGGACTATGAAGATAAATGCTGTGAAACAGAATGGAAATTAAATTTTGCAGTTAAGTTATTGAGATGTGAACCCAATACTGAGTTATGATTACAATAAAACCACTGAAATCAAAAGAATGTGTTGGTTATGATTATCTCAAGACTTGTGAAAAGCAGTAGATCTGTTGTAAGCATGAGTAAGGTCATTTCCATCATACACTGTTATAGTGCTGTTATTTCACTTTCAACATCCTGGGGAATTCTGGGGTTTGTAGTTTCCTGAGGCCAAAGAGCTCTCTGGCTGAGAATTCTAAATGCTCCATGATTCCAAAGGATGTTGAAAGTGGAATAATAGCACTATAACAGTGTAATGTAGAAAGGACCTCCGTCTAGATCCAACCCATGGTGAAGTTCCAGGAAGGAGAATTACTCCAGATCTAGTTTCCTTTGAATTAGAGTACACCAGAAGTGTAGGTGGAAGGGAGAATTTGGAAAGCTTATTTTTTCAAACTATCCCTGGGATGAGGGGGATAGCTAGAAACTGAGGTCCAAAAAAGTATTTTTTTTGCAGCCTCTGAGAATTATATGTGGTCAAGGCAGTCTCCCTCTTAATATTGTGCTGTCCCACTTTCAAGCCCAGCCTGGAAAACCTATGTCTCCCAGAATCTTTCAGTCAACATGGCCAAAAAAAGAGGAAAAGCATCACCAGGAAGCAGAGAAAAGGGTACAGAGATTCACAGAATATTTATATCTGGTAACACAAATGTCTCTGTACTGTTTCAGAAAGAATTGCTGTAGTTGAAATAGAAATAGAATATAACTCAACTGTGTACCTGCTCAGATTGCTGTTCGGATGCTGTAACATGGTGTAACATGACAGAACTCCAAAGGCAGTAGAAGCAAGATTTATTTCTTCACTAACTCCAGTAGAACATTATGGACAAGATCTGACAAACACGGGAGCCTCACTCCATTAAATACCATACAGCTGGAGTTAAAGCAGATTTGCTTTAAAGAAACATTATACCACAGGTACTAAGTGTTCGTGCTCAATTTTAAAGATTCTATGCCCTATTTTTAGATGCTGAGTTGCTCAAACTGCAGTTTGGACAGGAACTGGACTGCAGAACTGGAATTGGCCTGGCACTGCACTGTTGTTGTTGTCAAATTGACTTTGACTTATAGCAAATGAATGAGAGATCTCTAAGTCACCCTGTCAACAACCACTCTGCTCATGTCTTGTAGATTTGGGGATGCATCTTCCTTGATTGAGTCTATCCATCTGAAATATGGCCTTCCTCTTTTCCTATTGCCTTCCAGCTCAGAAAGCATTATTGTCTTTTCTAAGGAGTCATGTCTTCTCATGATACAGCCAAAGTACAACAGCCTTAGTTTAGTCTTCTTGGGTTCTAGGGAGAGCTCAGGCTTGATTTACTCTAGGACCCATTTGTCCCTTTTAGCAATCCAGGGTATCCATAAAACTCTTCTCCAGTACCACTGCACTGTACAGTTCTTCAAACAGAGGATGTTCTCTTTAAGGATATGATTATCCTTAAATGAAGCAGTAAATCAGAGGAAAGCATGCAAAGGTGACAAGGGCTGGAATCTTGTTGGGGACTTAACATGGACTTACATATGTGAGAATTAGAATTGTACAGCTGCACAATGTCCACATCCAATAGAGGGCTGCTGTACTGTCACCACATTGCAGAACCGGCACAGTACCTGGTTGTTGACTGATGTACATTGCTCATCAATGCACATTGGGCATTCTTGCCAGCGCCTAGTGGCGGAGCTTGGAGTATGGGTGTGTGTGTGAGGGGGTGGGGCTATGGTGTGAGGGGCATGGCCAGGGTAGGGGTGTGGCTGCAGTGTGCATGGGCGTGGCCAGGGCATGTGGGGGCGTGGCTACGGGCCAGGATGCCCCAAAAACATTGCCACCCAAGGCGAATTGCCCTCCCTGCCCCATGTCCCTACATGACTGCCAGCATCCTGATACACAACTTAGCAATTCACTAACAGGGTTTCTTAGCCCCTTTGCTAAAATTATGTTGAGTAAAAAGTGAGATATGATTCCAGCACATATCCTTCTCTACTTCCTCAACATTCAATCCCTTTCTTTTCGTGAAATGACAGCTCTAATTAAACCTTAATTTTATTTACCAACTGTGATCTCCAAAGCAGCATCCCATTAGCATTTATTGTATCATTAAACAGCTATTTACTCACAAGCACTGATTCCTGGCACAAGAATCTGATTCCCTGTTGTGAACTCCCATGTCTAAGGAAGAAAAGTAATGGTTTCCAGTGAGTACAACCCATTTGAGGTACTACTGTAGGCTAATGGGAAAATTCAAGTTAAGGCTATTTGTACAACAACAACAACAACATCCTCTTTATGTATTGTCAAGGGAGTTGAAAGTACATGCTGCAGACCAGTATCTGCAATGTCCTTTCAGATGGTTCATACAAATTTGACTGCATCCACACTTCTCAATTATAGTCGGTTCATATCACTTCAACCGCTGTAGCCCAATCCTATGGAATCTTGGGATGTGTAGATACTCATAATTCTGTAGTGCTAGTCCAGTGCTTCCCAGTCTTCAGAGTTTTGAACTTCATCTCCCAGAAGTACCTGCCAGCAGAGCCAATGGTTGGAAATCCTGGGACAGGAAGTCCCCTAGAAATCTGAAGGACCAGTTTGAAAAGCACTGCACATGGGAAAAGCAGGGGCCCCTCCTGGAGCTTCACAGTTGCTGGGCAGAGAGAAGTTTTTGGATCGAGGAACATGGTGTGGCTTTTTGATTAGGAAAGCATTAAATTCCATCTCTTATTCAATATTATTGTTGTGTGCCTTCAAGTCATTTCTAACTTACGGAGACCTGAAGGCATCCATATCGCATGATATCACTCCGTCACCCCTAAGGTGAACCTGTCACAGCAAGGTTTTCTTGGTAAGATTTTTGCCGGGGAGGGGGTGCCTTTTCTTTCCATGAGGCTGAAAAAGTGTGACTTGCCCAAGGTCACCCAGTGGGTTTCCATGGCCAAGCAGGGATTTGAACCCTGGCCTCCAGAGTCATAGGCCCGTTCTGCACTACACTGTTATAGCGCTATTATTCCACTTGCAACATCCTATGGAATCCTGGGGTTTGCAGTTTCGGGAGGGGCTCTCCCAAAACTGCAAACCCCAGGATTCCATAGGATGTTGCAAGTGGAATAATAGCGCTATAACAGTCCAGTGCGGAAATGGACATAGTTCAGTGCTGACATGATTACACCATGCTGGCTCCCCGGTTTGCTATGCTGCTTCTTCTGTTTACTGCCTCATGGTGGAAGGTGGCATTTTAAAAGCATACATATTAAATTTAAGAACACTGAGAATTCTCATCATCTAATTTGCATGCCTGCCAATATTTTACAGATGACAATGAGGACATGTGAGGTCAAGCAACATGAAGTGTGGTTAAGATGCCAAAAGCTGATAAGGTGGAAAAACTGCTAAGGTACAGTCCAAGTGAGGAGGGGCTGTGGCAGTTTGTTTTTCCCTGATCTGACTGCGATTGGCAATTTTGCCCTTCTAACTGAGCAGAAACTACTTTTGCACTTGGGACTGTTTGCAGCAATTTAAGTATGCTGAGGACAAATGGAGAATGTGGGAGGAGGAGAGAGAAACAGGGGCATTTTAAAAGCAGCTGAAAAGTGGGGTTAGAGAGGATTAATCAGGCCTGTCTCTCAGAACTGGGGCAATTGGAAGATAAGCCTTTGGTCCTTATAGCCAAATCTTAGCAATAGGAGGTATATTCAAACTCTTCTGCATACTTAGGCCCTTTCTGCACCAGGCAATTAGAATGGGGCAGTGCGTCCTCTCACGGAGGTCGTCTGCACCTTGGAGCGGACTGGGAGTGGACTACTTACTGGAGATCCACACCTCAGCCTGCTCCAAAACGACCCCAAGTGGTCCTCCAGCATTTTTTCTAAAGACCGCAAAAAACAGGTCTTTATTTTCCTGGAATGTGCCATTGCGTTCCTGCTCCCTTGTGCAGATTCGCAGGCTTGCACCAATGCGAGCCTGGAATCTGCGGAGAGTGGGCTTTAGGCGGGGCGAGCTTCAGCGGTTGGTTGGGACCCACGACTAACCAGAAGTCACCGTCGTGGAAGCCAGAAGCCGCCATTTTGGAAGCCAGAAGCCACCATTTTGGAAGCTGGAGCAGTGCGGATCTACAGACCTCGCACTGCTCCAATTTGCCCTGGACCAAGAAGGAGCCCGGCAAAAGGGCTTCAGGGACAGTCCGCGGTGCTTCGGGTTGCAGAAGAAGCGGTAGGTAACAGCACAGAGCGATTCCCTCGCCTTGTGCAGAAAGGGTCATAGTATCTCTTACCTTTTCCCTATATCTCTTACATCCAGTACAGCTTCACTGTAGTGCAGAAAGAACTTCATTTGTGGGGGTTTCTGGGCATTTGAAAAGGCTTCCAAAATGGCGACACAGTGTTAAGACTATTCGTCAGCCTCCCAGAAACAAACCACATCATACATTTTCTTTTCTCTCCCCTCATTCAAAGAGATATCAACGTTAGCCTGCTTGAGTATTAAAACATGTAAAGAGGTCCAGTACCATCTTTTGAGAATAAGTAGGAAGAAAAAATTTCTAGCATAAATTTTGAAGACACATCTGACAAATCTGAGTGCATCTGATGAAATAGACTATGCCCACAAAAGCTTATGTTAGAAATTTCTTCTTTCTTAGTCTCAAAGGTGCTGCTTTTCTATCCTTTTCTGTCCAGATGGTTTATGAGTTTTTAAATTATGAATCTGTTGTTCTTGACTGTTATGTGTCTATTTGTTGCTGTGTTTTAATCTTTATTTAATTTATTTTAATCTTTTTAATCTGTTGTTCCCCACCTCAATCCATAGGGAGAGGTGGGTAAGAAAATAATAATAATAATAATAATAATAATAATAATAATAATAATAATAATAGCAGCAGCAGCAGCAGCAGCTTTGTTAGCCTGAGGGCATCCCATATAGAGTGTATTGCAGTAGTCTAACTGGCAAGTTACCAGTGGAAGTTATCCCTGTCCAGGAAAATAGTAGTCAGCAGACCAATTGAAGCTGCTCCCAAGCACTCTGACTTCACTTGGGTCTCCAGAGAAGATGGATGAGATGCTCCAAAAGTATCCTCAAGCTATGTGCCCACTTCTTCAGAGGGAGTGCAACCCCATCCAGGGCAGGTAGCCCATCCAATTCCAGGGCCCCAAAAGCACCAATGCACAGTGGCTCTGTATTACCAGGATTAAATTTCAGTTTACTGGCCCTCATCCACCCCTTTACAGTACCTAACCACTGGTCCAGCACGTGCACTGTCCAGCCATTTTCAGTGACAAAGAGAAGTAGAGCTAGGGTACCATTAGCATACTGATGGCATCCTGTCCCATCTCATCCCACTCCATGCCTTGTGATCTCCCCCATAGATTCATGTAGGCATTGAACAGCATGAGGGACGAGATGGAACACTGACACCTCAGCGCTTAATGGCTGCGGGGCTGAACAAGAATTTCTCAGTGCTACTCTCTGGAATTGGCTCCACAGTGGGTTTCCATAGTGGAATGGGAATTTAAAACCTGTTCCCTTGGAGTCCTACTCCAGCATTCAAACCACTGTGCCACACTGGATCTCATTACCATTACATTCAGTTTTTTAAAAAAGTCTTTTCTTCCCATTCTTAGAAGTAACTAAATCACAACTTTTTTCAGTAATTTTGGAAAGATAAATGCTACAAGCTTCATTTGCAGCTTTATAAAATCACACAGTCCCATAATTCACACTGTTCTTTTTTTAAAAAAATGAGTGTTTACATTGCTATTTAATTGATCTGCTTTAAAATGACAAGAGAGAAAGAACTAATATGTTAAAGCCAAATGAAAAATATCTTTCCCTTCAATGGTGATGATAATGTGAAACTGGTATTTTTTTAATTAAAGTCCTCAACGGTAAGCTTATTTGTCTGTCCGTCTCCCCCGAGTAACAGCACAAACAGGGTTCAGAAAGCTTTTTGAGTGCTGTTGTCACTTTATAGCAAAGTAGTTAAAGTTCTTTGGAGCAGAACTCATCCAGCAGTGTAAACCCAAAGTTCATTAGCAAGGGCACTGTAGTGGAGAGGAATGGGACCCTCTTTGCCTTCCATTTCCATACATACTTTTTTTCCCTCTTGGCTGCTATATATGAATATGTGACATATGAATATAAGATTAAATAAAGATCTTCCCAGTGTGACAGAACCTGCAAAGATTTCCGTTTCAACACCTTATTTGGTATCAATTCAATATCATCAGCGCTTTGTTATTTTTTCAACCGTGTTACTAGTAATTTTCGCTCACAGTATGGGTGGCTCACTCTACCATATTTCAGTCATTCTGCTATAATGAACAGCAGAATTCTTATTAAAGGTGGATCTGAGTCTGTGATCTGAGACGGGGCTGTAGCTGTCAAAAGACAGGCAACGGAGAGGAAATCAAACTTTGAAAATGATCTCAGAAAAAAGAAAAAAAAAGATTGTGCACTAGGGACAGATACATTGTCTCCGTGGTCTTCCTCCTCTTTTCACTTCCAAGTCCATTCCATATGCATGCTTGTATATATTTTTCAAATGGATGCATTCATAGACTCCCACATTGACTTATAGTGCATTTTTGCACATTATAGGCATGTATGAAGGGGTGTGTGTGCACATTCTCCAAACAAATTGCACATTTTCTACATTCTCTCAAACATATTGTCAAAGATATCTTTTCTTTTAATGGAATACACTGTGAATTCAGAAATGTGTAGATTTTTGACCTTCACCCATTTCTATTTTTATTTTTAAACCAGGAGGTGCAGATTAGAGAAATACTTCAAAAACCATTGAGGAAATGAATTTTTCACACATCCTATTGCGATTGTAGTTTTTATTGCTACCACACCCACAATATCTACACATAACCCTAGCTGCTCTGTGGGACTGAAGTTTCAGAAATTTTAGACTTCATAGATTTTTGATGGGAGGCCATTAAGCACAAGAAATGAATGGTATTCATGTATTTAATTAAAACACACATTAGTCACCTTTCCACAAAGCATTTGGTGCCATGTGCAAGGATCAGAGAACAAATATAGATGAGTTCAAGACAACTTCAATACATTAAGAGCAGCAGGAAAACCAGTGCTTATCATATCACATTGTATCACATCACATTTGGGTCAAGATCTTATTTAACACTGACAAACAGGCCGTTTCTGCATTACACTGTTATAGTGCTATTATTCCACTTTCAACGTCCCATGGAGTCCTAGGTTTTGTAGTTTAGGGAGGGCATTAAGAATTCTCAGCCAGAGAGCTCTTTGGCTTCAGTAAACTACAAACCCCAGAATTCCACAGGATGCTAAAAGTGGAAGAGTAGCACTATAACAATGTGGTATGGAAATGGCCATAGTTAAGTTCCACCAGTGTACTCCCATGGAAGTTCGGGAGAGTGATGGCTACTGGCTGATAGTGCCACAGTCTCTGCAGACAATTAATGGCCATTTGGCTGTGGGGAGAGCTGCACCTCATGCTGCCCAGTAGCCATTAGTTGCACAGGGCGGTAGTGAATAACTCCTTGCATAACATTGAAAAAAAAACATACTATGGGGACCCCAGTTATGCTAGCATGTATACAAGAGAATTCTAGCCATACAGAGATAATTCTCTCATACAGGAAGCCCCCACCTTTTGACGCTCTGTTACCTGACGATTCATTTTTACAAATTAAGGACAAGTTCCATTAATTTCAATGGCGGTTCAGCTCTTTCATTAGTTCTTGCCAATGAAGCTTGCTTGGAACCACTTGTATGTGTGCACTGCTTGTAAAGTGAGCTGAGAAGAGGTAAAAGGGGTTAAGCCAGCTGAGAGACTTTGCAAACAGTGTGCATGTGGTTGCTCCTACATGATCCTCCATAAGTCCTTTATGTACCCTACAGTACAATACCTGCTTTTCAACCAATTCTGTTTTCTGACAGTGCTCCAAATAAGTGGGGGACACCTGGAAACGTTGTCTAATATATGATATGATCAGTAGCTCAGAATAGACTGTTGGAAAACAAACAGGGCTTTCATCTTCCGAGAAGCTTCTTCTGCACTGTAGGTGCCAAAGTCTGGCGTTCTAGAATCATAGAGTTGGAAAGACCACAGGGGCTATCTAGTCCAACCCCCTGCTATATAGGAACACACATCAAAACATTCCCAACAAATGGCCATCCAGCCTAGGCTTAAAAACCCCCAAAGAAGGAGACTCCGCCACACTCCGAAGCAGCATATTTGACTGCTGGATAGCTGTGACTGTCAGGAAGTTCTTCTTGAGGTTTAGGTAGAATCTCTTTTCCTGTAGTTTGAATCCATTGCTCCTTGTCCTAGTTTCTGGAGCCTTGGAAAACAAGTATAGTGGTTTGCGTGTTGTACTATGACTCTGGGGGCCAGGGTTCAAATGTCTGCTTGGCCATGGAAACCCACTGAGTGACCTTGTGCAAGTCATAGGCCATTTCCGCACTAGACTGTTATAGCGCTATTATTCCACTTGCAACATCCTGTGGAATCCTGGGATTTGCAGTTTTGGGAGGGGCCAGGTGGCCCCTCCTGAAACTGCAAACCCCAGGATTCCACAGGATGTTACAAGTGGAATAATAGTGCTATAACAGTCTAGTGCAGAAATGACCATACTCTTTCAGCCTCACAGGAGTTATGCAAAACACATTTTGCATAAATCTTAGTAAGAAAACCCCATGATTGGGTTGCCAGAGATGACCTGAAGGCAGGCAAGAACAAATGGAATTAATCCATATTCTGCATGAAGAATCTAAGATTGCAGGAGCAAATCCAGCCCTCTGATGGTTCCTCAGAGGACAGGCTCCCTTCCTCATGAGGCCAGCATTTAGTGGTTTTCCAGCATTTGTATGTTTTTTTTTCTAGTCTAAAAGGCTGAAATGCTTCTCTTGAAGCTTAACTGCCAGTAGTAAGAGCTCTAAACAAAACAACTATTGGTATTTTTATTTCTACCATTTTGCCTTGGGCTCTAAGCACCACTGGAATGGGGCCCTGAGAATGTCTCTGAAAATGGATTAAGCTCTTGGGCTGGATGACGTTCTCCATCCTTGAGGTAGGATGCACCAAGAAATGTTTCAACTTTTTCACGTGATAAAAGTTCCACGGTAATTGCTTTGGCTGCAATCTTACACTCATTTACTTGAGAGACTGTCCTATGGAAATTAAAACACACCCTACCCAACTGATGGTAAATGAGGTTTAATTGGAGGGCTGTGGTTTGCCAGCAGCCTTCCTGAACCTGGGATCAAGTAGGAACAGTTGTGAGTTGTAGGCCAGAATATGTCAAAGGACCTATGTAGGAGAAGGTCGCTTTCCCTACCTGCAAGCCCAATACTTCAAAATCTTTGCCCACATTTGTTTTTCAAACCTAGGCATGTTTATTTTTTACCTCCAATTGAACTCCAGTTCCTATCAGTCCCAGCAAATATAGCCAGTGGTCTGGAGTGATGAGAGGTGTAGTTCAACAACATTGGGTAAGACACGAATTCACCAGCCCTGCTCTAAGGAAATAAAAAAGGGTGAATTTCTCAAACTTTGTCCTATAGCACCGATTTGATACAGTACATCAGCTAATGTAATCATAGAATCTTAGAGCTGTGAGGGACAAAAGGACCATTTAGTCCAATGGTTAACAACTTAAGGTTTGTTTGTTTTTTTAAAAAAAGAACACACAAAGGTAAAAAAAAAAAAGACTATCAGCAACACAGAGAAAGAGTTGTAAAGCTGTATGACACATTGTGTGTAACCTTTCTGCACTCGAGAACATTTCCTCCTCCAAAGATCTCTCATTGTTTCCTCAGCACCGTCTATTTCAAGCTCAGCTGAATTCTTTCTCAATGTTATTTGCTCGCCCTGGTAAGCCACAACTCTCTGAGGTTAAGAACAATCGAGTTGGAATCCTTTTTTTAAAAAGGTGATGGTTTTCTGCCTAAATGACCATGAAATTATTAATTGGTTCTCAGTGCTGCTCCTGGGAAGAATGCCATCTGGAAATTTGCATTCTGTCACAGCTGTCCTCTGAGGAGGGAACACTCCAGCACATGGTGGCAAGCCTGGAATTTATATATGGGCCTTCCCATTCTGCGTCAAACCCAGCTCTTTGGATAGTTTAATCGAAACAAACACATTTAGGTGGATGTACAGGCGGAGAAGGGCACAGATCAAAACATTCAACAGCTTCAAAAGTTGTTTCAATTGCAGCTACGGGGGTACATTGTTGTTGTGTGCCTTGAAGTCTTTTCTGACTTATGGTGACCCTCAGAAGAAACTATTACAGGGTTTTCTGGGGCTGAGGGTGTGTGATGTGCCCAAGATCACTCAGTGGGTTTCCATGGCCCAGCAGGAAATCAAATCCTAGTTTCCAGGATCATAGTCCAATGTTCAAACCACTACACAACAGTGGCATTCCCTCCAATATTTCATTGGTGAAAACCAGGACATGTGTGGCCAAGCTATATGGGAGTGTGGTCAAAATGGCAAAAATTATTCAAGAGAAACAACACATAAGCTAGGCAAGGCTGTAGCAGTTTGCTTTTGCCTGAGCCTACCGGGAAGGGCAAGTTTCTGCAGGTTTCCTCGCTTCTCCCCTTTGTTAATTGAGCGCAAACCATTTTTGCCCTTTGAGCTCAATGTGCACCAATTTGAGTAAGCTGAGGAAAAATGGAGAAAGTGGCAGGAGGAGAGAGAAAGTGGGACATTTTAAAAGCCATCAAAAAAGTGGGATGATAAGAGGATTGATCGAGATTCTTCCTGCCAAGTTTGGACAGCTGGGGTGTGTGCTGTGAGTCGGTTCAGGGCAAATGGTGAGGGGAGAGGGACCAGTTCAAATTACAGGGGTCTGACAATCCCAAAGGGGTCTGGAATCTAAGTTGCATACATTTTTGTCTTTTTCAGTTGTATCATTGCTTATTGTTTTTATCATCCACTGTAAAAGCAATGAATTTCAAAGAAAATAATGATACACAAAATTCTGGATGACAGAAAACTGAAGAACTGCAGTTGGTTCACCCTTGCTGCAAGAGAGAGCAAATAAGGGAAAGGAAACCAAGGCTAAGCAAAGGATATCATAATGCGAGCGAGTGAGAGGAAGGGGTAAAAAGGGGGTGGTGGCTAATGTCAGAAGAAGCTAGATGTAAAATAGCAGGACCTCTGATGGCAGTAGTAGAGGTTGCCAACAGAGACCTAGAGGTGATCAGCCCACTGTGGTCTCAACTTCATGGAAGAGGATGAGGTAAAAATGCAACAGCCACGCCTCATTATTCCAGTGGAGCAACTCTATCAGTCCTTCATCAACTCTTCTGCCTCTAAGAGTGGATGCCAAATATCTCTTGTCTGGTTTTGATTATCCACTAAGGGACGCAGCCTCTGAATACAGGTTAAAGAGAGAAATTGGGCAGAAGTCTGGGGGAGGATGGTGCTTGTTGTGGGTGGCATGTTCCACTGCTCCCCAGAGAGACTTGAGGGAAACAGCAAACTTCCAGACCTCACCCCCCCTGGGGTTCTGAACACTCTTGATGGCCTTGGGTAGGTGTAACCTCAAAGACACATCTGGTAGGGACACTAGAGAGGCCTTCTTGGTGGCTGCCCTGAGGCTTTGGAACTACCTTCCAAGGTAGGCTAGAATGCCCTCCTCCTCACTGCTCTTCTGTTAGCAGGCAAAGACTCCTTTATACCAACAGGCTTTTAAGGAGACTTTAAAAGAATGCTGTTTGGCTTTTAATTACACTTTTTTAAACTGCTTTTTTATTATACCTAATAATACATTTTTAAATGTTTTAAGTTCTACCTATGTTTTTAATCACATTTTAATGTTGGCTTTTTACATTTTAGCTAGCTTTAATCAGGAAGCCACTTTGGGTTCTGGTCTTCCAGAGAAAAACTGGCAATAATAACTAAAGATGATTCATGAATATTGGTCATCAATGCTATTCCATTCTGCTTCTACATTGAATTGGATTTTTTCAGTCTCAAAATACATATTTAAATGCACATTTTCTCACACCTGTACATATCTAAATAACATTTTCTTCTCAAAATGCATAAACTCCCAAGAACTGAACTGCCACATCTGTCAGCCAGGACTAGGCTGGCAACTGTTAACCAGAGGACCTTTTTCTTTAGCCCCAAATTGTGGAATGACCTGCCAGAAGAGATTCAACAGCTGGATATGCTGTCTGAGCTTAAAACAACATTACAGACCAAGCTCTTCTGGCAGACTATCCAGATGGTTTCTAAATTATGAGTTTTTAAGTTAGGAACAGATTGTTTTGAATATGTATGCTTCTATAGTGCTCTTTTAACTGATTACATGTTTTTAATTGGTGTTCATGTTTATAATTGTGGTATGTGCCTATTTGTTGCTGTATTTTAATTGGTTGCTTCCCACCTTGATCCACAAGGAGAAGCAGGTAAAGAAATAAATATATTATTATTTGATACAACATCTGTAAATTCTAATCTTCATGTTAGTCAGAGAGGCAATCCACTGGAGATCCTCCACCGTAGCCACACCTCATTTCATCTGATTTTCACAAGCTATGCAGGGTTGGGCATAGATAGTATTTGGATAGAAAACCACCAGACAATGTCAGGGATCTTTGCCTTTGGTTAGAAAAGAATCCTGGCTAAAACTCAAGGGAATTGCTGTCAGTCAACATTGATGAGACTTGGCTAAAGGACCAATGGTTTGACTCACTGTAAAGAGATTCTTATCAGGACATTTAGAATAGGAATTGGCAACAGTAAAACTCATTAAGCATCCCTAGTTCTAGGCTTTTATCATATGTGAAGCCATTCTTATGCAGTTTAGAGAACACATTGGTTTCCTGCTCCAATAGTGGCTTTACATGATTGTTTATTGATTATTCCAGTTTTTTTTTAAAGAACCCTTTAAAATAATGTCAACTTATCTGCTTTTGAAACCTTAGAACAAACAGCCTTCTGGTGTCATCCAGATCTACTAAATATAATCCCCACCATCCTCAGACAGCAATAGCCTTGTGGGCTAAGGATGATGGGAAATATAGTCTGATACATCTGGTTGGTACTAGCTCAATGAAGACTGCTTTAGGGAGAAGGAAACAAGAGAAGGAAGTGTTCTTGTCTAAGCAGGAAGCAGCAATGCATGACCCCAATAGATCACGAAAGCAATAATATTGGCCAGTGAAAATGACATCAGAAAAATAAAAATGTGAACATAAGAAACTCCCTCATGCCACGTCAGTTCATTGGTCCATCTGGTTTATTACTATCTACTGACTTTTCTCCAGAGTTTTAGACAGTTCTTCCAAGCCATGTCTAGTGAGGCCAGGAATTAACTATGCGACCTTCAGTATACAGACAGAATGCTCTACTGGGCTTGTGGGATGTACTTTCTTTACTTTATGCCAGAGCTCCAAGGTCTCCTAACCTGTTGTTGTCCTTCTAAATTTCTAAAACAGAACTACTTTGAGTACTGCTAAGCATATGCGAACTATTTTAGATCTGGTTTGAAGTGATTTGTTGTTGTCATGTGCCTTCAAGTTGACTCTGACTTACAACTATAAATACCCTAAAGGCATCAGATGTTGTTTGTTCTTGGAAGCTAAGCAGGCTCAGCTCTGGCTAGTTCTTGGATGGGAGACCACCAATGAATACCAGATCCGGTTGAACAGAACTGGCAAAACCACCTCTGAGTACTCCTGTCCTAAGAAAATCCTATGAAATTCATGAGGTCACCTTGAAGGCGTGTGCACCCGCCCCCCGCAACATAGGCAAGAATTTAATTGGCAAGAATTATTCAAGGAGCTTCGCCATTGCCTTCCTTTCAGCCTGAGAGAGCGTGACTTGCCGAAGGTCACCCACGGGGGCTCCGTGCCTGAGCAGGGATTCGAACCTCAGCGTCTCAGAGCCCAGTCCAATATAGAAACCACTACATTACATGGGATCTCACCTACCTATTTTCCTAATAAAAGCAAGACACTGTCTGTCTGTTAAAACAGGACACTGTTGCCAGTGAGTCAAACTGCTTTAATGTGGCATTAAAGTCTATGGTAAGAAGGAAACTGACAAGTGACAGCTCCATCACTGCCAGCTGAATGTCATCCTCTTTTGTTCAGGGAGAACAGCATAAAGGAGATCCACCCATCCAGGAACTTTTGTGAAGTTTGTACAGTGGGAGGTGTTCAGCATGCAGCTGTGAAATTATCATCTGTCATACAGGCTCCTGAAATCTGCTGATGTTGCTGATTTTATAGCCAAACACACACAATGTTGCTTGTAAAAATTATGAGGCCCCTTTTACTCATGGGCATATACACACACTCACATATATATACAGGGCTGAGCCAAATTATTATGCGGACCTTCCTAGTTTCCTACTGAGAGAAGCTAACTGGACCATGATGATGAAAATGATTTTAATTTAATAAACTCCAGCTGTCCCAATGTAGGAAGAAGAGTCTCAATTCTCTGTCATCCCACTTTTTACCTGCTTTTAAAATGTCCCAGTTTCTCTTTTTTGCCCCCCACTCTTCCTCTTTGTCCTCAATTTACTTCTGTTGTTAGTTTGCACTCAGTTAATTGGGTTGGGAGACAAGCAATGAAGATTTTTTCTTCCAGTAGGATCAGGCAAAAGCTAACTGCTGAAGCCTCTCTTAGCTTGCAAGTTCCTCCTCACTAATAATTTTTGCCATCTTGACCATACTCTGATATTACTTGGCCACACATGTCCTTTTCATCTGTGAAATGTTGGAAGGCACGTTAAGTTATACTCTGCCCTTTTACCAATACTGGGACTCAATGCAATTTACAAATTATTAAAAACAGTACAGATTACCAGCATATAAAAGCATCACTGTCTGTGCATGCACGTTATGTAAAAAAACAGCAACAATCTATAGGGTTAAAACCATGTAAAATTAATTAAAGCACTATTATAAAATCAATAAAACAGCACACCAGTAAAGGCCTTTCACAGTTAATTCCAGAAATTTGGCAGAGTGACAGCCAGAAGGGAATCATCTTAGGAAGGGGAGGCGTTCCAAAGCCAGGGAGCAGCCACCAGGAAAGCCCTGTTCTCATGTTCCCATAAAATATGCCTGGAAAATTATTGGGACAGAGAAGAATCTCTCCCAAAGATCTTAAAACTCAAACAGGTTCTAAGATCTAGATATACCTAAGAGCAATCTGCCTTGTTTGGGCAGCTTACGATAGGTTGTGTGGCCCACACTGTTTTGTCCACCCACCGAGGGGAACACCAGAAAAATTCATGAGTATATAGCGGGGAGGATTTCATCACTGCCCACTCCCCCAGCATCTACTACCTGAGGCAGTCATTTAACTTTGCCTAGTGATAGGGCTAATCTTGAAGCACGTAAACACATATTGAATGACATACAAATTGCTTCCTTGTGTTGCCCACATGGCTGCAATGTGTGTGTGCAAATGAGTGCCACAACCACATGGGTTTCTTGCCAATCAGGTCCAAGGGCAAAGTCACAGTAGATCAAACTGTAGGGAAGCAGTTCCACCCTCGGCATTCTATGTTCTGTCCCGGATCTGCTGCTGATTTGCCAGGGCTTTCCCTTGCTTTAAAGCTAAAACTTTGTCTCATCAAGGGAAAACTACATAATAAGTCCTCCTGCTTCTTCTGGGAAGGAACCAGAATAGAAATTGGAGCTGGGGGCAGGGGGAACTGTCAGAAACCCATGGGTCACAACAAGCCAAAGTCTGGCAGAAGTATAGCTGGGAGCCGAGCAAGCAGTCTTTTGTCCTTATTGAATCACATTGTTACAGTGCTGTATTCCTTTTAACTGTCTTGGCAACATCCTGTGGAGTTCCTAGGTTTGTAGTGAGGCCCAAGATTTGTCTGGCTGAGAATTCTAAATGCCTCTCTGAACTGGAAATCCCATGATTCCATAGGATGTTTCCATGGCAGGTGAAGTGAAATATAGCACTATAATGGTGTAGTGTGACAAGTTACTTGGTTTAAATCTGGTGGCCAGATGGGTAAGGTAACTCCTAAGGTATTTCTAACAAGTATTACCTATGAGAAAATAAAATCCCAGGCAATGCTGGTTATATACACTAGTATTAAATATATCTTAATGATTTTTTTTTTTTTAAAAAAGGACAAAACAAAAATGTGCACATGTGAAATGAAATAACCAGATCTGGTAAGCCTTGCATAAACAAAACATTTTCAGCTTCTAGAGATTACTTGAAAAGTCCTTCCAAAATGCTTTAGGTGATAATGATTCTTCTTTCACCAGATTCCACTTTTCTTATGGTTTCCATTTTGGTGGCCAAATGTCCATACTTTAACATGCTGGGATATAGCTGGTGAGGAGGGCTAATCTGCTTTTCTCTTGTTTTGTTGTTTGTGGATGCTCAGTAAGGGATTCTGGAGCAAGCCGCCCTTTGCCTTGTCTTTTGTAGACTGCCACACACAGCTGCAGCAGGATCAGTTGGAACACAATCCCATTCTTTCCCAGACCAAGCTTTATTCCACTGTTTACGGCAGACACACTACTGCCAGCAGGCACCAAGTGTCTGTGTTTTTTCAAAGCCTCCCTTTCCCATCCTCCCAGTGCTGGTGCTGCTAAAAAATCTTCCATCTAGACAGAGGAAAAAGGGGTTGCTTGGGTGTTAAAAGCTTTGTAAAAAGGAGCTTCTTTGTCAGAGGCTTTGTTAACTGAGGTATGCCTTCATTCAGGGACATCATTGGGATAGGTGTCTCTGTTTTTGGTTACCACTGCTATTGAAGAAAGTGCCTCCTATCTGGATAGCCTTACAGTTACTGAGAGCAATGCCTACGTGTCTAGCCTTATTGCTGATAAAAGCAATATCTTGAATTCTGTCTCTTGGTCACGCTGGGCAGCGGTAGGGTAAGTGCAGCCTACAGAGCACATATGTCCCCAGACCTCCCAGCAATGCCACCCCCATTAAATTTCTTTTGGAAAAAAGTTGTCCAAAATGCATACCATGCCTTGAAATGTGGTGAAATGCCCTCATTTTAAAAAGAAAATTAAATAGATGGGAATATGGGGGTCTCCAAGGTTCCATGAAGAACCAATGTGCCTTCCAACTCCTGCCTGTTCCCCAGCCCTACACTAGACTGTGACACAGTGTTATGGAGAATGGTACAAAATGGCAGAAACTGCCCTTTCTACTGACTCAATATTCTATTATAATGTTACCCAGAAAATGTTTCCCACTTCTAAGATCAAGCTCACAATATATGAAAAAGTCTGCCCTGGGTGCATGAAGTCTTAGAGAAGTACTTGTGCCCAGCTAAGCTGGAGTAGCCTACCCCACCTAGGCAACCTCCAGATGTGTTGGACTTCATCTCCCATCATGTTTCACCATTCAACAAGTTAACTGGAGCAAATGAGAGTTGGAATCCAACAGTGGGCATGAAGGGAAAGCTGAGCTAGAAGAACCCCAAACTTGGGTTGGACAGCAATTTCAGCTCAAATCCTGTTTTCTTCAGTAGTCTGTGCTTATTTACTTGGAGCGGAGAGGGATATATCCAGGATGCCAGCAAGTTCCTGGCAGAGAGAGGTAGCTACAAATAGCTCTAGTTAGAAAACTGAAGCTGCAATCCTCTTCCAACTTAAAACTGTGGAAGAAGTTCCACCGAAGGCCTTGGAGCTTACTTCCAAGTCAGGTTTCTGTGGTCCTAGATGTATGAGGCACCCATTTGCTCTCATTTTCTGTAAGCCCTTATGGACGTGCACTGGATCTAGTGTACCTTCAGTAATCTCAGGCGTGTCCTACCATTTGCTTGAATTCCAGTAAAGAGCCCTTGGCTTAACGTTGCTTGATCTGTATTCCATCATAATCTTGAAATCAAGAGGGAGCCTGTGGAGAACTCTCCAGCTGCTTGGCCTGTATAAATAATGAGGCACTTAGGAGGATTTACCAAACAGTTGGCTCGCAAATTGGTTATTCTCTCTTAAGGAAATTCTGCACTCACTTAGCAGACGGTTGCTTGGGGAGAAGGAGAGGACTCTCATACCTGCTCTGTCGAGCTCAAAAGGGTTCTCTGTCAGAGGCATTTTTCTGAAAGAGGTGTGGGGAGCAAAACACACTGTAAATTAATGTCAGAGATGTCCCCTGTGAGCCATCAAAAGATGAGCTTCTGTCAACCACATTCTTCCTTAGCATTCCTGGATTGACCTATAGCATTCTCTCTCTTCCACTTTCTCACTTCCACAGAACTTCATTCCATCTGGGATTTTCCCCCACCCGCCCTCTCCTGAAGATGTTGAGCAGCTGCCTTTAAAAATTATTGTCAGTATGCAAAATTGTTGGGTTATACCTGCTGTGAACAACTACGTTGCTTCAATCTGTCGCTCACCTGGAACAAGCCCTATAGATTCTTTGCCTTAAAAGGTGGGGGATTAGGGTAAAGAACAAAAGGAAATGCATTAGACACACAGAACACAGGCCTGTATCTTTTGATGCCGTGACAGTTTTCTTTTTTCTTTTAGAAGTGGCACGTTGGTTGTTGTTTTTTAAATACCAAATCCTGAAGTGACAGCCATGAAAATCAAAGCTTCTAAAGAAATAGAGAGAAGCTTGTGTTCGATATTTTATGGCAGCAGCCACAGTATATTCAGAGCACACCCAGACATCTCCTTGAACATAGTTCTTCAAATGCTTTCACTGTTTTGGGGAACCTATAGTCTGCTCACCAAATACCTGTGAGGCTTGAGATCTTTAGAATTTCTTCTCTGCAGCCGACTACCTGTAATGAGGTCTAGTTTGCCATAGGCAAATTAAGAACAGTTCTCCTTCTAGTCCAATAACTTCTAGAAATAAAACCATTTAAAATCCACTGAAAGAAGACAAAAATCAACAAAATCAGCACACCACTGTAATCAGTTCCTAAAAGTGTATTGAGTATTGTGCTAGTGGTTTAAGAACAGTATACAAAACACGAAACATTGCTGCATAAACTGGCTGGTTGTTTATTCAAATATCCAGATCCCTAAGTTCTGCAGTGGCACAGGCCTATTAGAGGATTCCTTTAGGGGTTAGCACTGTGATCTTTAGTAAGGGATAGCCCTCCAAGCAATTTTTTTCACTGCAGTGAAAGCTCAAGCCAGCACAGCCAACGGTGAAAAATGATTGAAGCTGCAGCCCAGCAATTTTTGGGGGACCATACTATTACCACACCCTACAACTCCTCTCTGCAGGATGTACTATTTCCATAATTGAACATATTTATGGCTGGAACACATATTTGAAAGTGTAGTGGTTGGAAGCATGTTGCCAGGCCAGGATGACCTCAGACATGGTCAGGAGTTTAGGGAGGATTAGGTGGAGAAACCCGATGCTAATGGGCTTGTGATAATCTTTTCAAGACTGCAGGCTATGAGCACTCCTGAAAGCAATGGAAGGCAAAACTACCCAGATGAAGCAATCAGAGACCATCTTGCGATGTCTGCCCTACAGAAATATATCCTAGACACCCTGCCCCACCAGACCTTAGGAGACTGCCATGACTCCCATCAATGTTTTGTCACCTAGAGTTAAGACAATCATCCCATTCCAGACTCCTTTGTCAACCCCGTGAGAAAGCAATTACTGCTTTGTCCATGCACTCTCCTTCAGCATAGGAAATAGGAGAAATAAACCCCAGCTTTGGCTCCAGCAAACTGTAGTACGCTGGGTGTATTACATTGCATGTGCCACCCCAGACTCCCGTTCCTCTGTGCTATTGTCAGATGTGTTCTGAGCCACTCTGCTTCAGGACTGTTAACTATCACTCTTTCCACCCAATCTCTCTCTACCCAAACTTTCTTACTTCACTTTCTGATAGCCTAGTATGGTTCTTAAGAGTGTCTGATTTCTTGTGTTTTTGTTAATTCCAAATAAAATACTTTGATTAACTTTTAGCGGGAGTCCTCTCTACAGTTATTATGAGTATATATAGATGAAAAGATCCTGCCATTACCCTCCTCTTGCAAGCCTCCTTTGAGTTATAATTTCCCAAAATCTAAGGCAGTGGTTCTCAACCTGTGGGTCCCCAGATGTTTGTGGACTTCAGCTCCCAGAAGCCCCAGCCACTATGGTCAATGCTCAGGGCTTTTGGGAGCTGAAGTCTAGAAACATCTGGGGACCCACAGGTTGAGAACCAATGATCTAAGGAGATGCTGGCATTCCGGGTGGACCTCAAAGCCTCCCACCTCTTAGAGTAGCAATACACTCCCACCCCTGCTCTTGATAAAAGGACTTGGTTCCTTGAGCTCTGGAAATACAAAGGATAGAATTCTGGCAGGCACATATTATTGCAAAATGAGAAATCTCCTTTTTAAAGGATTTAATAGGTACTAAGGATGTGACAAATTCTCACAAAATTATTGTTCATGCCAAGACAGCCTGTTGAGAAAGCAATGACCTCCACAAGATTCCTTGTCTCTGCAATGAATACAAGACATGGAGTGCTTATATTCATTGGGTGTTTTACAATTTGTGCAAGATGTCTATGCCAGGTGATGTCTTTCCCCTTGGTTATACAAGGGACACACAGACAGCAAGCACAGAAAAATACTGAGGATTAATTAAAAAGATACAAACACCTGACACTTCTCATTTCCAAAAGTCCATGTAACAATGGCACAATGGCCACAGCTTTCCACAATTTGTGCAAAAATGGTTCTTGTAAAGGTAGGAACTCATCAGCAAAACATCTCTCACAAACAAGGTGAACATGCTTCTGGTTTCTTGTTCTCTCTCACATAAATGAGACAAGCAAAAACTTTTGTCTCCAACAGATACACATTTCCCTCCTTTTTCTTTTTTTTGCATCTGGCCCTCTGCTTCTCATGCCAGATAGAGGAGAGGGCTTAAGCAATTCACACATCATTCCCTCCCTTTTTTTTTGCAAGCAGTTGAAATCTTTGTTACTTCCTTTTTTGACAACATGTAAAGCAGCCTGAGAACATTAAAATAATGGGTTTGATGGAGTAGAAAACCCCCAAATAGTGCAGGAAATCTTTTCTGTCACAGAAAAGTAACAGATAAAGACTGTTACAGATGAAGACTAAGGGTTCTCCTGCAAAATGTTTTTACGCTTATCCACCCAACCACATGGCCATACTCATATAATGAAAGAAATACAGATTGGCATTGTTAAATTCAGCCCAAATATCAATGTGGGATGATATTTCAGATATTTCACTTAGAATAGGGTAGAATTTGTGGCATGAAGGACATGCAAGATGTGTACTTATCTTGACAAAACACGACTGTTCCATCTACAGCCCATATGAGCTGTTTCTACTGTCAACTAAAGACACATTTCTTGAATGAGGCAACTTCCTGATTGCTAATGCTGTTAGTTTCCTCTCCATTGTTTGGTCTTGTTACTGTATTGGTTTATTGTATTATTGATCATTCTTTTATTTCTATACCACCTTTCCCCTAGGAAATAATGTTCAAGGTAGATAAAATCACTTTTTTTAAAAAAATCATTCATACATCTCATGCCTTTTATCCAAAATGGGGGCTCAAGGTGACTTATTAAAACAAATACAGATAATACAAACACATTTTAACGTTTGTTAAAACGTAAGTAAAATATCCACAGGATTAAATCAAGTCAAAGCAAAAAATCAAAATCAAAGGAACAGCATAGTATTAAAAGCCTTTACAGATAGCTCCTAAAAGCCTAACAGAATAGAGAAGTTTTAACTTGCTAAGAGAAGGGAGAAAATTCTGATATGCCTGGGAGCAGCCACTAAGAAGGCCCTTTCCTGTGTTCCCACCAAACGTATCTTTGAAAGTACTGGGACTGAGATATGCACATCACCCGGAAGATCTTAGAGCTTAGGCAGGCTGATAAGGCCCTTAAGAACAAATATAAATCAGACAAAATGACGCCATTAAAATCAACACATTTAAGAAATATCTTGATATTTCTATTTTATGTTCTAGTTATATCTTGCTACATCTGTTCTACATTTTTTCTTAAAAAAATGAAAAGCTGTATTTAAGCTGGAAATAAATATTTACTGCATTGTAGTAAGATTTTACTGTGTTTATTCAGAACATTCAGCTTCCAGTCTGCTATGTTAACTGTATAAAGTGTTACCCAGCTGGTCTTGGTCCATGAAAGTTTTGCCAGCAGAACTGGACTTATCTAAGGTATTTGCCAGCAAAACTGGGGCAGGACTGCTACCTCCCACACTATTCTCAATGCTCCCTAGCCCTATGAAACAGATCTGGACAGTGCGGGGCTGCAGATGGGATGGAAATAGCTGGAAAATCTCCCCATTCTACTGAGTGATGCAGTACAGAGGGGCCCATTAGATACCACTCAGTTGTTAAACCTAGACTTAGACTTCAGTATCTCACTTCTTTAAACATTTTTTAACCAAGATGGTAAAAATGGGCTTTTTGCATCCAAGTGTCAGTAAGGAGCATAATGGGAGAAAACCAGAAATCATCGCTATTGTTTCTGCATGTACTTAAGGGCAAGTTAGGTTAATTACAAGTGAACTCATCAGGATGTTACAAAAGGACATAATGACATACCCTCTATTTCCCATTACAAAGTAAAGCCATAAAACTGCACTGTGCCATAGCTTTACAGTATCTCTGGATTATGAAGAGTGAAGAGTTTCTTCTTGCATAAGAGCAGGCGTATTTAACATTAAGCTCAGTGATAAGTAGCTCTGCTTGGAAAAGTTTTTATAAATTTAATTGAAACACCAGAGTCCCATAGTTATAAGCCTAAATGCAATACTGGTAATTGTGTGCTAATGTTGGTAGCTACAAGGAATCATTCCAATTAAATTATTCTATGAAGATTGTGTTAATATTCCAAGAAGTTTATCTTAAATCATTCTGATCTGGATGATTCTGAAACTGCCGTAGGTATTTTCATTTGAGCAGAGCAGTGTGTGTTCCCTCATCAATTTCTAAAATTCTTATTGATCTCCTGGCCATAGTATAGGCCATTTCACATGGTCCTCTGAATTCTAAGGAACTGTTTCTAAGAGAGTGCAAAATACTGCAGTGGAAAGGAGGCAGGAAAACTCCACTGTGTACAAAAGGAGATCTCCGTGACATCTCCTGGAACCAAGTGCTTCTTTGCCTTCTGCATCTCTTATGTAGCAGTTCTCCCCTTCAGCAGCATTTTCTATACAGTGCCTTCTGTTCTTCATGTAAGGCTATTATGCAACCTGAAGTCTTTTCAAAAACTTTGCCCCCAAGAATAGAGTTCTAATTCTTATATAGATAACTCACCAATTTGTTTCATTACACTCACTGAAAGAGGCAAGGGTAACACTGAAAGCTAGAAGCATGCTTTCTTTAAAAAAGATCAGGGAAAGCTGAAATAATACCACCAAATTTTGTATTTCTGGTGAATGAAGCATTCATTCACAGCAACCCACACAGAGTCCATTACAACAGCTACTTCCACAAGGAACCATTCAACAGAAAACCAATGTATCTGTGCTGGTTTAAATAAGTCTCACATATATATTCTTCATATAATTGTACTAAATGGGTAAAGAGGTGAAGCTGTGTTCCTATCCTCTGTTGGTCTAATGACTGGCTCGTCCACAAAAACTTTTTGTAAAACTCATTTCAGAATATAAATGTGCTGTCTGCATTTCTTAAAAAAACCCTACGTACTGAAATAGTACATCTTGGATAAACTTAAGAAAAATTTTCATAACACAATCAGTATGTGTGTGGATCCAGTTAAGTCAACTCAGAAGTAAGTCTTTGCTGAAATAAGTGAAGATAGTTATTCTATCTTACTATTTTCAAGGGGATTTAAGTGCAGTTAACTCAAGATTCAATCTATAGGAACTGGCCAAGGACGCATGAGTCTGCTAGCGATGACACCAAGTGTTACCATAATGTACCACTCCATCAGAATGACTGGAAGCTTTTTAAATATACCTTTTCATGAGTTTGGCTACATAAATACTTTAGGAGAGGATTTGAAATTTGGGAACAAGCACATCCATCTTAACATGGTATTACATGCCATTTGTATAATTTGTAGAAACATACATGCAGCTTTCCCTCACACTGCAAGTTGGAATATGGAAGGATTGTAGGAGACAGGTTAATTGTATACAATTTATGCCTCCGAATTACCAGCTCATAGACACTGTATAACAAGCATACATTCTTAATCCCCAGACATACTCAAAGTTTTGTTACTGGGCTAAACGCCCAAAACTGCCATAAGGGTTGAATAATAAGCAATTTACATTTTAAATATTATAAACATGCATGTTTAGGACTTCTCTAGATCCAAACACATTCACAACATTCACGTGTAGGTTGTGAACATTAGGGCAACAATGAAGGATTGAAAGCACAAATATATATCTGCCAAGGTTGTTCTGAGGAAGCCACAATATGACAGATGTTAGTTTGAATACTGTCTTAGGGGAGACGTTCTGCTTCCCTTGTGTAACAAGGAAGAAGAAAGATAGCGTTTTCCCCTCATATCCGTGACAGCAGGATGATCGGGTACCATCTTCAGAAGCCAAAGAAATTTCCATTTACAGTTGCAACCTTCAAATTAATGAAGATAGGCATTTCCCAGAATTTAAGGATAACAGTTTAACTGGCCTTAAGATGACAACAGGGGCTGAATAGATAAAGCTCAACGCAAAATTTAAATTACATGGCAAAGTGTTAGAAGCAGAGTTCTACAGAAGACAGTTGACAGAGAAAAATGTGGGAAAGTACAGGGGTAAATAAAGCTTCAGATCCTTCTATAACACAATTCAAGTTTATTCCATTCATTCTTGCAACACAAACACAGTATCATTTAGCAATCTGATGTCATGAACCATGATAATGATAAACCAAACTGTGTCAAAATAGTTACATTGTGGAAAGGTCAAATATCAAAATGCACAAAGCACTACTTTTTTTTTCTGTCACTGGGTAAAAAGATATGATTGTTTCTCCATTTATAAAATATAAGACTGTTCCGTTTGAGATTTTGCATGCAACACTGCAACTGCTTGACTAGGACATTCCACTCTTACCAGCTTCTTCTATTGATCAATTAACTCATTTAAGTACTGCACTGAAGAACAAAAACTAAGTTATGAAAGCAATGTCTATACAAAGGGGAGCAAAAAGCTTTAAGACTGCAAGTCATTATTTTAAAAGGTATCTGTAAGGAAGGATATTGGTGCTGGATCTAACTTTTAATACTTTTGAAATCTCATATTGGAAGAGGGACCTTTTCACCATCTAAGAGCTAGTATGAGACATTGGTAGCCACCATTTCTAATTTTTCAGATACACAGGATAGCTACAACACATGATCTCATAGTTTAAAAAAGTCCAGTTAACTTTTCTTAACATTTAATACAGAACCCAGTGGCCTAGATATAGTGGTAACTTGATTGATTTAAAGAACAAGCATTTATGTATATTTTGACTATTCTGTATAAATGGCTAAAAGTTATTTTATATCTATTCATCATAATCCATTTTCTTAAATGAAAATGTGCAAGATGGGAAGGGACAGTGAGATGGCTATGGGGAGAAAAAGAGGCAAGCTGGCAGAACCCCAAATATTCAGATGCTGAACTGCTAGGAAGATCACCAATGTTACATAAGAAGGATTAAAGAAAACTTTTGTAATATCCAGCTATGAAGCACAGTTAGAATTTCATCTTTAAAACACAATGGTAATTTCATTTCACATCAGGAGAAATTTCAAGTGGACTAGATCGATCACAAGCAACGATATCTGGTTTACAATTTGATCAGGTTTTTTTTTCTTAACAGCACTTTTTGTGTAGAACAGAAAGTGAACATGCGTGCTTACACAGATTCTGCATGCAAAGCTTGTGTTTCTACTTCATATTCCTGCCTCAACTCAGAAACAGATTACATGGTTCTACTTTTAAGACTGCCGTTAGAGAATTAACTTCGTTCCCCTCTCAGTTGCAGAACATGGACATGATGGATGGTAATAAGGGACCAATAAAATAGTTTAAATTGTAATATTGGACTATAATCTCACATTGCCTATGGATGATGAATTCTTAATTCTGTTTTGATAAATGATTATAGTAAATACTTGTTTTTATTTTTGAATTCAAATGAAATGCTTTAAAAGTTGAAGAAGAGTACTGTACATTCGACACAATGAAATGTGTGGACGCCAGAATTACCTGGATGACAAATGAGACACAATATTGCACAGACTGATGCAAAGCCAGTAAAAGTTTCACCGGGAAGTTTTTAACATCCTGATACAAAACCTATTCATGTTTCTGAATAAGAACATCCAAGTACTATTTGCCCTGGCATCCTCAAATCAATGTATTTTACATATTTGTATATTATGCATGAAATGTCCCTAAAAAAGCTATCATGAAGAATATTTGTGAAATGAGCTGTATAAACAAACATCCTTTACCAGGCTGTAAATGCAACATGTCATTATCTCCTTTGGGAACACGACTCTTCAATCTGCTGTACTATTTTTCAGATCCAATGCCAGAACAGTGAATCAGAAATCATTTCAAAAATACATGCAACTTACGAGATAAATGTGGTAAGGTTAAAGCTAAGACAAAGAAAGCTCCTGCCTTCTTTAAGAAAATGAAATGAACTTAAATTGAAAGCCATTTCTTCTTTAGTAGTTTAGATGTTTTGTGTTTAAATCATGAAAGGAAAAGCAATCATCCTCTAGCACCAATAGGTCTGGAGCAGTCAGTTTGTTCCAGTATATTTTATGATGTGCTGGGTGAGGAAGTTCCAACTGGAAGCCTTTAAGGAGCAACTCTTTTCCAGGACTAGGCATTGTGTATCATCTGGCAAGTTCTCAACTAAATGTCTTGGATGGTAGAGGGTGGGGGGCATGATTTGGATCATCTCCTCAGTACCCCTGCTGGAGAGGTAGACCTACTTTTACTGTATGGTCCTTTTTAAAACAGGCAGTCACAAATTTGTGTGGCATCCAATTGTTAAGTACTTGGACCTTAGAAGCAAAAGTCTTTTGCTTAAGGTACAGGGACTACAGAAAAGCTGTCCCACTGCCTTGGTTAGTAGATGGCAGCAATACAGCACTGGGCTACTACTGCCTTGACAAGTTGGAAAAATACAGAATAGAGCTTCCATCTCACAAATTTTCAGCATGTCTTAGCAGAACAAGAGAAGCTTATAGGCTGCATGTCAGACCACATTCTTGTCCCCTTGCCCAACAGAGATTCAATTTTGCTAGAAATGGGGAAAGATTGCACCCTGAACACAGTCCTGACAAGACATCAATTATATGGATGGATTTCTACTCTCTCCAAACAGGTTCTCTTCTCTGATAAAGGTACCTAACTAGTCTGATTTACTGTGATTTTTTTCCTCCCTCTCCAATATTTAGCTGAAGAAGCTGGAAGATACAAAGAGTGATAGACAGGCAGCAGTGTGAGGCCACAGGAGAGACATTAGATCTCAGTCCATCCGTCACTGGAGAAGAGCTTTGATTGCCTGATTGTCAGTGGCTTCAAAGGCAGTTAGTCCATCTGGCCCTCTCACTGTCTTATCAGCACCCTGTAAAGAGATAAGAGCTGTCACTTTAGAGAAAACTGTGGAAGAACAGGTTGCTTACCCGTAACTATGGCTCTTCAAATGGCCATCTGTGCAAGACACACGGGTCCATAGGCTCTTCTGAGTCCCAGGAGTTTTCAAAATACTATTTTGCATATAGACAGAATTTCATATGCGAACATAAACTGCAAAGAGCATTGTATGTACCACAAGCACTTTCTCATGAGAGAATAACTTGTAAATTTGCAGTTACTTATCTAAGCTAAGTATTTTAAATAACTTACTGTGATTTTCTTACTTTACCACTTGTATGTAATTTCTTCAACTATAGTCTCACATGTTTGATTAGCTATCTGTGTATTTTAGCATGAGCTTTGAAAGCAGTAACTTCCAAACCATTCAGCACTGAACAGATAGATTTTAAGCAATTCCACACTTCACAAAGCATATTAAGTTGTAGCTTAAGCACATTTGGGCAAACTACATTTCATTATACTATGCGCACACACTTTTACATCTCAAGCACTTAAATAATCCAGAGCATTTTAAGAATATTAACAAGTACCAACTCTTAACCAAAAGATTAGCAATAGTTATCTTAGGATGCTAGCTAAGATCCAGGTAAAACCCTGACAAAAGTCAACAAACTTAAATAAAAACCAACAGTTTAGCCTCTAACATGAGCTGCCCACAGCCTAAATCCAATTGCTTGTACCAGCTACAGCAGACCTGCTGTATCAACAGAGTTTACATAAATGTTGGCTTACCATTCAGCAACTGATTTAATGGGTCTATTCTAGGCAGAACAGCAACTGGATTCATACTCACAGCTATGAACAGAAGAAAGCTTTTTTTTAAATACTTTTCTAATGTACAATGTGCCAGGAACCTTCACATAAAAGAAAAAAATTATGCTTGTATCCCACAATACGAAATGGCAGTGATGTGTGTGCAGATGCTTCAGCATATGCGTGTCACTGCCATTTTAGGCACAGGATGTGACACAGTTGCTCGAATGCAAACATCTGGAGACCGCAGGTAAAGAAGGACCACTGTAGTCACAATCATTACTTATGTCCAAGCATTCTGTGCTTTAGTTAAAATGTATATACAGTAGAATTTTACTATGCACCCTGCACAGGCTAGTAAAAAACATCTAGGATTTAAAGTACTGTTGGATGAAGCCAGGCAAAAAAGGGAATAAAAAAGGAATCCAAACAATGCTGACCTCTACACCTACAAGTGACCTTCAGAAGCTCTTTATAAAATCAGCCTGGCATAGCATTCCCTACACACCCACATGCAGATATAAAACAGTCTGAAAAGATTACTCTCTTCAGCAATTACTAACTGGTAGATGTACTTATTCAAAAGACAACCAAACTTAGAAAATTCCAAATCCTTTGAAGAACGTCAAGCACACAATCATTGCAAACAAAAGTGCAGACTGTTACCACAACCACAATTGTGCATTAATCTGAGAGACTAAGACTACAGTTGCTGTGTGAAGAGAGCAGCCAAAACTTGCTGAGAGCCAAAGGGAGGTGAATTTGTTAGCAGATATACATACATAGAGGACAAATCTCTATTTAAGAGACTGGAAAATTTTATTTCTGATCTCTATCAGGCTTCAAAGACTCAGGACAGGAAATTCTGAGAACATTACTTTGTCAAAGAGTAAAATTGGAGCATGCACTGTTGATAAGTAAATTAGGAGGTTATATTTGCAACGGCAGCCAGGCCACACCATGCTACACAGTGTAAAAGTTTGAAAGTCATGTACTTTAAAGGGAGTATCTTCAATAGCATGGAGGGTAATTAATTTTTGTTTGGTTAATACAATAAAGCGAAAGATTTCTTTTCAATGGATGTCACTAACACATATTATCAAAACAGAGATAAATACAGAAACATGTAGGCTTGAATAAAAGGAGTTTCATCTTGATCTGTAGAATTTGGGAACCAGTCCCATATGATCTGAGCAGCTTGCTACTTCTTAAATTAAACCTCCTTAACCACAAAATGTGAAGACACAACATGTCAGATTACCAGATGTTTGATGTGTGGCAAATGAGGGATTTTGTAAACTGAAAGTGTGATGGTATGAACACTTTAATTGTGCACAAGGCATGTCAGATCATTGACATATCTTTATTTGCGACAAATACTTTTGAAATCTCACCACTACTACCCACATTTGTTGTGAGAAGAAATGGCATGCAATCTGAAGTTCTAGGGTCTATAAGAAAATATTATTAATTATTGCCATACTTCTGGACCACTGATGCTGTTAATGACTTAATTCTTTCTGATCTGTCAAATGCTAACCCTGGGCAAAACCTGAATCTGGTTTACTGCAACTGGCAAGCAAGCAGATGGGTAAAAGGTCAGTGGAGTACGGGATGTGAGATGCAGTAAACATACTACATTGTGTAGTTTTTAAATCAGGGACAGGCAAAGAACAGAAAACAAAGTGCATGGGGCTTCCACTGTTGTTTTTTCAGTCTGCAGGTCTTCCCAATCGGGGTGTGTGTGTGGATTTTCTAATGTCGAGGGCCCCCAGAGTTTATGTTTAAATACTGTGCAGGGATTGCAAGCTCTTTTTAAAAACAAGCAACAACAACAACAACAACTACATTTTTGAGCCCGTGGTGGCTCTTGGAGCCGGCTCCTGAATCATCTGACACTGCCTACCTATATGAAAGGGACAAGCACTTTCTTGGTTGAGATTTGTCAGTCTCATTGCTAGAAACACAAAATTCTTGAGAAGTTTTAAAACAGATTTCAAAAGTACAGAGA
Source organism: Iguana delicatissima (assembly GCA_948472985.1). Lineage (NCBI taxonomy): Eukaryota > Metazoa > Chordata > Lepidosauria > Squamata > Iguanidae > Iguana > Iguana delicatissima. The sequence goes on along the minus strand of CAOKZL010000698.1, from coordinate 266,575 downwards.
GTTAAAACTGGATGAAAAGAAAATATAAGTACAGCTGCAAAGGCCAAATTCTAGGCAATGGTCTCTCTTGCCATAATATATATTTATAAAGTGTTCTTATATTAAAAAACTCATGTAGCAGAAGAAGCTATGTGTGCACATTGTTTTAAATAAAACCAACAGCTTATCTCTATTAATTGCATCTTACTTAAAATTACCATTTTCTACACCTCACTTTTAGGATAGGATTGATTATAAAAAGAAATATAATTAGCTACTTACAAGTCTGAATTTCAGAAGTTTGCTTTATTGAAGCTTAGTGTAGGCTAGTAATTTTTTTCGATTCTAAGCAGTAGCAGCTGTTCCTTTCAGATATTATGCCACACTAAGTAAACCTAGTCATGTTAGTGGTCAGTAGCTCCCCAATGATTGTTTTTTGCGTGCCTACAGTAACCATAGAAATGCTGAAATACAAAATCTGGATGAGCATGGGGGGTTAAATTATGTTTTGGAGATTTTGTCATCATGGTTTGACCTCTGACACATGCACATGTATATATGTGACTTCAAGTCATCTGTTGACTTATGGTGACCCCATTAATTTCATATGGTTTTTCTTAGGCAAAGGGTACTCAGATGTGGTTTTGCCAGTTCCTTTCTCTGCAATATAGCTTACAGCACCTGGCTGCACTGGAGGTCCTCCATCCAAGTACTAAACAGAGCTGACCCTGCTTAGCTTCCAAGATCAGATAGGATCTGATCCTTCAGGATATTTTGGTGGCTAACCCAAGCACATACAATGGTCTAAGCAACAGTCTAGAAGAAAAGTTGCTTTTGTCCTTCAACTCAAGTGGTTCTTCCATTGCTTTATCTGTGTTTGTGTTTTAAAGATGATGTCAGGAAGGCTGAAGCATGCGAGTGTGGCCTAAAAATATTTAATGACTCCACTCTGTCAAAATCATGGCTGTAATAGACTACAGCCAATCACTATGATGAGTATGTCAGCATCATCTGATAACACTCAATCACCTGCAATCTCAGCACTTGAAGTTTTCCAAGTACACCTTACTTTGTGGTACAATAACAAATCTACTTCAACCTGTCATACTTCACATTTTAGGGTAAAAGTATTTGAAGACAGCAGCATTAAGAGAAGAACACAAAAGGAGCAGAGAGTAAAAGAAACAATACATGGTTTGAGAGTTTATGACATACTTGAAAAAAAAACCGCTTCAAGTTAAAAGGAACAAATATTATCTCTGCTAAATATTACAGTGGTCTTCATCTTTATATTCACATTATATCACAAAGCCCACACAGGTTTTTTTTTTTGGTTCAATGTAAACTGAAATGTTGCATCCTTCCCTAAGGAAGATTCCTACATGATCTAGAAATCTCAGCACTTCTGCTATGACACAGAGAAATGTAGAAAAAAGAGAACAGGAATAATATCTTCTTTTTAAAAAGTTCTTAAATCTAAGTGATTTCAGAATTACTATTATGTAGCAATACAATAAAATGGTCTGGCTGAGGAGTATCGCATGACTGATAACAGTTTGGTGATAACAGTAAACAAGACAAGCCCATCCAAAATGGCTACAAAATGGCCAAAGTAGACATTTGGCATTCAGCTAGTGGAAATTGCTAGCACAGGCAAGGAAAATTTATACCTCCCCCTTCACTGCTTTTCCTCTGTATGCCCTTCCCCACTTTGCAGGTGTTCAACAGCAATTCATGGATGCAGCAAACACATGCCTGGAATCATGACTGGGGAAAGGGATTATAGAAGATAGGTAGTAGTTATTTAATCAGACTTAAGAAGTCAAAAGATATTTAGTTTTTTTAGTAATCAACTTTTGCCAATAGCACAACTTATTTTTAATACAGCAGGCTCACACTGACATGATTGAAATACTTTATGAAGCAAGGTCAGAAACCATTGATCTTAACTGAAAATTTTTTTTAATCTTTCAACTAAACTTTCTCTGCTCTTTGTACAGTCATCCCATCATAGTCAATATAAAGCTTCTAAAGCCTAGACTGATACCTAAAATCAAGGCAAGAAGATTTCTGAGCAGGATTGACATCATGAGTATTTTGGAGACCAATGAGAAGATTCTTGAGCTATTTCTACAAGGTTCAAATTGAAATACTGTTTTGAACTATCCTATGAGTAAAACCTTATATTTTTAACTACATGATTTTAGCTTATTTATAGAATCACAGTATTTTGTCACCAGAAGCAAAGCATGAGAGGAAAAGTTCCTAGAAAAATAATTACACTTCCCAGTTTGAGAAAGGTGTAGTAAATACACAGAGAGATCTATGAAAATACTTCAGAAGACAGAACTCTGGAAAGCTTAATTTTTCTTACAGTCCAAACAAATATAGCTATAGGGGCTCTTCCATTAAACTAAAAGGTTTAGCAACATAAATACTGTCCTACATGAAAGACAGAATATTTATATACAGGGGATGGTTCAGTTCTAGAAATATATGCTTATGGCTACGAATCAATTACATGATTAATTGTATTCCTTAATAGATTAGATATGCATACTGAGAGTAGTTCAATATTGGTGTGTTTTGGAAATGCTGAAAACACACAAATTAGTATTATTCTTAAGAGTAATTTAACATTTTTTTCTGTTCTCTGTAGCTGAACAACATTCTAGAACCAAAAGAAATTTTTTTACTATTAATTCTTAACTTTTCTAATCAAATATGCCATTACTGATTAATAACTTAATACTAGTTAACTAGTAAGCTTTCAGTCCTAGCTTTATCACCTATAGTTGTAGATTTGATTAAAGTGACAGTGAAATTGAAACACTTCTTTGTAGTAGGAACTATCTTGTTTTGGTTATTTCTTTAAAGACAGACCAAAAATTTTGTTAATTTGCTTCCGTTAAGCTCACTAGTCCCTGCTCACCAGTCAAGAAAAACCACCAGCACATTGTTTAGTAGAGCCAAAGGTGCCAAAGCCCAGAGTCAACAGCAGAACATCCGTTGCAGGTAGAAGGCTCCTGCTTAACTCACAAATGACTTGACCCAAAGAAATCTAAGGCAACAAGATTGGCCAGCATCTGCTTGAGTTGAAGAATAACTCAAAAAAGTACAATGGTCTACAACTGCAGCAAACTGCTCTTGCAGTTTTCAATATCCTAAAGATGTGGCTGCTGCACAACCCCTCACACACAAACCTTTTGGCTATTTGGGAAATGTTTCTCTCTCCCTGTGCAGCTGCATTTATCACTCCACAACTGTTTAAGATACTTTTATTGTTTTAAAATCTGAAATTTTTTAAATTCTTTAAACTGATTTTACTTCGGATCCCATTATATAGGGCTGGATATAAATATCTTAATTAATAAATCATAGTTGCTTGGATGATGGATACCTGGGGTGCTCTGATGACCAGACCTTAGCAAAAAACCAGCATCACTTTATAAGCTGATGAATCCAGACTGCATATTTACTAAGCTTTGTTAAATGCTTTCCTTGCCCATTCTTTTGCCTTTTTTTAAAACTGCAAACCTATAGGCACACTACACTTTTCTATTTTGCAGAGTGTCTACTGCATATTAGGTATTTTATTAGAGGAATTACGATGAAATTTTTGAAAGCAAGATGACATTGATCAAACCGATGCAAGTGTCAAAAACCTGTACCAGGCACATCAGTTCTCACCTTTGACAGGAGTAACTTCACACAAGAAACATGGCCTTCATAAACTGCTGAAAGGAGTGGAGTGATATTGTGTTTGTCTGGAGCCTATAAAAAGAAGAAATGAGGTTGAATAATTCAAAGTGTACGACACCTACACTTATTACAGACTATCTGTAATACTGCTCCAACAACATTAAAATACCGTGGATAAGAAAGAATATGCAGAACATTGGATATATAATAAACTGGCTGTACACTTCTTTCATACTTGGTGGTGCAGAAATGTAATTATTGGCATGTAGTTTCCTCCCCCACCCAAAAAAAGACTATTTAGCAGAAAATATATTTAGAATCAGTTGTGATTGCAACTAAAGACAGAATACTTTCTGTTGAAGTATTTTTCTAAGGCTGTGTTTAGTGTGAATGTGAATGCTAGGGCTAAACATTGACAGGAAAGATTGATATGCAAACACTTTTCTTCTACATATTTTTTTTTTCAGAAAACCTTAGTTCTTATTTCAGAGCCTGGCCTGGGAAAACGTGATTTTAAATGGTGGTCAGCGGAGAAAGGTCAAGCACACTCTGCTGATTCCTTCCTAAAAACACTGCTATCCCCAACCACATTTAAGAAAAAGTAGGGCTGGGAACCTTCTATCTACCCTTGTAACCTTCCCTTCTATCTTTGTATTAAAAAGGGTCATCCTGAGGTTAGTGGACTATGAGCACTCCAAATAAGGAAGGAATAAATTTCTAATTCTTTAAACTATAGTGGCAAGAACTTATTCACATCTAATCTGTTAGACTGCCTATTAGATTAATCTATCTTCCTGCAGACAACACCTGCCTTCAATTAAAAAAAAATTTATGTAAAAGTTAAATTTTCCTAAAATGCTTTGCAAATCTTAAATACCACTATTTGTTATGAAAAGTTGGGACAAAATGAACAAGAGGAAACAAGAGGGATTACAACTCAAACTGAGCACAGATATTCTGTAAACAGTACTTTCTAAGATAATGGCAAGATGCAGAATACACTGGAGTATTAGTGATGAAGCAGATTTATTTTCTTTCTTAAGATCTCACAATGGACTATATTATATGCTATTAAAATTAATGCACTTGTGTAATATTCTGTTGAATCATTTCAGTGTTTAAACTATCAAGATTAAACCAGTGTCTTAATGAAGGTTGGAGACAGAACAGTTCCTCAAATTACTAGATGTAGCAGAAGGAACATTGTTGTTTATGGTGTATATTCTTACCCCATTATCTCCTCTGTAAACCAGTTTCCGTAATATTTTAGATTATACACAAAACTTGTTTGATATGTGGCAACACTGAAACAAAAGAAATTAATATAATATGTGCTCCAGGGGCAATCATGCCTCAACATCACTTTGAATTCTTAAACACCACCATTTGTCTCCAGTCCCCAAACAGAACTTTATCCAAGCCTGACTGATTTTAATCAACATACATTAATATCAGCTCCCCTTAGTAGAAGGAACTCCAGGATCTCAAGCTGTCCACAATCTGCTGCATAGTGAAGAGGTTTTCTCCCACCTTCCAGTGTCCGATTAACATCTTCACCCTTCAGTATTAAGAAAAGTTAATAAATTTTATTATATTCCTTGGTGAAATGTAACTTTTTGTTCTAAAATGACAACAGTCAAAGTGGAATCTGTGCTGCTCAAGTATAAGACTGCTCAAGCAATAGGATTGCCTCCTTCCCCACTCCATAACAGAAAGTGATGAGGTACAGGGACTACAACAATAATCTGCCCTCCCAGTTCTGGTGGTGGAAACAGTACCATCAGGGGAAAAAAAAGTCTTAATCAGATTCCACTGTAACTCATTACACACAGACAGAAGAACAAGGCAGACAACACTTGCATAAAAATAATATTTCCAGAAGCTACAGTGATGTGGAGAGGCAAAGCAAAGCAATCTTCCATATCAGGAATCCAGAGATTTTTTTTTTTTAAGGGAAAGCAGATGGGGGAATCTAGCAGCATCATCGAACCCAATTTATTTTAGCATGATGCAGATTTCAATCCACTTCTTGAGAAGCATTGATGGGATCTATAGAGTGTTTGCCAGAATACTATTTGTTTCTCCCACCTCTTTTGTCCCTTTGCACTGCCTTTATTCTTACCAATCTTCCTGCCTACCATTCAGAAACAGGTATCATATTTTCCTACCTGTTCACAGCCAAGAAGTATATAGTGATTAAGACAACTAAAATACTTGATGTGGTGATTTACCTAGCAATTCTTTTAACTCACAGACATTCTGGAAACTTGATCCTGCAGCAGTTTATATACTCCTTGAATATCTTACAATGATCTCTTAACCCTATGTTTTGGTAATGCTTGTATTAGACCAACCAAACATACACAATACTGTGGACAAATGTTTGAGATCTATATCCTTCTCCTTAGCCCTAAAACATGCTAAACTTCAAGGTTAAGGTCAGAAAATGCTAAAGCTCTATATTAATTGCCTTCAAAGTGTAGAAAGAATTACATGGTTAACCCAAATGATGATAAATAACAACATGTGCATAGAGAACAAAGCAGTAAGCATATGTATTAAAGAAAAATGCCACTTAAAACTAATTCATGATTAGTGGCAGACAATCAGTGAACACTTTTGATCAATAGGTAGCATGTTTTATGAGCTCTGGCTTTAGTTACTATACACTGACACACAATGGACTACATGCCCCATCATACTTTAAACACATCTGCTTAAAAGTAAGCTGAACATTCTGAGAACGTAGTGCTTTATCACCTTCACAATATGGTTCACCATTTTTCTTCAATAAGCTCAGACAGAAAATCAAACTCACTAAAATACTAATCACTACTTCTTTCATAGTTTAGAATTCTGGAAATGCTCAACATACCTTTCATTTCTTAGGGCTCAAAGTCTCAAGGATAGTGCAGAGACTGTTTCCCCATCCTGAATAGCCCTCTTGATAAAGTCTAATCATTTAAATTCCTCTGTTCATTTGCCATCACCAATTATAACAGTGAATTAATTTTTTATTGTCTTTACCCATTCAATGCACTGTCATCAGCCCATTAAAAAAGCACAATGAATAAATTTAATGATAAATCATTTAATTGTGTGACTCTAAGTTTATAATTTAAAATGCTTATTACTTTTCATTCCCAATAATTAAGTCAAGGCAACTATCTGTACTTTTGACTCTGGCTTTTACATTTCTCTATTGTTCCACTAGAAGATTATTTCTTTGAAAACTAAATTCAGTCAAACTCTTAGAGTGTTCATCAGCACTAATGCCTTAATCCCCTGAGACCACTGGATGCACACCTTTTGGTCTGATGATACTTATTCCTTTCCAGAACAGCAATACATAAATCCAGTTTCTTGTTCTTTACTCTCCATCTTCTCACTGATAACTACTTAAAGGCTCTTTTCAGGTCAATATAAACTCTTCTGTTCCTATAGGTAACATACTACCTGTCAGGAGAAATTATGTTTGGATCAGAGAGGTTAACAGAACTAAATTCATTCTAGAAAGGTTGTAAGAAATCTAATGCTTCAGGAAGAAGCTGAAAGCAAAGTCTGACCCAGAATTAAAGTTTCTGTATTATCTCAAGACTGGAAACACTTCCACAGAAGTCTTCCATTTCCTCAAGGAAAGTGTAAACCATCAGGTGGTGGAACAATTCCCTTATACACTAAAAGTTTCTGAGCTGGCTGTAATTACTTAGTGAAAACATCCTGGTGTTCAATGCACTAAGTTCTCAGGCTTACCAATGGCAAAAAAATGATAGAAGAAACCAAAGGAGGGGGAAACATTCCACTGCTATAGATTTATAGATATGTTCCCTAATTTGGTGCCCTCATATTCTGAGCGGTAACTCCTAGTATCACAAACCAGTGGCTGATGCTGTTGGGAGTTGTAATCCAAAACATCTTCAGGGCACCAGGCTGGGGACATAGCCTACCAATACATCCTGACAAAGGTACTGGTACTGGATGAGAATAATTTTTTTTCCTGTTGGAAGATTTTTTTAAAAAAAGTTTAGGAAGAAAGAATTACAATGTTTAAAATTATACTGGGGCTGACAAAAGAGTTTTTTGGCCAGCCTGGTAAACCTCACAACTAAATGATTTAAGGCACTGGTTCTTAACCTTTTCTTTACCAGAGACCCCTTTGAAATATCTTTTGTTGCTGCAGTCCTCCGAAACTTAACTCATTAAATATTCATTTAAAAAATTCTCATCAAGGGTCTTCAAACTGAAAGACAAGGGAGAAATAAGTAAATGAACACTTCCTGAGAGGGGCTGGATGAATGGGGAGCGAAGACTTTTCTCCTGCTTCTTCCCACCACTTTAAGGCTCAAGTGGATTGAACAGCAACAGGCAGCCCCAGCAACCAGGATATGCCCTTCTCTCCCTCCCCCCCCTTTCGTAGCCATCAAGCCTTCTCAGAAATGCTCTAGCACCCCCCACATTTTTGTTTTTGTTTTCTTTATCAGGAAGAGGAGACCAAGACAGGCAAAAGAAGAAGAGGGAAGAAAAGGGCAAAGGGGGGGGGGTTGAAGGCTCTTAGTAATGGTAATGAAGAGGCAAGCTTGGGGTCTTTTACAGAATGGTTGCTTCAACTCTTTCTTTCCTTCAATTCCTGTTTTTTTCTAGAGGGTTGCCTTCTTTCTCTTCCTCCCCCCACCCCACCTTGGTCTCTTTTCCTGGTGAAGAAGGCAAAAAGCAGGGGTGTTTGAGTATTTTTGAGAGTAGCCTGGACTATTCTCCGCTGGAAACAAGGGGAGAGGGAGAGAGAAGGGCAAGGGCTGGCTGGCTGGCAGCACTGCTGTCACTCAGATGCTTAGCCCACCTCCTCCTAACAGCAGAGCAGCTGCATGACAGGCAATATGCAGGTCCGTCCAGCCAGCCAGCCAGCCAGTGCTTGGTTCCTGTCACACTGCCACTCCATTGTGGGGAAGGAGACAGGCTGAGCTCCTATGAAGGCATCATGGACTCCAAGTTAAGAAATACTGATTTAAGGCAAACAAAATATTTGTATAATGTGCTGCTCACCAAAGTGAAGAAAACATGTCACTTTCCTTTGATGAACAGTAAGCACAATGGAATACTGTGTCTGCTGTGTCATGTAAGTGTTTAAATAGGAAAAAGCAGGATGTGAAATTCTGTGAATGAAGGACAGGTCTTTTCACTTCTGAAAACTAGTCTGATAGCTAATTCAAGGAACGCTAGGCAAAAAACTTTACAAGGTGAGATTCACTGTGCACATCAAGCTATTCGATGTCAGGGACTAACAGGCACAAGCCACATCTTTGTGCCCACATTTTCTTTTTCTTTCCGTCCGTCCGTCCGTCCTTCCGTCTTTCTTTCTTTCTGTCTTTCTTTCTTTCCTGGAAACCTGACAGAGACCAGCATCCAACAGCTCAGCAACCAGTCAATGGACACTTTTGAGTACCACTAAAGTTTTGAAATTGAGATAACAATTTCAACTCTGACATTATTTCAACAATCAGTTAAATTATTCAACTGACACTGATTTATTTTGAAGCATAGGTTACACACAAGGAAGAAAACTTTCATATATATTGTCAAAACTGAGCCTTGACTTTCTTGAGAAATGGCCTTTCATTTCTTAGTTTCAGTTTTTCTACCCCTGAACATACAGGCCAAAGATCCAAAGAAGAAGAAGTTGGTATACAAATATGAGCATTCTTAACAAGCCTCTAGTATACCTGTTAGCCTCTACTACAGTATATTTTGCAATGTAGTCCTGTGGAGCAAGAAGAACATTGCCTATGTGATTCTGGCAGGTTTTTAAAGTGGGCTAGTAAAACATTCTCATGACAGTATAAGAGCCCATAATATCTTTTGAAGTATGCTACGCAAAATACTTTATAACCACTCCGACATTATCATGGTACAAAAGAGCTGGAAGAGACCTTATGGTCCCCTCTCATTTATTCTTTGGTCTAATGCAGGACATACGGTGCTATTATGTCTTGTTGCCCCCTTGGTAAACCCTGTCCTGGGGTCTACAGCTTTGATATAAAATTAATTTAACCCACCAGAGAGGTCACCTGGATGCGCATGTAGGCAATAACAGTCGTATGATTGAACAAACCAGGTCAGGCCAGTCAAGTAGCCACAGGAGACCTCATGTTGTGATAACCCACGGTGGACAAAAGGTCATCAACCTTTAAGGAGCCAACGTGAAGGGAAGAAGAGTGTTCCCATAAAGTTGGGCACTGGAAGCAATAATATCTTATCAAATCTATCTCCAGAAACTCAACACTGCAGCCTCAAAGCCGTGGAAGATGCTGTTATTTGGATGACACCTTGTTATCTTCTGATATCAAAGAAAGTGCCAAGTGTGGAGTTGTTTTCCTTTGCTGTCCCTTTTGTCCTCCCTGGGAGAGGATTTGCCTTCAAAGTAAATTTTTCCTACAACAGTCCCTGTTTTTGGACTAGAAAAGAGAGAGGATGCCTCCCAGTCATACCAACTGACTGGTCTCCCCTCCCGATAGCCATGCGATCTCCTCAGCGTCCCTTCGCTGAGCTCCTGTTTGATTACTGCTTACTGGACCAAGGACTTCATGAAAAAGTGCAGTATCGCCCAAGCTACGAATCTCTCAAGAATCCCTCTATCTTATTTCCACTATTTATTTCTTTTAGCCCTTGGATGCATGTGTGAGTGTTTGCACTGATGAGAGCCAGTACTGTTCAATAAAGTCATTCATCGGATTTTTTATGTGATTTCTGACTGAGCCTGACCCTATAAAAATTGGATAAAAGATCTCGCTAGGTTACCCTGTCTCTCACAGTGCTTTTGCTTGTGCTCCATTGAGCTTACTTTCCCCATCATTTGGAGCATATTGAGGTGTCCCTTGGAGACCCCCAGATTTTCAGGGTAACAGTTTCAAATGACTGGTTTTCTAGCTTCTACCTGAACACATCGTATAACATATAATCCCACCACCATCAGAAGTTACACAGGTAACTGCTCTTACTGTCAAGAAATTACTCATAATATTCAACTGAAATCTGCCTATAACTTAGGCCCATAAGTTCTAGCGCTGTCCTCCGTAATAGCAAAGAAAAATTGTTGTCCTCCTCTGACAACCACTTAAATATTTGAAGAATGTGACCATCTTTTCTTCTTCAGATTAAATACACACAGTTGATAGGCCTCCTTTTCATGCTGCTGACCATCTTTTTTGTTCTGTTTTGAATCTACTTGTCTACATCCTTTTTTAAAGAATGAATACCACAACTGAATACAAAGCTCTGGAGGACATCTGATTATCAAACAATTTATGTATCATGGTGAACTTTTTGGCTCATCTAGCCACATGGATTTAAAATCCAGCTATAGAAAGCTGACAACTAACATAGGCAGAGACCCTTTTCATACTGTCATATGAAATATGGTACTATACCTAAGCCGAACTGTTTTCTTTTTATGTGACCTCAGAGGAAGTGACAGAATAGTAGATGAATGCATATATTTCGTAATGCTGTGCTATTAAAGATGGAAAAGATCTTGCAGTTCATACTGAAAACTACCACCTCTGCACAAATATTTGGAATGTGGTAGAAAGTATTTCAGTACTCTAATGAGCATGTAATATATATATATATATGTCTGAAAATGTACTTTCTCTCTTCCTACCGCAGTAGACAATGTTTCTGTCTCTCCATGCTGTAAGACTTTTGTGAAGCCAAACTGCTGACCCAGGTCCAGGTGTACTTCAATTCATAAAACCTCTGACAAAGAAGCTCCTTTTTTTTATAAAGTTTTTTTTAAAAAAATATCTGCCCATCCTTCTTTTCTTCCCTATCACCTGTCTAGCTGGAAGTTTCTTAAAGTAGCATCAGCACTGGAATGATGCTGAAGAAATGCACGTTTTTGATGCCGGGTTGCAGCAGCATTCTATAAGAAGCAATGCAATAAAACCTGAGCTGAGAAAGAGTGGGAGTCTATTCTAATTGATACTGTAGCTGTGTGTGCCTGCCTATAATAGGCAAGGCAAACAGCAGCTGCCCCAAACACCCTTTGCTGAACATGTGTGAACAGCAAAACAGCTATGTCTAGCATATTTTAAAAAAGCAGAGACCTGTTAAGTTTGGCCACCAAAAATGGAAATCAAAAGAAAAATGGGAGCTGCTGAAAACCATCCCTGGATACATTTTGGAAGAAGGAGTCATACAGTCTCTAGAAGGTTCAGAATGTTTTTGTTTACCTATGCAAGGCTCACCTGACCTTATCTTATTTCACATATGGATATTGATTGTTCTGAATAAAAAGTTTGCTGAAAAATGGTGAACTGCTCTTCTTGTTTGTGGTTATTTCTGCCTCTGGTACCAAATTTTCTGTTATAGTAGTAACACTCAACAACAAATTTATTTGGTAAATACGGATATACCTGCACTGCCTTCTGTACTACGTAAAACAGCAATATTAACTGGACCAAATGTCCTACTAGCTCAGCAGCCAGGACTAAAAATCATCAAACTGTCACGCACAATGGCAGCAATTGCATCTTTAAAGATAGAAGTGCCCCAATCATATAAAGAAAAAGAAACTTACTTTAATAAAGGAGAAGCATACATATAAGAATACACCTGCTACTTGCTTTTGTGGCTTCTGTCCACTGAGAGGAGGGATATATATGTGTGGATATGCATGTGCAAAAGACAACAGAGCTCTTACATCTTTAATAGTTGTGCACAAAAGGCAGTGCAGTAAGGACAGTTTGTCATCCTACACCTGTTGCCCTGTTTTGCAGCTGGCCACCCTATTCTATCCATGAACAATTTTTATCTTCAGTTGATCTCCTACACTAGATGTAGTGTCAACTGGCTTGAGAGATACGTATTACTTTTGCTGTTTAAGATCAGATCTCCTATCTTCTGAAATACGTGAGCCAGCTCTGCTTTTAATCCCCAACTTACAACCTCACCAGCTGCCATCCACTTCCAGACGTTAGTATGTTCAAATTTTCAGAATACTCTTCACATAAGAATAAATGCCTTAGTGTTCATCTCAATAAATGAACACCTACTGGAGTTTAACGTGAGAAGTAATTTAAAGACATATTTCTCGCTTAATAGCTGTATCAGCCAGGGACTTAACAATGTACTCCACAGATAAGAAGCTGGAGCTAGGAAACTAAAGCCTGCCCAAGGCTATCCACAATTTTGAACCTAGGCCTCATAGGCTGAAGGTCAAGCCTTTATCCACTGGTTCCATGTTGAATGAATCTGTATAATCTTTCTAATCTCAATTATACTTTTAGCTGCTGCTGTTTCTGGTGGCAGAGAGCTCTTCCTTTATACATTTTGCTCATTTTTATCACATCTTTTTTCCAAAACAGAGACACGAGGCTGCTTACAAAATATTTAAAGTATTTCTGTATTCCCTCCCAGTCCACAACGGCTCCCAAGGTGATGAATAAATAAAAGCCAATTAAAGTAATACATAGGAAAAAAAACCAATCCTAGAATCCAGGTTATTAATAGTTAAATAGCAATTTCAAACACTGAATGCTATGCAAAATAGGACTGTTTTGGCTGCCCACCAGAAGACTGAAAGAGATGGGCCAAGCTTAACTTCCTTGGGTAGTGATCCAACACTTTGTGAAGTTAGGCTGGTGGATGCACATAACAGAGCTTTCTCTGTAGCAATGCCTTGGCTAGCTTGGCTCTGTTATGTGCATCCACCAGCCTAACTTCACAAAGTGTTGGAATACGCAACAACCCTGAAGACCTCAAATTTCTGGCAGGCTCATATGGGAAAACGCAGTCTTTCAGATATCCTTGCCCCAAGTCATTTAGGGCTTTGTAGGTCACCAGATGCCATTTGATCTTGGAAACTGAGCAGGGTCAGTCCTGGTCAGTATTTGGATAGGAGACAGCCAATGAATACTAGATGTTATAGGCAGAAGACGAACTGGCAGCACCACCTCCGAGTATTCTTTGCCTAAGAAAATCCTACAAAATTCATGGGGTCACCATAAGTGACAGGGATCTAGAAGGCATATAGACACATGCAAGTCAACACCAACATCTTAAATTGAGCTCAGAAGCCAGTGTAATTCTTTCAAGACTGGTGTTTTATGATCTCTAGAATACATACCTGACACCAGTCTGGGTGCTGCATTTTGCACTAGCTGCAGCTTAAAAACACTTTTCAAGGGGAGCCCCACGTGCAGCATTTTACAGCAGCCTAATCAAGAGGCAACTAAGGTATGAACCACTGTGGCTAGATCTGCATTCCCTAAGAAAGGGTGCAGCTGGCATACCAGCTGAACCTGGGCAAAGACACTCCTGGCCAATGTAGCAACCTGGCTTTCCAGGAGCAGTGCTGTCTCTAAGAACAACCTCCTCAAGCTACAAAACTATTCTTTCAGAGGAAATGCAACTCCATTCAGAACAAGCCATGATCCCAATCCCAGGCTGGTTTTCCTATTGACCAGTATACCTCCATCTTGTCTAGATTAAGCCTCAGTCTGTTCACCTGCATCCAGTCCTTTACTCCTTCCAGAAAATAATTTAGTACTATCACAGGCCCCTCAGCACCCGTTGTACTGATGACACCCAACCCCAAAGCTCTGGATGACCTCTCCCAGCAGTTTCATACAGATGTTGAAAGGTGCAGGCGACACTACTGACCCCTGTGGAACCCCACAGATTGAATGAAAGTTTTATCAACAAAAGACTTACAGTTGTTTCTTTTACAGAGGTTGGAGCATAGCCTTTTTTCAAAGAAGCATTTACAAACTCCACCATCCAACTGTCCAGTCCTCCTCTGATACCAGGCTGGACATGGGCATAACAGACAAGTGGTTGCCCTCACTGCTCCAAGCAACATTCAAACATCAATAAATTAGCTATAAAAATTATTTTAAGACACAGTTGAACAATCTGTAAAACGTAAAACCATTTAAGATGCATTAAAAGACAAAATACAAAAATCAACAAAGATGCACTTCTTCAAAAGCCTAGTGCATTACATTCCTGGAAGCCTTTTTCACTTAGCAGTGGAAGGAGAAAAAGAGAGAGAAACCTCCTTAGAGAGGGAGTTCCAAAGCATGACAGCAGTCACCAAGAAGGCCCTCTCCTTTGTTCCTACCAAACAAATCTGCAAAAGTGACAAGACTGAAAGCAAGGCCTCACGCAATGATCTTAGAGCCTGGGCAAGCTAATGCAGGAAGATACTTTTACCTGGATCCCACAAATAAAGAACATAAAACAGCAATAAAGCACTTTATGCTCTGCATCTTTCTTCAGGTTTTCCTAAAATATTAATTCTCTCTTAATAGCATTTAATTAGCCCATATTTTCTCCACCTGGCTGAAAAAATAACACTAAGAAAGTCTTACTCACCCACTTTGTTACACTGAGTTTTCACCTGTAACATATGACAAACCTATTAGCAGAGTGGCGGACATAAGAATGGCCCATTTCATTCTCTCACAGCTGCAGTGGCAAATCTGCCCCATGTTAATAATGAACTACAAAATCAGCAAGTAGGAGTTAACACAGATTCCTTACAATCCAGAGGGCCACTGCCTTACACACACACACAGTGCTGTATATGTAAACTGTAGTTCATAAACATTCTAGGTCAAGATAACATTTCCCTCTATCATTTGGGGAACCACTGATAAAACAGCACAAAGTGAGAAAAATCTTCCAAGCCAATTTGGGATTACAAGGCACGTGCATGTGCCTTCAAGTTGACGGTTGAGTTATGGAGACCCATGAATTTCTTTGGATTGGATCTAGCTATGTTAGTCTCAGTGGTTTCCTAATAATTGGTTTTTGCATGTCTATAGTAACTGTGGACATGCTGAACTACAAAATCTGCATGAGCACGGGGGTTGAATTACGTTTTGGAGATTTTTGTCATCATGGTCTGACCTGACACATGGACTTGCGTACATGTGACTTCAAATCATCTGTTGTCTTATGGCGACTCCATTAATTTCATAGGGTTTTCTTAGGCAAGTGATACTCAGAGGCCAGTTCTTTTTTCTGAAGTATAGCTCTACAAGATCTGGTATTCATTGGCTATCTCCTATCCAAGTACTGTCCAGGAATAACCCTGCTTAGCTTCCAAGATCAGATGGGATCTGATTAGGGTACTGAACCCAATATAAAACATGGTTAGGAGCCTGGCCCAAGTATGAATGTGTGACAACGGGGCCTCTACTTAGGTTCACCTTTTATCCAACGTTATGAGTTTGAGAGCTCTCTACAACCCCTTAGGCTACTTTTTCTCCAGTTACAAAATAAGGGCTTACTAAGGCCAAATCCCCAGAGGACAGGCCTTCATTTGAACTAGTGATCCTTCTCCTCCACACCCCTACACATTTATTTCCGGTGTCGGTCACACTTCTAGAGCAGGTGACCTAACGCAAAAGCATCCCTGGACATGTGTAGGCTGCAACACAAAAGGCCTCACACGTTTGAGGGAGGAGGGACGAGGAAGCCCTCCCCCCAAAAAAGAAACCCAACACAGGGTCTATTTTTAATCCTTAACACCTTCCCTTTCAGGAATTAAAGACCCTCAAAAAGCCACTCCCAGGAGCAGAGGAGAGAGGAAGTCGCCTGCCTTCCGTCCTCCGCCGCCGCCTCAGGCCCAGGAGGAAGGCACGCCGAGGCTTTCCCCCATCCTGTGTGGCCTGGTCCGCCCCCACCGGCGGGCTGCCTCTGCCTTACCTTGGCCACGTAGTCTTTCACCTCGTCCAGGTCTCCGTTCTTGAGGGCCCACATGAACTCCTTGTCGGACATCGCGGCGGCCTCCCTGAGCGAGGGTGGGGGGGGAAACGATGAAAGGGCCCGGCAGCGCTCACGCGAAGCGGCGGCGGCGGCGGCGGCGCAGCAGAGGCGGGGAAGTGGGCAAGATGGGGTGGGCGGGGCTAGGCTCCACCGGAAAGGGGTGAGGTGGCGGTTAGGTGGCTGCCTCTCGTGGCGGGAAAGAGCGGCGGTTACGGCCGTTACCCCACAGCGGGCAGTACCCTGCTCAGGAAGAGGCCGTGGCGGGGGTCCAGCGAAACCCAACGTCCGACATTGACTTATCGTGGCTGCGCGTAGCCTGTCTACATTTATAAGGGTTTCCCGTATCTCGCCACACACCACTTCCGCTTCGCTACTCGCTGGTTCCGCCCACGGCAAGAGAAGTTAAAAAAAAGTAACACCAGCGCGCGGAGCTGCGCAGGCGCCCTGCTGCACCGGCCACCTTGATACTTTCCTATTTCTCCGCCCCTTTTCCCTTTCCTCCTCATACCGCAGGGCTTACTAGGAGCAAAACCGAGAGAAATGGCCTCCCTCTGGAGCATGCGTAAAGAGGAGCGTCCAAGTCGCTCCTGGAAACCAGAGAGAGCGCTGAAGAAGAAGGGCAGCGCGCATGCGTAAACTAGCTGGGCAAGTTTGTTCAGGCTTAAGCGGGAAAGGGAATCGGCTGGTTAGTAGATATGTTCACGCATGCGTAGGTGTCCAAGTTCTCCTGTCGGATAGAGAGAGGGATAGTTTTTTGGGATCTTTTGGTTCAGTAATATCTTTAGGTGGTTTTCGATTGAGGGCCGTTCCTCAGTACAGTGTTGTACTGCTATTATTCCATTTTCAACATCCTATGGAATCTTGGGGTTTGCAGTTTAGGGAGGGACATACAGATTTCTCAACCCGAGAGCTCTCTGGCCTCAGTAAACTACAAACCCCAGAATTCCACCGGGTATTGCAAGTGGAATAATGGCACCATAACAGTGTAAGGCGGAAAGGCCCTGAGTTGCAGCAGGAGCCTACCCATCTTTTATTCTGAAGTAAGTCTCTGAGATTTCAATGGAGCTTCCCCTAATAATATATCCAGGGGTTGCCATGTTGGCCATGTCGCAAAATACAACAACATCCGAAATCCACAAAACAATGGTACCTTTATTGGGCCAACCAAAAATACAAGAATACATCATGCAAGCTTTCAAAACTCTGCTGGCTTCTTCATCGCCCAAAAGTGTTAAAAATATAGGAGAATTTAAAAAAAAATAAGAGCTGGAAGGGGTTTTGTGTGCCATCAGGTCCAACCCCCTTGCTCAATGCAGGATCAACAGTTAGGGCATCCCAGCAGGTAGCTGTGCAGCCTCTTTTTGATGTTAAGGGAAGGGGACACCACCACCTTTTGACATGTTGTCAAGATGTTTTTGCTGTTGTCATTTAAGATGGTCTGGAGGGATACCAGGGCAGGCAGAGGTCACTCTCTTCTTTGGCCATGTGGGCGCTGAGAGATAAAGAGTTGAAAAATCCAGGCAATAAAATTTGAACTCCATTAGTAACAAAAAAAAGTAACTTTATTTGAGATTCAGGCTGTTTTTTTCTATACTGAGTGAGGTAGGTTTTCCAAAAAGTAGCCATGTTAGTTTCTTATAGCATAAAAAGAAAGAAGAGAGGAGGAGGAAAAAACAAATGTAGGTGCACCTAAAACTTTAGCCATTCCTGCACTAGATTGTTATAGCGCTATTATTCCACTTTCAACATCCTATGGAATCCTGGAGTTTGCAGTGTCGGGAGGAGCATTTAGAATTCTCAGTCAGAGAGCTCTTTGGCCTCAATAAACTGCAAACCCCAGGATTCCATAGGATGTTGAAAGTGGAATAATAGCACTGTAACAGTCTAGTGCGGAAATGGCCTTTGTGTTGTTAGCTGCTGTCAAATTCACTTTGACTTATGGCAGCCAATATGAAAGTGAGACCTCCAACTCACCCTACCATCAACAGCCCTGCTCAGGTCTCATGGCTTCTTTCATTGAGTTTGTCCATCTGAAATGCAGTCTTCCTCTTTTGATATTTCCTTCTACTTTACCAAGCATTAATGTCTTTTTTAGTCATGTCTTCTCATGATATGGCCAAAGGATGATGGTCTCTGTTTAGAACCAGGAAGACTTCAGGCTTGATTTGCTCTAGAACCCATTTATTTGTGTTTTTAGCAATCTGTAGTATCTGCAGAACTCTTCTCCAGAACCACATGTCAAATGAGTTAATCTTCTTTCCATCAGATTTCTTCACTATCCAGTTTCCACAATCCATATACAGTTGGCTCTCCACATTCACTAGAGGTTCAGGACCCTTGCAAAAATGGAATAATTTCAAATACCAAAGTGTTTCGGGAGGGAGGAGGGTGCTAAGGCACAGTGGGGAGAGTGGGCACTCAGGGTACAAACCAGATCAGGGAAAGGAGAGAGAAAGGGAGTGAGTTGGCATGGTGATGCTATACTTCCTCTCTCTTGCCCACCTCCTTCCTTGGTTTGGGGAGCATTCAAAGAAGGCTTGTGGAACTGAGAAACTGGGCTGTGATCCATCCTTAGCTGGTCAGGCAGCAGCTGCTGGAGGATGAGGAGGACCAGAGGCAGGTTTTTAAAGGGCTGAGAAGCCTGATCGGAGCTGCCAAGAGGGAAAGTTCCCCCAGAAAAGAAGAACTGGGGGGCGGTGGCAGTGGGACTGGAGAAACTTGCAAATGATCAAATTTGTGAAAGTGAAACCTGCAAATATGAGGGGTTTACTGTATTTGAGAAAAAATCAATGAGACCAGATAGCTTTGGTGAACAGCCAGGTTTTTACTTGCTGCCTGAATGAAATCAATGTTTGTGTCAGTCGGGCCTCCAAGCGGAGCACTGTGACGGAGCCTGGGGGTGTGGCTAACCTAAGTGTCAGGGCAGCTCCAGTGATAGGTTGCCATGTAACCAAAGTGGTTCTGTATGAGAGAACTTCAGCATAGGTATATAAGGCATAGTGTCTTGGATTTTTCAGATTCCTTCAGTGAAATTTCCAAAGAAGAGAGAGCTCCAGGATAGAGCTCTTTAGTCCCCAAGAGGAGCCCTTTAGCCCCCAAGGGGATTGTCTGGATAACAGTAGTTGTCTTGTCAGAGGTCTAGAGAGAGAGACAGAGAAAAAACCAAACTGTTTTTGAATTGGGTCAAAAGGTATGACCCTGATTTGTGAATTAAGCCTTTGAGACAAAGGGAAGCCAAAGGCCTGTCTCTGTGTGAAAGCTCTGTATCTGTTGAAGTTCTGTATTGCCTGGATATACTTATGGAACCCAACACCTCCTCCTGTTTGTTATTTTAATAAAGATCACATTTTTACAAATTCTGACTCGGAAGAGTACTTTCCGTTACTTCCAATCACTCAGAAACACACTATCACAGATCAGTAAATCATTTTGAATAATAACTGAGAGGCTTTACCCTTTATACATTAAGGTGGTGGTTTTAAAGGTGAAAGCAGTGGTGTATAAAGAGGCAAGGTGTTTTAGCAGGTTGAGAAGGAAATTGCCATTCCAATCTGGGAGAAGGAAAACAGACCTGCCCCCACAAAGGGCATTCCATAATTGGGGTACCACTGGTGAGAAGGCTCTCTGCTGTGTCTCCACACGATGAACTGACCTTACTGGTGGACAGGCAAGCACATATAAGGAGAGGTTATGCCCTGAAGCGTGAAGGTTTAGGTCTTTCAATGCCATCAAATGTCACTGAAGTCACAGAGAAGGTGTATTGGCAACCACTGCAATTTCAAATGATGGTAAATGGTAAACCTTGAACTAGGTAAAATCTTCAATAATCCTGTGATTGTAAAATTACATTTTAATGACTCAGGATGTTTGGATACATAAAACATAAGAGACAGTTGTCTCAAATTATGATTTTAAGATTTTTTTGAGGGAGTGTCTTTATTTTCATGGAATTTTTCACTTTGTACAGTTTTCTGAAGTTCTCCAGATTTTACAGGTGTAAAGAACTGTATCTTTTTTCAGAAATAGGGTGGTGAAGGATCAGTTACTCAGACTGCTACCCTCGAAAGCCCTTAACCCGATGGTTCTCAACCTGTGGGTCCCCAGATGTTTGTGGACTTCGGCTCCCAGAAGCCCTGAGCATTGACCATAGTGGCTGGGGCTTCTGGGAGCTGAAGTCCACAAACATCTGGGGACCCACAGGTTGAGAACCACTGCCTTAACCCAATGTATACCACTGGAGCTACTCTTGAGTAAGTAGTTTATCAGTGCAATCCTAACTCTCAGCAAGTGAGCTAACAACTGGCTGAGCTAATCTGGCTGTTCTAGTCTAGGTGTGGCTTTGGCTGATAGATTGAGATTCAGGGATTTTATTTTGGACAAGTTCTCATGCATTTCCACATGTTGGAAATTACTTAGGCCAGCCCTAACCTTGGTCTAACTTTGTGTTCCCACCTGGGCTGTGTCTCTGAGCTGAGATAACTCAGCTCCTCGCCAGTTCCACCCCTTCTCTGCCCCCTTTTTTGTTCTTCAGTTGGCTGGTGTCAGTCCTTCTGCTGGTTGATCTCTCAGCTGGCTGGTCTTTGAGATTAGCTGGTACAAGAGGGTGAGGCTGGTATAAGTGAAGCTCAGCTAGCACAAGTGCCTTGCGCCTCATCCTAACTTACCTCCTTCATTTAGGATTACGCTGTAAATTTTGTGACCAAGCTCTATAATTCTTCAATCCTGAGGAACTAACACGAAGTAATTTTGCAAAAATTCAAAAGAACAAGGCTTTATAGAACCAGCTGAATAATGTAAAAGTTGTTAGCTCTTTAACATTCTCAGATTTAATTAATTGGTAACTTAATTAAAAACTCAATTTTGGAGAAATGTTAGTGGTGAAATTCCAAGGTAAACAAATCACTATAGTTCAAAAAATTAATTAACAGTGCCATCATTTGGGCAAATTTCCAACTTAATTTATAGCCTAATTGTTTTTATTTAGTTAGTTCCTATCAGTGGACTTGCTTACTGTTCAGTAAACAAGCAATGTCTTCTCTTTCAGAACCTTTGTCTCTAGAGCTCTTTGTGCCAACAACACTAGGGCTTTTTGCTCCTTTTATTCAAATATTTGCAGTAGCTGATAGAAATGAAGCAAATCCACTTACAAAATAGTATTAATAAAAAGTAGTGCATTAATATTTTACTAAAATAAGGCTATCCAATAGAGGTCCATGGTATTCAAAAATGAATTCCACTGAGATCAGTGGGGGACTCACTTTTTGGTTAGTTCGCTTAGGATTTCACCTTTGTTAATGCTAAATTTACTCAGAAATAAATTCTATTAAATTCAGTGGGACTTGTCCCCTAGAGCAGGGTTGGGAATCATCTGGGTCTCCAGATGTTGAACTGCAGCTCCTAGCATTTCTTACCCAGAATTGGTAAATCTGCTGTGAATTGCAGTCTAATATCTGGAGAGCTGTGAGATTCCCACCCCTTCCCTTCCTAAGTATGCTTAGGATTAGAGTCTCAGAGATATCTTAATATGCCTCTATTTAGAAATGTAAATATTTCTGTATTTACATTTTAAATAATTTCAAACTGCCCCAGAAATCTGACTGAAGGGTGATGTTACTTATTATTCATAAGTATGTCCTCCAGAGATTATTTCCATACTGGTGTAGGCAGTCCTTTGGAACAGATTCTTAACCTGGGGTCTGTGAACCTCCAGGGGTCCATGATGCCCTATCAGGGGGTCTGTGAAAGACTTGAAGGCTGTTTAGCCCATCTTATCCCCTACAACGGAGTAGTGACGTGACAGAAACCAAAGCAAAAGGAGGCAGGCAGATTGGCTGACTGGGCCTTCACATTACCTGTCATGTAGCTGCTCTGCTGTGGGATGGAGAAAGGCTCAGCAGCTGAGTGACAGTGGAGCTGACAGCCAGCCAGTGTTTGCCCTTCTTCTCTCTCTCCTGCCCCTCATTTTCAGTGGAGAGCAGTCCAGTATATTATCAGAAATGCTCCAACACTCTCTGCTGCAGCAGGGTCCCACTCCACTCTGCTATCTTTTTTCAGAGTTGGCCACCATGTTGCACGGAGGATGTTACTCAGAGTGTGGCCAAATGAGAAGAGGGGGCACTCCTGAATCAGATGCCACCCCCTGACAAGACACTGGAAGATGGAGGAATGGATCACTGTTGACAAAATAAACCTCCACTTGATTCTGACAGAAGGACACATGCTTATGAATGGAAATGAGGAGGTGTGCTTGGGATCTTTTATAGAGGGGTTGCTTCAACTCCCCCCTCACACCGGTGTCAGTCTCCTCTAAAGCCAGAGGGCTTTAATGTACCTTTAATGGCTATGTAGAATAGGTAATATTAGCAAGTGTTGCTTGTTATCTGGTTGTGTGATATGCAACATCTGCTGAAATTCCCTCTTCTATACAGCCATTAAAGGTACAGGAACCCTCTGGGTCCTCCCCCCCACCCCGCAATCCTGTTTCCTGGTAAAGAAGGCAAAAGGCAGTGAGGTTCTTGACTGGATGGCTGGAAAAGAGGGTGGAGTGGGGAGAGAGAAGGACAAATGTTGGCAGGGCTTGTGTGTTTTGTTCAGTCCATCCCAGCCTTAAAGTAGTGAGAAGAAGCAGGAGAAAATTCTTCCCTGCTGCTCCAGCACATCTCAGGGAAGCATGTATTTGCTTATTTCTCCCTTTTCTCCCAATTTGAAGATCATTGATGAGCAATTTTAAATAAATATTTGATGTACTTTAAGGTTTTAAATCTTGAATTAAGTCTTGGGGGTTTGTGGCAACAAAAGATATTTAAAGGAGGTCCCTGGTAAAGAAAACATTAAAAACCACTGCTTTAGGTCTCTGAAGGTCAGCACCAGTACTGTGAAAGGGCCCTAAAAAAACATAGGTCATTTCCACACTACACTGTTGTAGTGTTATTATTCCACTTTCAATATCCTGTGGAATTATTGGGTTTGTAGTTTACTGAGGCCAGAGGACTCTCTGACTGAGAATTCTAAATGCCCCTCTCCTAAACTGCAAACCCTAGGATTCCATAGGATGTTGAAAGTGGAATAATAGCATTATAACAGTGTAGTGTGGAAATGGACATGCAGTAGGCTCTCAATATCTACTAGGGTTTGGTTTGAGGAACCCCCATAGATACCAAAATTTGTGGATGCTCAATTCCCGTTATGTACACAGGTGTAGTAAAATGGCATCCTTCATATGAAAAGGCAAAATCAAAGTTTGTTTTTTGGATTTTTTAAAAAATATTTTCAAGCCATGGTTGGTTGAATCCATGGATACAGAATCTGTGGATATGGGAAGCCAACTGCACTGTTAGATATTAAATATAATTTCTGCTGTGTGATCTCAGTAGATTGTAAATATTAGAAATGCATTTAGATACAGCTGCATTGTTATAAGAAAGCATCATTTATGCAGAATGATTCACCAGCTATGCAGCCTCATTAATGGGCGATAAGTGTGTCAAGAATCCTTGAGGTTTTTCAGCTTTGCTCATTTGTTCTTTGTACTGCTGAACCTTTGAAATGTGAAGAGCTTCAAGAGTTTTTGAAACAAGAATGCTTCACAGGGGTTAAGTGCTCATTAAAATGAATAAGAATAGTTAAATTGGTTATTTGCAAAAAATAAAAAAATCTGGACTCTTTTCAGTTTGAAAAATTATTGATTTTGCCAGCAAACAGAGAAGCAAGCAATATATGTATATTTTTCTGTTTCAGCTTGTCAAAATAAGACTCATTAGAAATGCAGTTTGGAGGCGAGACTTGTCAAATATGGTTTGGGTTTTTGTCTGATATCCTGATCATATATATTTCTATATGTGTAACAGTGTTCTAGGAATGCTGGGATAATATTATGGCATTAGGAGGAATTTTAGGTCTAATTTCCTTGAACTTGGTTTTCTTTTCTAAGGCAATGTAAACAAAAGTTTTGAGGCTCACAGGAAAGAATCAGCACACCAAAATGACAGAAAAATATCTTGCATTCATTAACCCTTGCCAAAAATATTATTATTATAACTGGAAAAGTCTCTGAAAAAAATACATTGCACTGAGGTGTGATAAATTTCAGTTTGGATAACCACTGTAGTGGCTTAGACTGACTGACCATGCCCAAATCCACTGAAATCATTTAGTGCGTGTGAATTCGTACTTGAGATCGGGGCTAAACTGCATGGTGCATAATGCATTTGGATATACAGTTGACCCTCCACATTTGCAGATTTGACTTTCAGGGATTTATTTGCTAGTTATTCCAACTCCTTCTCCCACCACCTCAAGTGCTTCTTCTCTGGGGAATCTTCCCTCTCAGTAGCTCTAATCAGGCCACGTAGCCCTTTAAAAACCCATCTCTGGTGCTCTCTCAGATGTTGCTTGGCCAGTTAAGGCTGGCTCACAGCCTGAGTTCTCTATACCACAAACCCTCTCCTGGTGCCCCCAAACATACCTAAGGAAAGAGAAGGGCAAGAGAGAGGAAGTATGGAGCCATTATGCTGATCCAAACCCTTTCCCTGAGCTGATTTGGATCCTGAGTGTCCGCTTTCCCCACCACACCTTAGCCGCCTTCCCACAGACATACACATTTTGGTATTTGCAATTTTTCCACTTTTGTGGGAGTCCTGTGCCCCCAACCCTAGCGAATGTGGAGGGCCAGCTGTAGTGTGGTCTTCTAAGGCCCCTCAAGTCAACTAGATCATTATACTTGAAAAGAACTTACTATATTCCTGTCCACAGATCAGGATGCTCTATCTTCTGCTGGGTCTTGATCCTGCACATTCTCCCAGTGGTTTAAATTCCTCCTTGAGACTATAATCCTATGGATTTCTATTTTAAAATTTCTATTCAGAGTTCGGTGTTTTCAGTAGAGATGCAGAATTCAGATGGCTTGACCAGCTGGATATCCAGGGGCCTGGATAATGTCAGGGGTGGGTTTCTCTCAAAGCCTCACCCTGTAATTTCATCTGGGCCCCCTTCTTGAGGCAGGGGCTGGAGGAGCATTCCTTCAGCTGTCCCTTGGCCTGAGAGTCAGACTGGTTCTGCCCTGAGATTTCTTATCAGAAAATCTGACAGCAGAGTGAAGCAGGCCAAGACAACAAATGGAGAAGCATCCTTCCAACTGGTACCTTAGTCAGGGAGCCAGCTTTGCTTTTTCCCCAACTGGGAGAGGTGGTGGCAAAGCTAACTAGACTAGCTGGCTTGAGAACACTCCTTGAACAAACAGCTCAATCATTCCTCCCATTTTCTCTCCCTCACAGATGGTCCTGCAGGCCAGATGTGTGCCTCTGGCTAGCTGATGCCCAAGATTTCCCATCCCTGGTACACAAGGCTTTGCAGACTTTGATTTCATATGGGAAATGGGCTTGTCTTTAGCTTGTTCTGTAGCCTTGGCCCTTACCACACAATATTGTCATCCCGGCAGGGCAATGCATTGCTCCCAGTCCAGGATGCGTGCCATCATGTGACGTCACTCATCTGCTGCTGTCATGTCCCCATCCGTGGGAAACATGGTCTTTTTCATTATTGGAAAAAGTCTGGTAATGGCCTCCTTTTCCATGACAATCCTACCAGCTGCCTGTGTGCGGTAAAGGCCAAAGCGCTTGATAGCACTTCCATCTGCAGTACAGCGCAGGAAATGACCAGTCATGAGTCATGGGACAGGGAAGAGGTGGGGAAAGGGACTTGCCATTGCCCCTGTACTGTGGAAGGAAGAACAGTGTGCCTGACGCTACCCATCCTGAAGTAGCTGGCCAAGAACTGAGACCACCAGATTAGAAAGCAAAAAGAACTGAGACCACCAGATTAGAAAGCAAAAAGATTTATTTTTCACTGCGCAGGGATCTCAGTGGAATGAATTTCCAAAGACTGAGAGCCCAGAGTCACGTATCAGCACACTTTTATACACTCTTGTAAACAGGTTACAGGAAATGATTAAAATATGACCATATATGAACAGTTCACAGGTTACAGAGGCCCAGGTTTACAGCTTTCAAAATGATGTATTTCGGTACCAAGGGAGTACTCTCACTGGGTTACACCGACCTAAAAACTCCCCAGGTTCCCTGCATAGCTAAGCGCATACCTAAGCTTTCTGATAAGATAAAGGACTCATCTGCTCACCTTATTTTTCTCTATTTTTCTACTTAAGCAATAGCTTCTTCAGTTTAACCCTTTCAATCCATGGCAGCCGACATTGCTCAGTGGGGGAGTGTTCAGGTCCTGATCCCATTCTGGCCATGGCAATGCTTGGATCCAACTGGATGATGTGATGTTGGGGCATAGTGCAGTAACGACCTTTGTTTAACTTCCTGTTACCCTCCTCTGTCATGTAACATAGGGAATACATTCCTAAGGAATTTAATGTTATTTAATGCAAGAATTCTCTTTCATTTCTTTTTGAACAGAGGCATTCTCACCACTGAGAATCTTCTCAACCGTTACAACAGAGTTATGGAACATTCCCTGCAATAGAGATCTGGCTGGTACTTTCTTCCTTCTATTTTAGACTTGGAGAAAATGCTGTTTGCCTACTACTCCAAATTTTTTTATTGATTTAGATCTGCATTAGACAGTGGGCCTGTTAATATCATTTGGGCGGAGCTAAAGAGCTGTTCCTTTCCTTTGGCATATTTGTGCTACCTCTGTTTGTGTATTATTTTTATTTCTTCTTCTTTTTCTTCATTCCACAATAATAGTGATCGTAAGCTGCTGCTGAGTCTTACATTTGAGTGTGTGTGTTTAAAAAATAATAGGTTTTATTTGAAGTACAGAATAACATAGGCAGAAAAATAACAGCAGTAAAATCTAAAATAATTATCACTGTAATAACTGTCACAGAGATACAGATATATGCATTTGATATATCAGCAAATGGATTTAAAAAACTAAAAGGCTGAAGTTGTCTTTTACATGGTACAGTAGCTGGAAATGGCAATCTTGAAGCTACTTTTTCTATAAGGTTGCTTTCTATGTTTGCAGTAAAATTGGCAAGCACTTTTACAAATTCAGTCGAGGTGCTTCTGCTGATGATGAATGCCTTTGAATAGAATACATAGCATTATATACTGGCTGTGCTGTGCTGAGGGCAGCAAAATCCTTTGCCAGTAAGCAAATACCATTTGTGCACTTGCTGAACCGATACAGGAAGTAGGAAAGGTATTTCACTTGAATCTGTCATAGACTGAAACCATCAACACTTCTCCCTCTCCTTCCTATAAACTCCTGCCTTAATCTCTCCCTTAATTCTGTTTTGGGGTGCAGAGGGGAGTAGTTTTATTTATTTCTGTCAAAATTGGTTGGGACTCCCCATTTTTGTTGTTATCGACAGTGACCATTTGAAGGATCATCTCTTCTTCTGGGGGGGGGGCTGCTGCAAACCCCAGGATTCCATAGGATGTTGAAAGTGGAATAATTGCAGTTTATTATTATCTAATATATAAAAGTCAAAGTTTGTATGTTTGACTGTGTCATGCGAAGACCTCATATGACGGGCTGCCTGAGAAGATTCTGTGGAATCCTGGGGTTTGCAGTTTAGGGCCTTTAGAATTCTCAGCCAGAGAGCTCTTGGGCCTGGCCGGTTGCTATGGAAATCAGGCCTAGCAGCAAGTAGGAGGGCAGTATATTGCCTCAGAAACCCAACCTCTGTATGTTAATAACTCTGAATACAGATTGGATTGGGGAATGTGGGGAAAAGTTACAGGTACTGGACAAGACAGTTTGGGGAATTAGAGACACAGGATCTCAAATCTTTCTAACAAGTATTATCTATGAGAAAATAAAATCCCAGGCAAGGCTCGGTATATATGCTAGTTATAAAATAAAACTTTACATGCAATGTTAATATGACTCTAGGAAAGTAATCAAACATAAGAAAAAAGAAAAATCCATTGAGTAATACATGATATCTCTTCTGAAAAAAGATGGTATCTCATCTTGAATCTATTGGGTCTGAAGTTTGGATACATTTGTATTAATGTATTTTATTTAAATAGTTCTTCCAAAATCTTATTCAATTACAATACTATTAATGATATTATTTACATTACATTAATTATGTTCTTAAATTCTCTAATTGATAAACTATTACAATAAAAATAACCATTATGTCACCTTGTGTCATATCCTTAGATCTTTCTATCATTATCTTTCATAACAACAATCATACCTATATACTTATCACTGACATTTCCCCCATTTCCCTTCTAAATAGCTAGTTAAGCATTTCCTATCCCTCCTACAATTATTTAAAGTCTTGTCATTTATTAATGTAGTCAGTTTGTCCATTTCCATTGTATCGTAAATTTTAGCCAGCCATTCTTCCTCTGATAAGATCATAGTTTTATTTTTGAGTATATACAATTCTGGCTGATGTAATCATATATATAACAAGAATTTTGAGTGACAGTTTTTCCATAATATTTAGGAAATAAAGCTCAGACTTAATTGGAAAATTTGTTTTTTAAAATATTTGTGATTTCTGCATGAATTCAGGATCAGCTCTTTTTAAATTATTATTATGTACAGGTTCTTTTTTCTTTGTCCCCACTTCAGGCTTAAACTGTCATTCTTGCTTCCCTTGGAAGCTGGAAATGATCATTCAGTGAGGGAAGGTTAGAGATATTCAGCTGATAGTTTTCAACACCTGACTGAGCTGTAATACCAAGGACTCTTTCGGGGATACTATGACAATTAAAGCAATGTTAATTTGGGGAGTAGATGTGTCCCTCTATGTTCTCCATCTCTCATCTGGGGCATAGGAGAAATATGTGATGAGGTGAAGGAAATTGAAATCTCAACAAAAAGGTGGGATGACAGAAAGAACTGAGGCTTCAGACACACCACCTCCTTTTCTCATCTCATCTGCTTTTGTTCACTTGTGCGGAGAACAGGTGCCAGCTCCTGGTAAATATCTTGTCTGACATAACTGCCTCCAGTCGAAGCTCATGAGGTGCTTTATAAATAATAAATATTCTTATTATCAACGTGATGTGCTTGCTCAGTATTGCTGAACTTGGTAAGGTTTTTCCCTACCTTTGCTTTTCTCGACAAACATGCAAAATGACAAAGAACCATTACAGCCAGCTAGGGAAGGACAATTCTGTTTCACCTTCTCCTGCATTCCAAATTTCTATCCTGAGTTTGAAGAAATGTTGGAAAATTCTTCGACAATGAATTGAAAAGTAACCAACCTCACCTTTACAACGGCAATACGTTCAGTATGACAACTATTTCCAGCACAGAAGGAATCAGTTTTGTACCTGTCTGCTGCATGAACAAAAGAGGTGGAGAGGCTTTAGGCAATCAATGAATTAATATTTTAAAAAGTGGCAACCCAAATTCAGGCAGGCATGGTTGAGTACCTGGGATTCAAACCCAGATATTTAAGAGTTGGAAATCAAAACCTGTAGATTAATCTGTCAGGTTGGGTTGCTCCCCATTCATTATCTTTTTAAATCTCAAGTTCCATTGCACTCCAGATTTTTAAAAATGTACATATTTTGATAAATCTTTATCAGAAAAGCACTGGAATGAAATCCTCACCCATCTCTACCACCAGTCCCTATTTTAGCAAGCTGCAGCAGAGAGAGAGAGATGAGGTGGGAAATGGGCTTTTCCACCAATTTTTTGCGAGGTTGTTATAGTCTTGGTTGGTCTCGCTCTCTCTTTCTCAGTCTTCCCCGACTTCTTTTCCTTTTCTGTTTGTTTCCTGCCTTTTTTTTAAAAAAATGTTGCATGAAGTGAAGGTGCTTTGAGAACCGTTTTGGCTGAGGTGCTGGACAAAAATGCAACACAAAAAGAAAATGGTAGGATAGTATAGAATTATTTGTCTGATGATCTTTTAGACCATGGTCTTAAAGGAGATGAGGGACATGTATTCACATGCCACTAAGGGCAAGTGTCCACAGATGCCCCCCCCCACAGCATGGGCACTGCTTTATTAGGCCCAGTGACAGCTGATTCTTTATGTTGTTCTTGTTGTTGGGTGCCTTCAAGTTGTTTCTGATTTATGGAAGACAAACCTATCATGGGGTTTTCTGGGGCTGAGAGTGTGTGATGTACCCAAGTGGGGCTTGATGGCTGAGCGGGGAATCGAATCCAGGTCTCTGTGGTTGTAGTCCATTGCTCAAACCACTACGCCAAGCTGAATCCTATAAAAAAAGTCATAAGCAATAATCCTGGCTTCTTTGTAGATGGGGATAAGTGATCTACTCCTGCTTATGGCAAACAGAAAATTCAGCACACTACCGCAAATCAATATTTGGTCCAATAACAAGTCAAATAGAATGTATTTTTTAAAAGTATATTGACTCGGTATCTCTGCCTCCCACGGTGCTATGATTCTTTTGATTTGGATATGGTTGGGAATGGAAAAATAGGCTTGCTTAATTTCATTTTCTCAGTACAAAAAAAAAATAAAATAAAATTCAAGTATACCTGAGTTAAGAAACTAGATCTGTTTCTGGGCATTACTTTAATAGAAAATTTGGTACCAGAAGTAGAAAGAACATGGAAAAGAATAGGAATAGGTTCTGGCACCACAAAAAGAAGAGCAGTTCAACATGCATGGGCAAGCTTTTTATTCATTTTATTTATTATTATTGTATTATTTATATGCACACAGGAAATAAAAAAAAGTCACATAAGCTTTGCGTAAGTAAATAAAATATTTTCAGCCTCTCAGAGACAACATTAAATCTTCTTTTAAATGATTTTTTTCTTTTACCAGCCTCCACTGTTGTTATGATTTCCATTTTGATCTGTAGATCTATGTCTTAAAAAAGAAAATACTAGGTATAGCCAGTGAGGAAGGTTAATCTGCTTTCTCCTTTTCTCTCCTGTTTTGCTGTTCATGCATACTCAGTAAGAAATTTTGGAGGCAGCTGCTCTTTACCTTATTTGTTATAGGTAGGCCCATACAGCTGCAGTAGAATTTGTTACAGTAGAATCCCATTCCTTCTCAGCAAAAGCTTTATAGCATTGTTTACTGCAGACAAAGACTGATGTAACAAGGCATTAAAAGGCTTTTTTCTCCGTTCTTCTTTCCTATTTTCCCAGTGCCAATTCTGCTGGAAAACTTCTAACTAGACAGAGGAAAAGGAAGAAAAAGGGAGCTGAACAGGCATAAGAAACTCTGTAAAAGGAGCTTCTTTGTCAGAGACTTTCTTAACTGAGCTGTGCTAGTCAGGCATATACACGAGATAAGAGGAACACCTCTACTGATCCCTGCCTCCTCTCCATTTTTGAATATAAGACCGTAAGAACAGTTTCACTGAGTCAGACTAAAGACCCATAGTCTTTGAACAAAGAACTTTCAATTTGTCACAGTTCAAAGCCATTAATGGGGCTGCCTTCTATGAATTCTTTTTGCGAACCTTACATCTTGCCATAATATATTCTGTAACTCCGTTATGCACCATCTGAAGAAATACTTCCTTTGTCTCCAAATACTTTCTTTGTTCACAGTCTGACTCCTAGTTTTAGCATTGTATATGAGAGAGAAATTTCTTCCCCCCTGCACTATTTATAGTTTTAAAACATGTCTTTTATATTCCCCTTAGTCATCTGCCTCCCCCCCCCCTTTAATCCATTTGCAACATTTAACTGTCATGGGCTAATAGCCCATGATAGATCTATCCTTGATGATTTTTCTAATCCTTTCTAATGTGAAGACAGATGTAATATTTAAAGAGCAGTCACAGGGTGTCCTCCTTCTGCAGCTTGAGATCATCTTTGTAATTTTCATGGCAAGCATGCATATCAATAAGTCAAAACACCTTACCTGTTCATCCGTTGAGTTTATCCCCCATGCTTTGATCAGACAAACAAAGCTTTCTTCATGTGTACTTTCATCTTTCACATTAAAACGCTCCATGTAACACACACTAACATTTCAAAAAGCTTCCAGAAACACTCATTAGACAACACCTCTGTTTCCCACCAGTGGGAACAATTCAGCGTGAGAGGACGTGGGACGGGGCCTTCTTGGTTGTGGCACCACACTTGTGGTGTGACCTTCCCTTGTAAGCCCAGTTGGCACTGTTATTGTCTCCTCTGTAGTACTAAGTTAAAACCAGGCTTTCTTTAAAGACTTTGAGACCTAAATGATCTTGTTCAAAATGTATGTGATTTTAAACTGTTTAACTTGTTAATTTGTTTGAAATGCTTTTAGTTTGTTTAAATTATTTTTATTGTTATTTTTTTAAATTTTAACTTAAAATGATTTTATTTGTACACCTACTTGAGATCCCATCATAGAGGTCTCAATATAGATAAGGTAATAAATAAACAGTACTGTCAGTAATTGATCACAGTATAGAATGAAGGAAGAATGATGATGCAAACTTATATAATCCATTTCTCATGTTAGGAGAGAAACAAATGTTATTTTTGTACTGATGGTGGTAGTCAGTGCTTCTAAAGTCTCTCTGAAGGAATTATGTTTGCCTTCATTGAAAGTACAAATCCCCCCAGGCTGAGATAGAGCTGAGATTGAGCTGTTGACAAGACTGGCGTTATCAAATGTATGTTTCCTCTGTAGCACAGAAGGTTTAGGATTTAGACCTCTTGCCTTTTTTGTAAAGGAGGAGAGGCTGGTAGTAATGCTCATGTTTTGTATACAAAAGGTCCCAGTTTCAGTTTCCAGCATCTATAACTAGAGAGGTTGCTGATTATGGGTAAGGCTTCCATCAAGACCTTTTGAGGGCTCCTGCTAGTCAGAGTAGCAAATGCTGCGTAGGCTATACAAGGCTAGGCAGGGGAGAAATACTGATATCAAAGCTGCATGGACCAATAGTACTGGTTTCCACAAATGTGCAAGCATAATTCTCTGAGAATCTAAAATTTCTAGACTTTACAGTCTGAAAATAGAAGACAGTAAATGCCTCGAGAAGGAAAGATAATATGATCTCTGTTCAATATTTCTCTTCCTCGTGCTATGTTTTTCAAAAAGTAAAACTGGAGGAAAATCTAGATGCTCTTAATTGCTTCAGTATTCATCTTGGCATAGTATTTGTCATCATCATCATCAAGTTTATTACGGCAAATGGCCAGCAATTACATAGTATTTGTGCGACTGTGCTTTATAGATTTCTGGCTTTTCTTTATATCACTGAATACCAAAGCTGCAGGGTTGAAACCAAATTTCCTCAAATCGTCTTCACATCTTTTCCTCAAGTATTCTCCACATCTTGCTACCCAGCTGCTTTTGGAAGCAGAGCGTCTTAGCTCTCTCACACATTGGCTGAGTGATGTACTTTAATTAAGTGTCATAAGTAATGCAAACACAGAAAATGGATTTGTAAGTTTTGTGTTTGTTGTGTTCTTGATATTTTGATATATTTAGTAATCTTAAATCTTTCATATTTTACTATAATGTTTGATTATTATTCATTTTTGTTTTGGCTGTAACATCTATTTGATTACCTAACAATAAAATTGGAAATTGGACCAGTGGAACTGATATACTGATGTGGCAGCCTCATATGTTCCTGAATTCTCCCCAAATCCACCTAAGCCAATGATAATCACTCCTTTTATAAGGAATTGCAATATATTTTCTTACTCAGGTTGGTGTTCTACATTCTAAGTGTACAAAAAGGAAGACATTACATTAATGGAGTCACGCAGTGAGAGTGCTGTGATGAGGCATCTCAGGTCTTTCAAAAAAAAGAGCAATTTTGTGCTTTGGCTGATGATATATTTATGCTATGTATCAACCTGGTTTTGCTCAAGCTGTCCTGTGCCAGCAGCCAGCCAAGGTTCACAGCTCTCTTTAGCAGCAGCCACAGACAAAGCTTACAACAGTTTGTCAGCCAGTTGCCCTCTTTGTTTCAGCAGTCCGAGCCAGTAATAAATTCTGAGTGACAGTCCAACAATATAGCCAGTAGCAAGGTCAGCACACAAGGTGAGGGTCAAGGTTTCCAGGAACACAAGTCAGAGATCCAAATGTAGGATGCATTGCAGGTGATACCACCTATCTGCAAAAGATTCCTTCTAATATCCTCCCCTGTATTTATGGGTCAACAACCTCCCCCAGCTGTTTGCCTAATTAATGCATCTTCTCTATATAAACACTCTGAGCCTAATGGGCTTTCCCTTTTTCACCTATGCTGGCTGCAGGAAGTATTGGCCTATTTATGTCTCTGTGTTGTGGTTGCTGGGATGGGTCCTGTCTGTGTTTGCACCTGAGCCCTGGGACTAGAGCATGACACCAGCCCCCAAATGTAGCCCTTCTTTTTCTTCGAGTACTAGCTTCTGCATCAGATCTGGAGAAAAGAACAACCTGGTGAACATGGTGTCAAGTGAGGCACAGAAAGGCCTTGGATTCCCACAACTTTGGCATCACAGTAACTGCTGGACAGGAAGAGCTGCTGGCTTTCATGACAGGGAAGTCACCAAATGCTACTGTCTCTGAGACAGCAGAAATGTGCTAAATGCAGCAGGCGTATATTGTAATGAGGTAGATATGAGATGAAACTGGCCAGCAGTCTGAAATGAACCATAATCACAGTAAGTGGGACCATAGCTCAGTGATGGAGAGGTACTTTGTATGCAGAAGTTCCCAGGTTCTACTTCTGGCATCTCCAGTTAAGAGGACTAGGTAGCTGATAATGTGGAACACTGCTACTTGGAGACCTTGGAGAACCACTGCCAGTCTCAAAAGATAGTACTGGGCTTGATAACCTAACGATCTCAGCTGGTATGGATCAGCTTCCAATGTGCACCCCAGTGTGGAGTTGCTTCTGCCCTCTGCATTCCACATATGCAAAGTGTCAGCCTCTATTTTCTAGTCCAATAATACATTTCGTTGTATGGGAACTGGTGCCTGCAAAATGCTTTCTAGGATTGAGGTCTCTGATGGTTGCATTTTTAATTGTGGTGAAGGATTTTTTTTTCCAAAAAATTTCAAAGTGACAATTTTATCCTACTCAATAATGATGGCCAGAATCCTATATCACAGATACAAATGCGTGATCTGAAGTTATGCATTTCTGTCTGTTATGTACTCACTATCCCTACATAGCTCCTAGTTTAAGGGTTATGTGGAGACTGTGAAAGTACCCTAGTCTCCACATACTAAGAAGCAGCTGCTGCAACCAATGGGGGTCTGTTCCCCTGTTACTTGAGAAGCAGCTGGCTTTCATCCCAACCCTTCCTCACATGAGCAATCTTTGGTGTGAGGGGAAATTGTGGCAGGGACCCTGTTTTTGCCTGTTAAAAGGGGGATTGTTCATTGGAGGGTGTGGAGATGGCAACCAGCTGCTCTCTGAGCAACAGTGGAACAGCCCCCTGCAGATCACAGCAGCTGCAGCCCAGTAAATGGGGATTGGGGGGCTTGCACCAGAATGCAGTATGTAGTACCGTAACTAAGGTGCTTACATATCTGTAAAGACCATACAGGATTCTGGCTGATGGTGATGATGCTAATGATAATGATAATAATAATGATGTCAATCTTATTTTGCAGCCACTTCTGTTCATTGTTGTGTCAAGCTTTGCACAACGGCGACAGGAGGTGGGAGCGAACACGTTGCGGTGACATTCATTACGCTGAGCACGAGGCTGCTATTCTAGTAGCTCTCAAAACCAGGTGCCACTCTAGGTGGCAGGTGGTAGGTTTTAATCAGCAGCTTTGCATTGCTTCATATGTTAGCCTTGTTATTTTTATCCTTGGTGTGTTTTGCTCCACTTCTTATTTGAGCAGCTTCTAAATTACTTGATAATTAATGCGGCAGCTCTGCCTTCAGAATGCAGAGACAGGGCTGCTGCAATCCTTTCAGTGACAGCTATTTATATATGTGGCGTGGCCTGTGTTTTCCTCCCCCATGTTTTCAAGCAGGGAACATCTCTGCCCCCCCCGCCATCTCCAGCCCACATCTTTCAGAAGCAGATCTTTGTTTCTAATATACTTTGTACAGTTTCCTGTGCTGTCTTTGGCAAGAGAGATCAACTCTGATCCAGATGGGGGGAGTGTTGGATTGCTATGCTGCTTCTCTTTCTCCAATTAAGCTTTGCTGCAGCCAGATATCACAGCATTAATTGCACCTGCGGGGCTTCCCAAATAATGAGAATTCATGGGGCGGTGATGTGAGAGATGTCTTACTGTGATTACTAATGACCGCGGGCCGTTGGTCAATTGCATCCTTAAGGTCCCATTTTTGATCAGATTTGCTGTAGCCACAGCTCAGCTAGTGAACTTGATGGTGATTGCAGTTGATCTACCAACAAGAAACTTTGCTGCTCAGCGTAGAAATAATGTAATTGCCATTAATTGGTATAACTGAAGTCTTTATGTAGCCCACTGTTTTTTCAGGTTCTTGGAAATATTATAGTGTGATATCCTCTTTCCCAAGAAGGTTTATGTTCACCCCTGTGGCAGCAGGGGTGGGAATCATGCAGCCCTTCAGTGGTGCTATCATAGTACACAATGATAGCATTGTGATTTCACTTTAACCACAAAGGCAACATCCTATAGAATTCTGAGGCTTGTAGTTTGTTTAAGCACTAGAGTAGCTCTCTTGCTAGAATTCTAAATGTTTCTTCCTAAACTGCAAATCCCAAGATTCCATAGGCTGGAACCAGTTAAAGTGGTGATGTAGTGCTGTAATTCTGTAGTGTGATGTTAGCACATCATACCCCTCCACTCTGCAGGATGTGCTATTTTCATAATTGGACATATTTATGGCTGAAACATGTGTTTGAAAGAGTTCTGGCTGTAAGTAAGTTGCAAGGTTAGGATGATCTCTGACATGACCAGGTCATAACTTCAGAGAAGATTAGGTGGGAAAGCCTGAAGCTAATGGGCTTGTGATAATCCTTTCAAAAACTGCAAGCTACAAGCACTCTTGAAAACAATAGAAGATGAAACTGCCCAGGTGAAACAATCAGGAACCTTGCTGTGAACATATCCTATGGAAACCTTCCATATTCGTCTTACCTGACCAAAACATTAAGAGACTGTCATGACTTCCATCAATGTTTTGTCATCTAGAGCTAAGGCAATCAGCCCATTCTGGACTCTGGAGGAGACGTGATAGCCATGTTCAAATATTTGAAAGGCTCTCATATTGAAGAGGGAATAGGTTTGTTTTCCACTGCTCCAGAAACTAGGATAAGGAGAAATGAATTCAAGCTACAGGAAAACAGATTCCACCTGAACCTCAGGAAGAATTTCCTGATGGTCAGAGCTGTCCAGCAGTGGAATATGCTGCCTTGGAGAGTGGTGGAGTCTCAATCTTTGGAGGTTTTTAAACAAAGGCTGGATGGCCATCTGTTGAGACTGCTTTGATGTGTGTTCCTGCATAGTAGGGGTTTGGAATCGATCCCGCCTGTGGTCTCTTCCAACTTTATGATTCCATGATAAAGACATTACCACTTTGTCCACACACCCTCCTTCAGGGCAGGAGATAGGGTATGAAAACCCTAGCTTCAGCTGCAGTAAGTTGTGGTAGTACATTGGTAGTAGGTTGGATGTGTTACACTGCATATAGTACCCCAGATTCCTGTTTCTCTGTGTTACCGTCAGACATACTGTCTGAGCCGTTCCACTTTGACTCTCTGCTTCAGGACTGGTACCTATCACCTTTTTCACCCAATGTCTCTCTATCCAGCCTTTCTTGCCTCACTTCCCGATAGGCTTGTATGATTCTTAAGAGTGTCTGATTTCTTGTGTTTGTTAATTCCAAATAAAATATTATATTTAATCTTTTAACTGGAGTCCCTTTGATTTGGAATAGCTGCATGGATAATGAGCTTTAAAAATTTTCTTTAAAAAATAAAGTGGTAGAGATGAGGATAATGGATATGATTGGATAAAGTAGCTTTATGATTCTGAAATTGTCTAAAAAAGAAGAAATATAATAGTCTATCTACAGATGTAATAATTATCATAAATTTGTTGAATTAATAGAAATAAAAAAAGAAGGAAGCTGATTTTAAGGTGGTAAACTTTATAACTTCAACATAGAGTCTTGTTTTTTCTCTTTTCTTAAACTCACATGAGAAGTATAAACTGATATATGAGTTAAACTCGTTGTTTTGTAAGTCTAATTGTTATATAGTTTATCTAATCCAATTTTAGATTATTTGAGTTACTAACAATAGTATTAATAATAGATCTTGTTGGCTATTACTGTTACTATATATTTTATGACTATATGTTAGTATGCTAATATTTGATATTAAATATATACATAGCTAGATAAATATTTATGATGCTATAGGAATAGGAACATGTAGCCATTATGATATATAAGGTGATAACAAATGGTTAGGTGTTTGACTGACTGATTACTAGGAGCTGTTTGTAACAAGGGCAGGAATCAATTTTTAATTTTTCTTCTTGTAGTTTTGTAGTTTTGTTTTTTATATCTATATCTATATCTTTATGTACTCTTTATATTGTGTAGTGGTTTTTTTCCCTTTATAGTATGGTTTGCATTGACAGTTGAGTTTTGTTGGTTTATGTTTTGTCTTATGTTTTTTCTATGCTTGTATGTTTTTATTAATTAAAAATGGTAAAAAAAAACACCACCTTTTAACTGGAGTCCTCTCTATAGTATAGTTAGTATTGGTATGCACAGGTGAAAAGAACCTGCCATTACACTACTCTCGCAAGGCCTCCTTTGAGCTATAATTCCCCAGATTCTAAGGAGACTCTGACATTCCAGATGGACCTCAAAGTCCTCCACCTCTTAGGGTAATAGTGAAAGGGCTCTAGATGCTGATCAACTGTACCTCCCAGCATTCCTCAATATTGGTTATGAAATAAAGCTGCTGAGAGTAGTAGTTCAGCAACATTTGGAGTGTGGCACAATTGCTACCTCTGTCCTATAGGATCAGCTTTTTGGGGGATAAATCTATCAGAGTCTTCTGCTGTTTTGGTAAAGGCCTCTTTGTTGGCAAATATACAGACTGCAAAAGTATTGTAGAAGTTTAGAGTTAAGAAACCTGCAGGCATCTCTTAGGTTTATAGCAGCTTTGTGGCCATCATACCCAAGCACAGGCATCAGAGGGGTGATTCATCTCACATGATTCTTTCCCTCCCGTCTCTTCCTTTTTAAAGGCAACCCATCTCATTCCAGTTCTCCTGCTCTGGGCCATTTCCTGCTACCACTGTGCTTCTACTTCAAGTGCTGTGTAATGCTGGAGTTTAGGGAAGGATATTTAAAATCCTGAGTCAGAGAGCTTGAGTCCCTTGTTGTTATTGCTGAATTGTGTTCAAGTCACTGCTGACTTATGGTGACTCTACAGTGAAACTATCATGTGGTTTTCTGGGGCTGGCAGTATCTGATGCAGCCAAGGTCACTTACCAAACTACAAACCATAAGATTCCAAAAGATGTTGCCATGATAGCTGCAGTGGAATCATATTGTTTCATGTGTACAGTGTGAAAGGACCCTCTGTCTTTAATAGCAGCCAACCACAGAGAAGTTCAGCTGATGACATTCCAATGTCTCCACAATCTTACTATAAACACTTGGCATAGTATAAGTAGTAGAAAAAACTGAATCCACCCAGTCTGCATTGTTGTTATAAAACCTATTTATTTATATCCCATCTTTTCCTCAGAACTGGGAATCAAGACAGCTAACAAAACATCCAATACTCTCAACAAACTGAAAAGGTCAACATTAAAGTGGTATTAAACTACCAGGAACATGGGAAACAATTTAAAACACAGCCTTAAAAAAATTAACAAGCAGTTTAAAAGTAATGTAATTAGAAACAGTGTGATTAATTACAGTACAGGATTCTATTAAAATTGCTTTATTTAAAAATATTTATTTCTCAAAAGCCTGTGTGTGTGAATAATAATAAGAAAAAATATTTGGTTGCTGATGGATGGACAACAAGGAAGGCAGCATTCTAGCTTCCCTAGGAAAGCTGTTCTAGAACCTAGGGGCAGCCACTGAGAAGGCCCTATATTGTATCTGTAGTAGAGGTGCCAGCAAATATGGTAGGACTGAGGGAAATCTCTCTTGATGATCTCAGGATGCTGAGCTTTGAAGCCTCAGGGTCATTTTCTTTCTTTTGAAGCAGAGGCAATCCTAAGAGGCAATTCTGATCCTCCATCAGAAACAACGTACTCAGACATAGATATGAGAGCTCACTTGGGACAGAAGCTGAGATCTCCCTTGGTGTGGCGTTTTAAAGAAGACACTATTTTCTTCCACAAGAAATTGCAAAACATATTGATGGAGTTGACCACAGATCAGCATTTCCACTTCACACTCCCTGAGACTTGTTGTGAGACCAACACACACTTTGTTGGCAATTTTGCAAACAATGAATGATTTGGAGTACTACAGAAAAAACCAAGCATACACTTACAAGAAGATAGATGAAAATGGTCAAAAATACAGGTAAGTGTATTTGAGCCAATGGAAAAATGTATACAAGAGAGGACATGTAAATTAAATTAAAAAAAGAGTCCACCTAAATATTAAGAATAACTTTTACTGAAAGAGCAGTTCAACAGTGGAATGGTTTACCTTGTGAAAGGGTTAAATTGAAGAAGCTATTGCTAAGGTAGAAAAATAGAGAAAAATAAGGTGAGCAGATGCACCCTTTATCTTATCAGGAGGCTTAGGTATGTGCTTAGCTGTGCCGGGAACCTAGGGAGTTTTGATGTTGGAGAAATACTCCCTTGGTACCAAAATATATCAATTTTGAAAGCTGTAACCTAGGTCTGCCTGACCTGTAAACACTTCATATATGGTCATATGTAATCATTTCCTGTAACCTGTTTACAAGAGGGTATAAAAGGAGAGCTGATACCTGGATCGGGGCTCTCAGGCTTTGGAAATTCATTCCACTGAGATCCCTGCAGTAAAATAAACTTTTATATTCTTTGCTTTCTAATCTGGTGGTCTCAATTCTTGGCGAGCTACTTCATTTGGGGGCTCGTTCGCCCGGGATTGAGGGGTGTTTTGCCCACTTTGGCGGACGCCAGGGCGTCGGGGCCGTCGCCTCTTCCCGACGCGACCCAGGGCGCCCCTGACTTACTTTTGTCGGAAGGATTGACTCGGAGTGAGGCGGCGGCTCTGGTGGTGGTGTTCCAGCCGAGGGACCCGAAGGCGGAGCAGAAAGCAGAACCCTCCCACGTCTGTTGGTGAGTGCCCTCCCTGCAACTTCAGGGAGAAGAGGGGCCTGATCAACCCCTTAGTCTTGCCTTAATACCCCACTGTTGTGGGTGAAACCGCGAGGCTTTTTGGAGGTGGAAAAAGAGGTGGGAGGTAGTTTGTTGGCGTGAATGTGGTGTGAAAGGAGGGGCGCAAGGTGTCGCAGTTCCCATTGCATACCGTTGAGAGTCCGGGTGCGTGGGTCGGCACAGAGAGAGTGGTGTCTATCCCCCTTCGTGTTGGCGCGTGAGACCCCTTACTCACGCGCCGAATCCCTTTCTCCTAGTGTGTCTTGTCCACGTTGGGAGGAAATGGGTGGGGGGCAAAGCCGGCAAACCCCTTTGGGTTGTATGTTAAAGAATTTCAAGAAAGGATTCAGTGGGGACTATGGGGACCCCCCGATGACGCCAGGGCGTTTATGGAATTTATGTGAAGTGG
This sequence comes from Iguana delicatissima, assembly GCA_948472985.1. Classification (NCBI taxonomy): domain Eukaryota; kingdom Metazoa; phylum Chordata; class Lepidosauria; order Squamata; family Iguanidae; genus Iguana; species Iguana delicatissima. The sequence goes on along the minus strand of CAOKZL010000698.1, from coordinate 224,552 downwards.
AGTGGCCTTCTTTCAAGGTGGGGTGGCCTCCGGAAGGGAGCTTAGAACCCGCTCGAATCAAGGCAGTGTACTCAGTAGTGGTGGGTGAGCCTGGCCATCCTGATCAGTATCCATACATAGATTCATGGGACACAGTGGTTACAGAGAACCCTTCTTGGTTGCAGAAGTGTCAGGAACAAATTTGTAAGGCCATGGTACTGAGGCAGGATAGGGCCAGACGAAAACTTGGAAAAGCCCAGATTTTGCCAGATTCAGCTCCAGAAGAGCCCACTGCCCCCCCTCCACCGTATGTGATGCAACCAGCCCCGCCACCACTGGCTTTGGTAGTACCACAGCCTGCTCCACTGCCACCAGTACCTCAGACAGCCCCACAACAAGAGGGAGCTGTGGCCGGGGGACTGGCGGATTTGAGCCCAGTTACCCATGAAGAGGAAATGACAGAGGAGTTGCTGGGTTCCAGTTTGGCTGTCCAGAACAAGATGACACTCAGACCCAAACCCGAACAGACTGGACCAAAAGATAAACCCAAGAGTAAACAGGTCAAGAGTAAACAGACGAAACCCCAGAAGGAAGTAGAAGAAGCAGATGATTCGGATGGGGAAAGTGGAGATGTGATTGCACCATTGCGACAAATCAGTCAATTGGTGGCAGATCCCACCCAAGGGGACGGTTATCGGCGAGTCCAGAGTTACCAATATATTCCCTTCACCACATCTGACCTCCTTAATTGGAAGACCCATTATGCTACTTACACAGATAAGCCACAAGAAGTAATTGAACTTTGCTCCAGTATTATGGCTTCACATGTCCCCAGTTGGCAAGATTGTCAGCAGTTGCTCCTGACTTTGTTCACTACTGAAGAGCGGAGGAGAATAATTCAGTATGCAGAACGGATAGCTAGAAACAGGGCACCTCTTGGAGAGGCCAACCCTGAGCAGTGGATGAGAGGTAGGGTCCCCTTGGCGGACCCAGGATGGGACCCGAACATCCCAGCACAGTTGACTATGCTCACTGATTATCAAGCTCTATTAGTGGAAGCTATGAGAGAAGGAATGAAGAGACCTGTTAATATGTCCAAAGTATCAGAGATACTTCAGGGACCCACTGAACCCCCAGGAACATATTGGAAAGATTACTTGATGCTTATAGGCAGTATACTCCTGTGAACCCAGAAGACCCAGGCAACCAACAGATGGTGAATTTGGCCTTCGTGACCCAAAGTTATCCAGACATAAGGAAGAAACTCCAGAAACAAGAGGGATTTGCAGGTATGAATTTGAGCCAATTGTTGGAAATTGCCCAGAGAGTATATGTGAATAGAGATCAAGAGGAGAAACGGGAGAAGGACAGGCGGATGCATAAGAAAGCGGAATTATTGGCTGCAGCTTTGGCGACAAAGGAAGGGGGGCGGAAAATTGGAAAGGGAAGTGGACCTCCATTGAGACGCAATGAGTGTGCTCTCTGCCGACAGGTTGGGCATTGGAAGAATGAATGCCCCAGACAGAGAAGGATGGCGAATAGGGGAGAGGGATGGATCGAGGAAGAGGAGCAAATCGAGGAAGAGGAAGAGGAAGAGTAGTGGACGGAAGGTATGAGCAAGAGATGGATGAAGGGTTCGAGGACTTCATTGGACTGGCTGAAATGGAACATTACGATTGGGAAAGATCCGGGCCCCTTGCTCTCAGCCCCGGGGAGCCTATGGTCACAGCACAAATAGGGGACCGAGCCATCCCTATGATGGTAGATACGGGAGCCACCCGTTCAGTATTAAATTAGCAATAGCCCCAAAAACTGAGAATGTCATAAGAATTGTGGGGGCCACGGGGAAATTGGAGAAACATCCTCTTTTAGAAAAAAGGATTGTGGATCTAGGAAAACATCAAGTCACTCACCAGTTTTTGTATTTGCCAAGTTGCCCTGTGCCCTTATTGGGTCGAGATTTGTTAGCTAAGTTGAGAGCTCAAATTTCTATCGAAGAAGATGGGATGATGGAAATAAATTTCAGAGGACCAAAGAGTATCTCAGTGACTTATCCAATGGAGGAAGAGTGGCGAAGGTACCAGATCATGGTTTGTCAGGAGCAACCCACCATATTTGGACCCCCAGGCGTGTGGGCTGAAAACAACCCACCTGGGTTAGCCCGGTTCGTGGCCCCCATAGTGGTAGAATTAAAGCCAAATGCTATGCCTATTCGTGTAAGGCAGTATGATTTGCCCAGAGAAGCCCTGGAAGGGATCCAGAAGCATTTGGAACGGCTGAAGAAGTACAATATAATTCGGGAATGCCGCTCTCCTTTGGAATACTCCATTACTCCCAGTATTGAAACCTGCGACGAAGGAATACCGTCCAGTACAAGATTTAAGGATGGTAAATGAAGCTACAATAACCTTACACCCAGTGGTACCAAACCCATATGTTCTGATGGGACTAGTTCCATCTGCAGCTACTCACTTTACTGTTTTGGATCTCAAGGATGCCTTCTTCTGTATTCGAGTGGCCCCTCAAAGCCAGGAAATATTTGCCTTCCAGGTGGAAGACAGCATTACGGGCCAGAAGACCCAGTTCACTTGGAGGTCCTTTGTTGGAGGTCTTTAAACAGAGGGTGGCTGGATGTGAATCCTACAGGAGTGAACTTGATGGCTGTTGTGGTCCTTTCTAATTCTAGTATCTATAATTTCATGAAAAAGCCAGACAAAAATAAGTACATGAGAAAAACCCATGTACAAGAATCTGGCCAAATTTCAATGTAGGAAGGGGGAAAGGAAAAATTTAAATGTTAAAGCTCAGTTACAAAGCAGGGGTGGAGAGGGGGAAAAGGGAAACCAAATAGTACATACTATATAAAAATCGACTAGGCAAATGCATTAATAAAAACTGACCATGTTCCCCCCCAAAAAAATCTCTTGAAGTTGAGATCTATAAAATACACTGTCATGAGTAGCTAAAGCACTAAGATCTTTCCACAACTGAATGATAGATGATGAATGTTTATCTTTTCCTTAATACTAGTCTTTTAGCAACAGAAAGAGCACATCAGTTATCTAGTGTAGGGTAGTACTTTGAGAGCTGGACTAGAACTCTGGGAGACGAGGGTTCAGATCCTCACTCAGTCATAGAAGCCTGTTGGGTACCTTGGACAAGTCATAGGGTCCTTCTGCACTACACTGTTATAGTGCTATTATTCCACTTTCAGCACTCTGTGGAATTCTGGATTTTAGAATCATAGAATCATAGAGTTGGAAGAGACCACAGGGGCCATCCAGTCCAACCGCCTGCTATGCAGGAACACCCATCAAAGCATTCCCAACAGATGGCCATCCAGCCTCTGCTTAAAAGCCTCCAAAGAAGGAGACTCTATCACACTCCATAGAGGCAGCATATTCTACTGCCGGACAGCTCTGATCGTCAGGAAGTTCTTCCTGAGCTTCAAGTGGAATCTCCTTTCCTGCAGCTTGAATCCACTGCTCCTTGTCCTAGTCTCTGGAGCAGCAGAAAACAAGCCCACTTCCTCCTCTACATGACATCCCTTCAAATATTTAAACATGGCTATCATGTCCCCTCTTAACCTTCTCTTCTGCAGACTAAACATACCCAGCTCCCTAAGCCGCTCTTCATAGGGCTTATGGCTTCCAGACCCTTCATCATTTTGGTCGCCCTCTTCTGGATATGTTCCAGCTTGTTAATATCCTTCTTGAACTGACATGCCAAAACTGGACACAATATTCCAAATGAGGCCTAACCAATGCAGAATAGAATGGTACCATTATCTCAACCAAGACATCATACTCCTATTAATACAACCAAGAATCGCGTTGGCTTTCTTGGCTGCCTCATCATACTGCTGCCTCATGTTCAGCTTGTGATCTACCAAGACTCCTAGATCCATTTCACATTCAGCCATGCGTCACCCATCCTATATTTGTGCATTCCATTTTTTCTGCCTAAGTGTAGGACTTTACATTTCTCTGTGTTGAAATTCATTTTGTTAGCTTTGGCCCAGCTCTCCAATCTGTCCAGGTCATTTTGAATTTTGATCCTGTCGTCTGGGGTATCAGCAATCCCTCCCAATTTGGTGTCACCTGCAAATTTGATCAGCATGCCCTCCCCTCCTTCATCCAAGTCACTGATGAAGATGTTGACTAGCACTGGGCCCAGGACAGAACCGTGTGGCACCCCACTAGTCACTTCTCTCCAGGATGAAAAGCAGCCATTGGTGAGCACCCTTTGGGGTTTGGTCGGTCAACCAATTACCAATCCACCTAACAGCAGCCCTGTCCAGCCTGCATTTTGCTACCTTCTTTGCAAGAATGTCATGGGGAACTTTTTCAAAAGCCTTACTGAAGTCAAGATATGCTACGTCTGCGGCATTCCCTTCATCTGTCAAGCTTGCAACCGTATCATAAAAAGAGATAAGATTAGTCTGGCATGACTTATTTCTGAGAAATCCATGTTGACTTTTAGTGATTACGGCATTGCTTTCTAAGTAATTACAAATTGACTGTTTAATTATCTGCTCTAGCATCTTTCTTGGTATTTGTAGTTTGCTAAGGCCAAAGAGCTCTCTGGCTGAGAATTCTAGATGCCCCACCCTAAACTGCAAACCCCAGGATTCCATAGGATGTTGAAAGTGGAATAATAGCACTATAACAGTGTAGTGCAGAAAGGCCCATACTCTCTCAGCCTCAGAAGAGGTTAGTGGCAAACCCTCGCTGAAGAAATCTTGCCAAGAAAACCTCATAATAAATTTGCCTCAGGGCTACTGTAAGTCAGAGATTATTTGAAAGCAAACACCAGCAACAACAAAACAACAAGTACCTCAGAGTAGCAGCAACAGTAAGATCTTTGCAATCTCATGGATATAACTTTAGAACAGGGTTCAGTTCCCTGCTCAGCCATGGAAACTCACTTCATGGCCCTGGGCATGTCACACACTCTCAGCCCCAGAAACCCACATGATAGGTTTGCTTTAGGATTGACTTAAGCTGGAAATGACTTGAAAGCACACAACAACAACAAGAACAACTGTAACAATCAAAAGACAAAACAAGAAGGCTTCAGAAAAATACCATGAGAGCGTAAGAGGGTTTTTCACAGAAAGGGCCTCCTGTGCACCCCCCACAGCACCAAAAGAGAGTTCTTGATCATTTCATCTCTCTTAACTATTTTTTTTCTTTATTCTTAGAGAATAAATGGGGCTTTGCCAATATGGGATATCCCTTTTGATTCAGATGTGTTATGCCTGCTTACAGTTAATCGTTGCTATCTCTTCCTCTTTCTTCCAAGCAATTGGTATCCAATGTTGCTTTTGCAATCCCTGTAATGATTTATTCATGCCACGTTTTAATTTCTCAGCAGAGCCTGGGATTATTGATTGCTCACCATGGCGATGAGGGGGAGGAAATCCATAGTCATTCTACAGGAAGAAGTGTTTAAGAACTGACTGGTACCGACAGGAAATAGTTAAGGTTACTTTAGGCATTGCTCCAGTTGAAAAGTTATGTATATCTCATGAAATGAATGACAAAAATTCTGACAAGTTTGTTTGTTTACAGGCTTTGGGCTTCCTCGTATATTTCAACTCCCTACCATGGCTATGTGCTATTTTTACATAGAACAACTCTCAGTTTCCAGTGCTGAAGCTGTGAATGCTGTTGCTTACCTAACCAAATGGTAACACTTACGCACAAGAGTAAGGTTTGGGAGAATACCAAAAGTTGCCGAAATACAAAATATCTTTGGGGAACTTTTAAGGGGGTGGTGGTGGTCAGAACACCCAATAATTCACAGTTTCAAGGAGGAAGAGAAAACTGAAAATAAGGTGAAGGGAATGGAGTATCCTGAACTAGAGCAATACACACCACAACATCTTGTTGCAGGTTCTACTTGCAATTCTGATTTTCCCAATGGATAAACTTTCTCCTGAAATGAGGACCGCATACAAAATTCCGTTTTTGAATCAATGAGATTGCCTTCCATGTTGACTCATAATCCAGCAGTTAATTCAGTGGGCCTAATTTAATTGAAACTAATGACACTCAGGCCATTGTTTTCTAATCTAAACTGTGTTTTGAAGTATGGAGGTCACAGGGTTTCTGCCAAATGATGCAAACAGACAAGGAGCGTGTTGCACAAAAATACACCCATGGGCCAAAAGATGCCATCTAGACTCAGACTGGGATGTGTACTGATAGGAATGTGGGCGGCTGCAATAGCATATGATTTTTTTTTTAATGTAGATTTTCCTGTAGTCTGAATAAACCTTCAACAAATTGTGTATTGTCCAGATTAAGGGAACTAATGCTGCAATTTTGTTCTGCTTTGGTGAGATTTTACTTGGAGTACTGCTTGCAGTTCTGGTTCAAAAACATATCAAGAAGCTGGACTGTGTCCAGACAAGGGTAATTGGGATGGAAAAGAGTCTGGAAACCAATTCCTATGAGGAACTGGGTATATATAGGCACGGAGAAGAGAAGACTAAGAGATCATATGGTAACCACTTTCAAATAGCTGAAGAACTATCACAAGGAAGATAAGGCCAACTTGTTTTCTGTAGCTTCAGAAGATAGGCTCCAATCCAGCGGATCTGCAGTACAAGAGAAGAGATTCCAACAAAGCATTGTGTTATGCTACAAGCATAACAGTGGATCAGCTATGCCTGTAGCATAACTGATCAGCGGATCAGTCTGTCTCGGAAGATGGTAGAATCTCTTTTATAAGGAGTTTTTAAACAGGGGTTGGATGGCCATCTATCAAGGATGCTTTATATATGGACTCCTGGGCCATTTCCGCACTAGCCTGTTATAGTGCTATTATTCCACTTTCAACATCTTCCCCTCCCTAAACTGCAAACCCCAGGGTTCTATAGGATGTCGAAAGTGGAATAGCACTATAACAGGCTAGTGTGGAAATGGCGCTGAATTATCAAGGGTTGGACTAGATGACTTCGACATCTCTTCCAACTCTATTTTTATGATTTAGCTCATTGTTGTGCAGTTGTGAGGTTCTGAACAAGAATGAGAATACTGCAGAACCAGTCATGACTGAAAGTATACTGAACGTAGCACTTTGAAATTACATTAACTAACATGGCTGCACTCTGTTGTAAACCTGGGATCTGCATTTTAGTGAAGTGCTTAGAATTTTCCTCTAAAAGGCTCTAGTGCACATGCCTGATCTACATTACTCGAGTTCCCTAGCAGAGAATTGTAATTACCTCACCAAACTACAAATCCCAGGATTCCAGAGCTATGTCAGTTAAAGTGTTCTCAAACTCCTGCACCTGCATAGCTGTCATAAAGTCTAGCTTTCTTGGGACTCATCTGAGCCATTAAATGATTAAAGCAAATTATAGATGGATTTCAGCACCATTCAACCCTAGCAGTTTGTCTTACCTGCACCTGTGTCTGAAAAGAAGCCTCACCAAGGTCACTCATAGCCTTTCTAATGTGAAAGTAATCTAACAGTTAGGAGCTAGCTGTGCACCCTTGCTAGAAAGTTTGGGTCCTTCAGCCTCTTGATTAGTTAACTAATCCAACAAAGATTTTCAAGGAGAAGTGATTTAAAAAAAAATCTTGTCCCGTTCGTTGCTTCATATTCTTTAGCTTGTTACTGCAGTTTAGGCCTATTTGGCGATAGCACCCGATATCACTTTGATATCATAATTCGGCCTTACCATCCCACCCTTCTCCATGTGTTTGTGAGGCCTCCGGACAAGCATGAAACTAGGCTCAGCACTTAACTGCTGAAATATTCTCAAACAATACAGGCAAGCCAGAAATAGCCAGATCGCAGCTTCAGGGACCTCCCCGGCAAACACCACATTATGTATGCACACTACCTACAAAAGGCTCCCTGCCCCGAGCAGGCAACTTGACAAAGGCGGAACCATCCACTGTCAAGTGTTGCATATTTACATACTGGCTACACCATTGTTAATTCGGCTCTGATTCCATCATGCTAAATTGTGACCTTTCGGAGACATTGTCTCGCACCCAAAACTCATTGTTGTCCCCGAGTAAGGCATAGCCTGCAGTCACACTTCTCCCTATAAAACCCCCTGATTCCGAGACCTTCCTTGGATCGCTCCTGAGTTCCAGACCGCCTTGCTGCCGCATTGCTTGGCGAGCTTCCCCTCAGCTCCATGTGCTGAGCCACATCGAATCCCAGCATTGCTCTCTATCTTCTTCCGGGCTTCAGGAACAGGTTTCGTATCACCAGAATCAACTATCCCTCTGAAAATCCTGCTGTCTTACATCTTTATTTTCCTTAGTTATCTGTGTGCGTGTCTTGCTTACATTGTGTGCCTGTATTTAATAAAGATCATTCATTACTTTCAAACCGGTCTGCTCCTTGACTTGGCCTGACCCCATAGACATTGGGTTAAAGATCCTGCTAAGTTACCCTGCCTCTCGTAACACTAAAGCCGTGCTCTGAGCTGATTTTCCCCACCTATAGTAGAGCACATTTTGGTGTCCCTCATGGGACCCCCAGTAAGCAGGGTAACAAGCTGCTATGTGAATATGTTCTTTGAATATAAGTGTATACAAATTCTGCATTAGTACTGATGTACCTGACTAGATCAGTTTTGCCCTGTTATTTTCTTTGCTGTAAAGTCCTTGTTTGTAAGGTAGCTACTGCATTTCCCATTCTTCCAAAATAAACCCATCTCCTCATTTTGATGTCGAGTCTGTTATTCTGCAAGCTGCCTTGGTACTAAATCTAGTCATAGCCATTTGGTTGCATGTTATCATTTCTGGTTTTATTTTTAAGGCCCTGGTTGGAGTCTGTTATTATTAAACCATTTCTGCACTACACTGTTATAGTGCTATCATTCCACTTTCAACATCCTGAGGAATCCTGGGCTTTGCAGTTTAGGGAGGGCCCTTTAGCATTCTCAGCCAGAGAGCTCTTTGGCCTCAGTAAACTGCAAACCCCCGAATTCCACAGGATCTTGAAAGTGGAATAATAGCACTCTAACACTATAGGGCAGAAAGGCCCTTAGAAACAATGCATCCATTGTGGAGGCAGTCTCCCTGATTTCGTTCGAGATTGTCCCATTTGTGACAGGAGTGTAAATACTTTTTAAGGCCAAACAATTCTCGCTATGATGAGGAAGGTATATCTGGGCTGTGCCAAGCAAGTGATGGCTTGTGGGACTGAATGCTGCTTTTTATACAGTAGCTTTCTCTGCACAGAAAATTCTTTGTCAGGGAGAACTGCTGTAGCCTGCTTTTGTCCCTGAGGTGTGATTTCCCCCACACCACCACTTAGTTTGGGGGAGCATTTCATTATGAGCATTCTCACCTCACTCGGAAGCAGTACAACACATCTGTGGCAAAGTACACCTTAAACCCCTTATAGTCTCAAGTTTCTCTCCCTACTCCTCCACATCATCTCTCTTTGTCCAGACAGGGATAGAGTGCTGAATGTCAGCAACCCATAAAGAACTGGACATATTCACACTTTGTTTGTGTTGAAGTGTACCTGGCATTCTTATTGCAGCTTGCACAGCCTCGACACTTTCTACCCAGCACACTTGTATAGCTGCCATTTTATTTATTCGCTGGGTGACCTTGGGAAAGTCACACTCTCTCAGCCTCAGAGGAAGGCAAAGGCAAAGCCCCCTCTGAATGCGTCTTGCCAAGAAAAACCCTGTGATAGCTTTGCCTTAGCGTTGCCATATGTCAGAAACAACTTGAAGGCATGAAGCAAAAAGTTGTAGGCTGCCTTTTCAATAGCCTCTCATCCCATTCTTTTGTTTCTGATTAGAGCTGAGTTTGTGTAATGAGTGAATGAAGCATCTAACACTAGTTAAAATGAGTGTGCTGGAAGTAAAAAAGGGACATACAGGGTGGTGAAATAGGAGGAAAAGGGCTATTAAGCATCCCACCGCCTGCTCTAGCATCCCAGCAAACCCCTATCCCTGATTTGCAGGAGAGATGGGGTAATCTGACGCTGCTAATAAGGCAGAAGAGTGTGTTGGGGGCTACCAAGGCTACTCTTGCTTTAACTCGATATTAGAAATTTCTTTGGGCATAGACATATCCTTTCTTCATCTCCCTTATCTGGGATGTCTTCCTGCATGTCTTCTGTATTTCTGCTTTGCCAGAACGTGCTGGCTTCCATCCCAGTTAATTTTTAAAAAGCTGATTTCAGAAAGTTGGAGGCAGAGGATGTTTCAAGTCAAGGCTGATTCGCTCTTGAGTTTTAATAAGTTCTTAACAGCACACCGATTGCCTCACTCCCAGTTTTTGTAGCATTTGCTTCGTACTTGCCAGATAGAACTTTTTCAGCTGGAAACTGCTCTGCAACGTCAAACTCAATATTGTTCCTCAATTGAGACAAAGGTAAATGTCAAATTGCACTTGTCACCATAGTTTGACACCTGCCGCTATTTCTGCAAGGAAGGTGCCAATCATCTTTGCTCCTCTCTCGTTGTTTCCTTGGAAGGTGTTAATACTGGCCAAACATTTCTCTTTGCACATGACCTAATTCTGTGAAAGTCCTGATATAGTGTGTGTGTGTGTGTGTGTGGAGAGAGAGAGAGAGAGAGAGTGTGTGTGAGAGAGAAACACAGAGAGAGAAAGGCCATTTCCACACTAGACTCTTATAGTGCTATTATTCCACTTTCAACATCCTATTGTAACCCCTGCTGGCAGACCCAGTCCTGGGAGGGTATAATGTTTAATATGCAGAATTATTAAGCCAGAGGTTCACTGGACAGAAACGTAGACACCCAGGTCTAAAACCGGAACCTCACTAGCAAAGGTCAGACCAACGCGCTCCCAGTCAGACCCCGTCTGCAATACTGTGTCCAGTTCTGGGCACCACAGTTCAAGAAGGATACTGATAAGCTGGAATGTGTCCAAAGGAGGACAACCAAAATGGTAAAAAGTCTAGAAACTATTCCCTGTAAGGAGTGGCTTAGGGAGCTGGGTATTTTTAGCTTGGAGGACAGAAGGTTGAGAGGTGACATGATAGCTAGTTTTAAAAACTTGAAGGGATGTCATAGGGAAGATGGAACAAGCTTGTTTTCTCCTGCTTCAGAGACTAGGACATGGCCAGGCTTCAAACTTCAGGAAAAGAGATTCCATTCAAATATTAGAAAGAACTTCTTCTCAATAAGAGCAGTTCAACAGTGGAATGCACTGCCTTGAAATGTGATGGAGTCTCCTTCTTTGAAGCTTTTTAAACAGAGGCTGGATGGCCACCTGTCACAAAAGCTTTAATTAAGTATTCATGTACGGCAGGGGTGTGGATTTGATGGCCCTTGTGGTCTCTTTCAGCTCTGTGATTCTGTTATTCCATGACTGGCTTCTGAGTAGTCATGGGCAGGGTTGCGTTGTAAGATTGTAATTCCATACCCAAGTGTAGGTCTCATTATAACTAGTGGGACTTAATTTCTGAGTGGGCATGCTTAGGGTTGTGATATTCAACCTATGCTTAAATCTGCACTGCAAGATGCTTGCCAGTTTGTGCAATTCCTTTTGTGGCGAGCGTGGTGAGAAAATAGGTACAGCTAAAAATCAGTATCCCTTTATGCAGAAAAATATTCAGGTAACAACTATTTTGTGAAATGATTTGCTTTTCACTGCTTTGATGTGTTTGATTTGTCTTTAAATATTATGACAGGCTTTAAGAAGAACAGGCTTTTAGGTTGGTAAAACAGAAAGTGCATTCTTTCTTTACTACAGTGCTTCCCTAATTATTTGCTTCCTTGTGATTCTGGAGTCTAGAAGATGGGCTTGCCGTTGAATACTGGTTTTTGGAGCTGCCATCTCGTCTGACCTCTGCCGGCAGTTGGAAGGAAATGAATGAACGCCTGCAAAATGGTCAGGGCATCAGAAGACATGGGCTGACATCCATGAAGGATAATTAAAAAACAAATTCAGTTACTCTTAAAGGTGCCACTTGACTCCTTTCCCCTTGTTTGCATGCAAAATGGCCACTGCATACTCTCACTTGATCTGGGAGAAACAATAAAGTTAACCTTTGTTAACTTCAGTTAACAAAGCCTCTGCCAAAGAAGCACCTTTTAGCAAGTCTTTTTTTATAGAACCCAAGGCCAGTCCCCATTTTCTTGTATTCTGTCTAGCTGGAAGAGTATGTATGTATGTATGAATTTACTTATTTATTTATTTCAGCTTTGGCACTGGGAGGATGGCCCACTGAGAGAATAAAAAAAAACCCTATTGGTCCCCCATATAAGATAGCTTAAGAAACTATCTCAGACTGTCCATAAAATATCCATATTTCTGTCTCCTGCTTGAGAACTATGAATTGTCCACTAAAGGTAGGGTGCTTAGGAGCACAGCCTCAGAGAAACCTAAAAACGCTCTCAGTCTTGCCTATAGAAATAAACGTCAGAACTCAGGGCTTTCATTAAAAAAACCACTGTGTGATATAAAGTGAATAAAAACGTGATTCTCCTCCTTCTCTGAATGATCAGGCTGTATCTTGTCAAATTAATAGCTTGCTCTTACAATAGCTGCGCTGCTGGCCTTTAAATGAGGATTGCTATTATTATCTCTTTCTCGGTTTCCCAGGTAACTCTTCAGAGTGGGCTAATGAGTAGCCAAAGCGCAGAACTGTAACTGAGTGTAAATTTGACCGCTCTTGCTTTTTGCTGCATGTTTGCTTCAATTTTATTAGTGTCAATAGCTTGGATGCCAAACTGTTCAGGAATCCCCTGTTTCTGGCTCCTTTAATCCTTTAATCATGGTTCATCCTGGGAAAGATATTTACTCCTTCGGATAATGAATCTACGCCTCTTGCTTTCTTTGCCAGTTATCATATATTTAAAAGCCATTAGCTTTTCAGCTCACTGGAGAACGTACCTCATTTCAGGACGTAGGTGTTGAATGCTTTTGAGGAAATACGGCTGAATATTTTGGCGCTTTCTGATGGACTGTAGGAAGTTAGATATTGTAGCTCAGTATCCTTCACACTTCCATAGAGGAAAAAAAGTGATGTATTAAAATACAGTTGTGCAAGCTTCCAGGCCCAGCTCATGGCAAAGTGGAATGACAAATGAAGATGAGTAAATTTGTCCTCAAACACTGTTTAGCCCATAGAAGGTTCATGAGGTCAGAACCCCAAAATCCTCATTTTTCTGTTCCTGATGTCAGCTTCCACACAGTTTCCTTCATTTCTTGCTGAATTTTGCATTTTTCTTGTTCTGAGTGCTTTTGCTTTATTACTTTGGGAACCTTTTGACCCACAATTGCTTTAAGTGCCAAGGGGATTTCTTAGCTTAAATGAATAGGTTTTTAAAAGAATGTTGCTGACTTGTATTTCTGGAATTTTATGTAAGGGTTTTTAGTGTTTTTTCCCCCTTTTAGTATTTGTCTATATACCAAGTGTGTGATAGAGTGAATAACAAAACAAAAATATTTGAATGTTATAGCAAGGCATTTTGGCTTTCATTTTCTTCAGCTTCTCCAGATGGGAAAAGTGCTATAGTTATGGAAATAGTTACAGAACAGTGGAGAGGATGGAGCATTCCAGAGGAGATGAAGTGCCATCCTCTAGCACAGTGGTTCTTAACCTGTGGGTCCCCAGATGTTTGTGGACTTCAGCTCCCAGAAGCCCCATCCACTATGGTCAATGCTCAGCGATTCTGGGAGCTGAAGTCCAAAAACATCTGGGGATCCACAGGTTGAGAACCACTGCTCTAGCACAAATCTGGAAATCATGTGGCCTGTAGGCCACTTGAGGGCCTTTGAGAAGGTTCCATGTACTGGGGCCCCTCCACATTCACGAAGGTTCGGGGCACAGAACCTTTGCAAAAGTGGGAAAACTGCAAATAATCCCCCCCGTGATCCCCTTCCCATTTTCCTCCAGAGCAGTCTCCTCTCATTCCCTTGCCTCAGGCCTCAGTGCTTTCAGAGGGAAACAAAAAGACAAGGTAAAGGGCTTACCAGTACTTTCCCCTCAGAAGGTGAAGAGCCGAGCACTGAGTTCTGATGTTCTAGCTACTTCTGGTCACCATCTTGAATGATTCCTCCCAGAAGGAAGGGGTAGGGGTAAAGAGAGCACTTGATCAATCAGTGGTCATTACGTAGCAGAATGTGAAACCATATTGTAGAGGGGACACACCTCCAGCATTTGGGACGGCCTTTGCTTGCCCAAAAAGAGAAAAAAAAAACTGTCTTAAACATAAACCTCACAAGCCTGGTATGAGGAATGCAAGGGAATGGGAGGAGGAGAACGTGGGGAGGGAGGGAGAAAAACACATGCCTCAAGAATGATCATATTCTCAAAGGTTAAACCTGCAAATGTGGAGGGAGGACTGTAGTCCTCAAGACCCCTTAAGAATTGTTACTCTAAAATATAGGTGTCACAAGGGCCACTCTGCAATGCCAAATGCTTCCTTGCAAAAGTGGGGAATGAATTAGCTCAGAGAGGAGGCTTGCAAGAGGGGATTAACTTAATGAGACCTTTTCTACCAATGTTTATAGACTCACACAGTAAAAGAACCAGCCAAAGATCCAACAGTAAGCTAAAAGTGTGTTTTATTGAGGGGAATTCACTCATACATGCACACAAGATACAGACAGTCACACATTCACACAAGAGCTAACTGAAGGATAAAGGGAGGACAAAATTATGGATAGAAAGGCTGAGGTGTTATAATTACCAGTCCAGAAGAGTAGTGAAGAGCTGAGATGTGGCTTGGCTTAAGTAGGACCTAAGGACTGTTCTCATTCGGGAGCCAGACGGACAAGGTGACAGGTAGACTTTCGAGAGACTGCACTGGTCATCCTGGAATCAGGGGTATTTGTACTCAAAAAATAGCCTGTGGCAGTGGAAGATATGTACAGTTCCAGGTGTGGAACAATGGAGTAGCAGCACAGACAATGAACTGTCAAGCCACTAATGTTTGCAGTGTTTGGATGACAAAGACATAATGTGTGTTGTAATTGCTGTCTATTGTGGGTGCTATGAGGAAAGAGGAAGGAGTCCAGGTGCACAGGGGATGGCTGTCAATCAGTGTCCTGGTGGGCTTGTCTCAATGGCATTCCCTGGGGAAACTCCAGCTTCTGCTTAAGCCTATTATCCACAGGAACGGTGTTCATTTGCCTGACAAATGACTTAGTCTTATGTGGAGGGTGTTTTGGTTGACCTGCCTCTCTTGTTTATAGTCAGATTTCTTCCCTCGTTCAGTTTGACCTCTTGGTCACCTCTCAGGCTTGATTGTGATATCAGAGCGAATTAATACAGTTGCCAATCCAATATGGTGCCCATCTAAACCATCCTGATATCAGAAACCCTCTAAGTGGGGCCTTACAGAATGTCCCTAAAAATCCTGGCATTCCTGTTTCTTCAGCTTTCTTTTTTTCCCATGATTTTTCTACATAACATGTTATTTAACATTTTAACAAGGATAAACATCCTTTTGCAGCATTATTAAATGCTATTTTTTTTAATGGGGGGGAGGGAACCCACCAAAAAACAGACAAAAAGGAGACCAGAAGTGACACATCATTGCTTCTAGTCACCCAAAATGATGGCTGTGACAATGCCTTGTAGTCTTCAGAGCAGCTGAAGATTGGGAAGTGTGTCTCACTGAACTCCAGCGCATATCCATCCTTGGTCTAGAACTTCATGGTTTCAGCTTAGAAGATGGCATCTGGGATTCTTTCACACTACACAAACTACACAGTTATAGATGCTTAAATGCCATGGCCATATCCTATGGTATCCAGAAATGTAAATCTTTCTAAATTTCATTCTCATTGGAAAGAGTGAATAATTTTCATATTTTTTTACTTGCTGTTAGAATCAGTCAATCAATCAATTTGTTTATTTATGGTCATAGACAAAAAAAAATTGGTTAAAAAAGCTATTATAAAATAATAATAACAAACAATTACAGCTACAGCTACAACTCATGCATCAGACACACATATATTAAGTACAAGTGCACTAACCACAATGCATTTGTACCAAAAGTCCAAATATAAAATTTAACATTGGCAAAATTTCAAATGTAGTACTTGTGGTTTAAATAAATCTAGAGTATCTAAAATTCCTAAATTATATACGCCCCTGTAATATTTGTCTATGAGTAGTAATGACAGAGGCACAAAACCCAGCCACCTTCTCTGTAGTAATTGAATTAATTGAAAACTGCACAGCTTTTGAATGAATATTCACATTTGGGGACTGATTTCTGCAAAAATGCATATGATTTTTTTATGCATAAAACAGCATGTTCTTTGTAGTTCTCTGTGCAAAACAAGTTTTCTAAACATAAAGCAGCATTTCTGTGCAAAAATGTTATTATCTTCTCCATAGAAAATGCCATTTTCTCCACAGGAAACTTGATTGCTATGCAAAAATGTGAGTTTTTCACATACAATAAGTCCTGAACTGTGGAGATTCTTGCTGTCCAGCAGTTCTCTAATCAGGATTTCACAACACTTGAGAAATCTATTTCTTGATCATTTTTCCAAATATTTTTGATTTATCTTTCCATCCCTAATGGAATCTTGGGACTTGGAATTTTGTGAGGTATTTATAATTCTGTGCCAAAAGCCTCTACTGCTTCCCCAAACTACAAATTAGAGGAATCTATTGGATGCGGCCTTGGCAGTTGGAATTAAAATTGAATTAAAGTGCTATAATTGTGTGATACGAAGGGATCTTGATGTCACCCACTCATTTTGGACTGTTCCACCCTCTGCATTCTATAACTGCCACTATGAACATAGCTTGCTTGCTTGCTTGCTTGCTTGCTTTCATTTCAAAGTTGCTGAGAAAGGTAGAAATGAATGTGTCTTGGCATAATGTTCAAATATTTAATATTTCTGTTTTTTTAGTCACTCTAATGAATATGTTTATCTTATAGATGTAATAAATACGATACATCTGCTTTTGCTTCTGAAACTTGTCTCAAATGCTGTTGAATGCTTTAAAATCTCTCTCTCTCCCCACACACACCCCATTCAAAGAGAGCCTTCTTGCATATTGCAGTGGCCACTGGCTGCAAACAATAAAACATAATCCACTGATTGCCTGATTGGATACTTTTGAAAATGCAGATTATGGCTAAGAAATGACAGAGAATTGGTTGAGCATCTCAGATGTTGTCAAATATTACCAATCTCACCAGTCTAACTGGGACAAGATGCAGAGCACTTTAGATTTAACAAGTGATATGGTTCCTTTGTAGTTTTTTATATCTGCACATCAGCAAATTCCAAATATTTTATAGCTAAGACATCAATAACTTGAGAACAAGAAGAAAAAAAAACCTGTTTCTTGTATTAATTCTTATAATTCTCCCAATCTACAAGTGGTCTTGGATAGCTAGCAACTCTTAGATCACATTTTATTTTTTAATAATGAAACATGAAAAACAAAGTACCACTCTATTCTGTTTTTGTTAGACCTCATCTGGAATACTATGTCCAGTTCTGGGCACCTCATTTCAAGAAGAATATCAACAAGCTGGAGCATGTCCAGAGAAGGGTGACCAAAATGCTGAAGGGTTTGGAAGCCATGCCCTATGAGGAATGTCTTTGGGAGTTTAGGGAGCTGGGTATGTTTAGTTTGCAGAAGAGAAGGTTAAGAGGGGACATGATAGCCATGTTTAAATATTTGAAGGGATGTCATGTCAAGGAGAGAGCAGGCTTGTTTTCCGCTGCTCCAGAGACTAGGGCAAAGAGCAATGGATTCAAGCTGCAGGAAAGGAGATTCCACTTGAAGCTCAGGAAGAACTTCTTGATGGTCAGAGCTGTCCAGCAGCGGAATGTGCTTCCTCAGAGTATGGTGGAGTCTCCTTCTTTGGAGGTTTTTAAGTAGAGGCTGGGTGGCCATCTGTTGGTAGTATTTTGATGTGTGTTCCTGCATGGCAGGGGGTTGAACTGGATGGCCCTTGTGGTCTCTTCCAACTCTATGGTCATTTCCGCACTACACTCTGATAGTGCGATTATTCCACTTTCAACATCCTATGGAATCCTGGGGTTTGCAGTGTAGGGACGGGCCAGCTGGCCCCTCCCTAAACTGCAAACCCCAGGATTCCATAGGATGTTGAAAGTGGAATAATCGCACTATCAGAGTGTAGTGTGGAAATGGCATATGACTCTACATAGAATGGGGAAAGATATTTAAAATGCAATACAAAAAGATATTCCCATTTACACTAGGCAATAAATATTTGGCTGAATCCAGTTGTTTGAAATGCTGCCTTTCCAAAAATAGTGAGTAAACTGTGAAATGGGAAAACATGGTTAATATTGTAAGAGTCGGGCTGGGTTAGTCTCCATCTTCCTTCCAACTGTTGTCAACTAAGCGTTTCTGATAAATCTACAAGCAAGTCTGAGTGAAATATGGCTTCTCTGTAGCTTTCCCTTGCCACACAATTGGTATTCTTGCTTTTCCATCATTCTGAATAATCTGAGTTCTGAGTAGTTTGATCTCTGTTTATTCAACTGCATATAATTTATAGTAGTAATCTATACTACATAATCAAAGATAAAATCATGTGCATATAGTCCCAGCATAGATCCTTTCCATTCTCACTGCTTCACCCCCTCCTCCATTTTATAAGACCTGACCATTTACCTTGCAATTTGCTTCTGGGTGTTTTAAACCGTGACTAATCCATAACATGGTTGGAGAACTCACATTCCTCAATGAGAACTTTGGCAGATCAAACAAATCCAAATGGTTGGTTGGTTGGGCCATTACAGAAGCCCTGCTGATTATTGTTCAGCATGACTTGTTCTTCCATGTATTAAAATATGTATTCCTTCAAAAACTATATGTATTGCTTTGTATAGAACTTGTACTTTTCTGATTTCCCTGTCCTTTGGATCCTCATTTAAAGATCTTTCAAAAGAGTGGTGCTTCATTGGCCATTTTCCAGTCCTACAGTGAGGAAGCTGGTTTTAGTGACAAGTTGCATATTTTTGTTAGAAGAAGCAATTTCACATATGAGTTCTCTTGGACGAACGCCATCCAGATCGGGTGACTTGTTAATTTTTAATTTGTCAATAAGCCCTAAAATGTCACCTCTTATCACTTCTGTTGGATTCAGTTTGTCAGGTTGCTCTCTCTGAGAATATCAATTCAGGCATGGGTATTGGTGTAATGTCTTTTATAGTGAAGACAGATGCAAAGAATTCATTTATTCAGCTTTTCAGCAGTCTTCCTATCTTTTGTTAATAATCCTTTGACTGTTTTGTAATCCAGAGATTCAATCACCTTCATGGCTATTTTCCTTCTGACATATTAATGTGGTTGTTGTGTGTCTTCAAGTCATTTCTGACTTATGGTGACCCTAATGTAAACCTATCACAGGGATTTCTGTGGCTGAGAGTGTGTGATGCACCCAAGATCACCCAGTGAGCTTCCATGGCCAAGTGGGGAATTGAATCCTAATCTCCAGGGTCATAGTCCCATGTTCAAACCACTACACCATGCTGGCTCATGACATTTTAATGCTTTACTTTTTAAAAGTTAACCTCCTTTTCTTAAAATTCCAAACAGTTATCAATGAAATTAGAAACAGCCAAAGCATTACCAAATAGCCAAAACAGAAAGACTAAAAAGAATGGGAAGAAAAATGAAGCGCAATAATGGTGAGAAAGTAAAGAAAAGCTACTAACAGCTAATTAATATAAGACTACCAGTTCTTCATTAAGGGAGGAGAGAAAGAAACCCGAACAGCTGAGTATTAATCTGAAACTGGAATAAGTTTAGGGATGGGGCCTGATGGTCTTCCTGGGCGTTCCACAGCATTGGCACTACAGCTGAATAAGTCTCATCCCTCATGCTAATTCATTGTATCTTTCTCTTCCATTTTTTTTCATTTGCCTGATCATCAACATATATTTGTAGATCTGCAGGATCTTTCTGTAGACTCCATGGGTAGAATTTGTCAGGAGAACGTTAAGGGAAATAAGGAAAGGAAATATAGACACCTATGGATGAAACTGAGAAGCCAGTGGGTGCTGCAAAGGTAGTAGCCCTCTATCTTTTTCACTTTCTTTCTCATGACCATTCCCTATAATAGCAGAGTTGGGTGATGAGTGCTGATAGAAATGGGAGGGAATTTCAGTGTAATTTAAGTATCCCAGTTTCAGGTTGGTCTCACAGGCCAGGTTTATTTTGGTTGCCAAATCTGAGGCCTCGAAACAACATATAAACATAACCTCTATACTATAAAAAGCAAGGTTTAAGATATAGTGCAGATATATTAAAATGTTCATGTGTGTTTGGTAGAGAGTCCATTGATTAATTATGGACAGTGGGTCCATTAAGAGTTAACAAGATAAGAGAGTGACCTCCAGACATGACTGAGAATAAGCCCATGGCAGATGCTGTGATGGCTGATGCAACTGAGTAGCTGATGCAACCAGGCTGGATAATAGCCAAAAGTCAAGCACAATCTGCTAATATTATCCCCAACAATATGATTGGAAGAGAAGATTGATGCTATAATTGAGGTCCATCTTTTATCTCAATGGGACCAGACGGAATAGCTGATAGGTTGTGCTAGAGGCAGGGGAATACATAAAAGGAGAAAACAGGAACTAGCAGACTGGTTCTGCCAGTTCCCAGTGTATGAAGAGATGACTGCCATACAGCTTCTCAGCTGACAATGCTGTTCCTACTAGATAATTGCCCAGATATGCTAATAGCTATTGCTGGTAAGCATTAATTAGGATATGTTAGATAAAATTCCCACTATGATAAAAACGACAAAAGGTCAAAGCTATATGGTTTAAGATGAATGTATAACAGCTGACTTGCCGTGTAATATACAGATAGACCTCCACTTCTGTGATGGTTAGGGGCACTGGATCCCTGCAAAAGCTGAAAAGTCACAAATAAGATTTTCAAAGCCTATCTGACTTGCTTCCTAGGACTAAGCAGCTGCTGGCTGTGATAGTGGCCAATCCAGCTCCTTGTCCCTTAAATTTTTGCTACCCACACTGGCATACTGCTTTACTGAGTTTCCTTGGGAAGATATAAAGCTGAGCAGACAGGATCAAAATTGTTGAAATCTTTTGCAAAAAAGGTCTTCAGTTTCTCAAACATTTTTTCTCTTATTTTGTGTCACATTTCAAGTTTAGTGGCTCAATGTTGCCCCAAACATGTCACAGTCTAATAGGAGAAAAAGTGTTGTATTTCCTCTCAGATCATTGCTGTTGTATTGTTATAAGAGGAAACACAGAAAGTTGTCATATGCTTCAATTTTGGGTTCATTACAGGATGTGATCCTGAAGTGTGTTGAGAGATCAAAGGGTTTGGGGATCTATCAGAGCCATATAAACACACAATGTTGGAGAGAGAGGACGAACTTGAAAAATCAGTTAGACAAGTTATTTCATATTGACACCATCTCTTTGTAAAGATATATTCTGTTCAAGCAGAGACATCTCCTACATCAATGTATTACAAGATTATGAGATTCAAGGGCACAATGCAGAAGGGAAGCTATCTAAAGTGGATTGGAAATTGGATATAAAAAGAGTGATATTTCACTATAGTGACTTGATTATTTCAACTGTGAAGTTGCAACTGGAAGACCTTACACTGGGAAATTAAAAATGAAATTTGTCTGTCTTTTGGTTCCTTGTTTATAGCAGAAATACATGGCAACATTTATTACCCTAAGTTTGCCCATTGTTATTGACTTTATATGGATTTGTCAGGGAACAAGTTTAACCTGAAATGAGGAAAGATGGTGAACAATGGCAGTCTCAGAAACAACTTGGCAAGTAATGTTAATAGTGTATACTTCATTATCCTTTTCTTTAAATATAAAAGAAAATCACACAAAATGTCATTATTTAGCATCCTAGCAACTGGGTAAAAATTTGTAATGAGGGAAACAACCAACAATACAGGTCAAAGGTGTATCCAATTGAAAGTTAGCATTTGTAGGTGAAGTTGGATGTTTGAAAGACTATTTCAGTACACTTTCAGACATGCCATTTTGCTTCACTAGAGCTGGGCCACTCTTGGGCCATTTCTGCACTAGGTTGTTATAGCGCTATGATTCCACTTTCAACATCCTCTGGAATCCTGGGGTTTGCAGTTTTGGGAGGGGCCAGGTGGCCCCTCCCGAAACTGCAAACCTCAGGATCCAGAGGATGTTGAAAGTGGAATCATAGCGCTATAACAACCTAGTGCAGAAATGGCTTTGGAATAAGGACTATGCCCAGCTCTCCCAGTTTGGGAGGAAAAGTTCTGTCCTCTGTTGTCTCTCTTTTTCAGCTGCTTTTAAAATGTTCCCATTTCTCTCTCCTCGTCCCACTTTTCTCCTTCATTCTCAGCTTACTTCAGCTGCTACAAAGTAAGTTCAAAGTGAGAAAGTACTCAGTTGCACTCAGTTAACTCAGGGAGACACAGGAGAGAAAGGGGTGGAATCTTGCCCTTCCCAGTAGGATAAGGCAAAAGCAAACTGCTGCAATCTTTCCTAGCTTGTATGTTCTTCTTCACCGATAACATTTGCCATTTTGACTGCACTTTGATGTTGCTTGCTCATGCATGGCCGAGTGTTCATATTTGAAATGTTGGAAGGTATGTAAGAACAGTGTAATCTCCTTTGTGTTCACTGGCATCACCATATAGACCAACACCAGAGAATTTCTCTTGCTGTGAAATCTTCATTACCATTGCCCTAGGGGTTGCACCTACCCCGGTTGCTGTACTTACAATTTTCCTGCAACCCAGTTGAATTTCAGCGAGGCTCTAGTAAAAACTGAGTGCTTTCACTTTAAAGGAGAGATGGGCAATTATGGGATGGATGGGAGCCAATTTTCAGCTGCACAGATTGCACCTTCACTTCCTGGTACACAGGAAGTGACATTGTATTAGTCTCATTTGCCACTGGAGCAGAATTCTGGCCAAAGAAGAGAGTTTGGGAGGTTGATTAGAGAGTTCTGAGAGGTGGCGGGGAAACCGCATTTCCATGTGGCTTAGGGCATTTGGATGTGGTTTGGGGGCAAAAAGTAATTGAAAATTTGAGCCAAAAAATAATTGTAGGACTTAAGGGGCATTGGGGCCACAAAAGTGAGGTTTGGGAGCCACGTGACGCTCACAGGTTACACGTGCCTCGTCCTTGATTTAAAACAAAGTACAGTAGGAATGTTGCCTTGTTTTTAAACCAAATTGTATTTTATTGTTGTTGTTAACTGCTGTCAAGTCAACCTCAACTTATGGCAGCCCTATGGATAAGAGACCTCCAGCCCACTCAGTCATCAACAGCCCTGCTCAGGTCTTCCAGATTTAGGGATATGACTTCCTTAATTAAGTCTATCCACTTGTCATGCGGTCTTCCTCTTCTCCTACTGCCTTCTACCTTACCAAGCATTATTACCTTTTCTAGTGAGCCATGTTTTCTCATGATATGGCCAAAGTACAACAGCCTCTGTTTAGTTATCTTGGTTTCTAAGGAGAGTTCAACCTTGATTTGCTCTTGGACCCATTCATTTGTCCTTTTAGCAGTCCATGGTATCCATAGAACTCTTCTCCAACATCACATTTTGAATGAGTTGATTTTCTTCCTGCCAGCTTTCTTCATTGTCCAGTTTTCACAACCATACATAGAAACTAGAAATATGATGGCATGGAGAATCCCAGCCTTAGTATTCAATGATACACAATGATAAATTGTATTTACAGGAATGCAATTCAAATTGGGTAAGTTCCACTCTTGCATTCTAAGAGGAGGCAATGGCAAACTGCTGCTGAACAAATCGTACCCCCCCCAAAAAAAAACCACCAGGAAAAGGGCACCATAAGTCTCAGTGGCAGAGTTGACTTGAGGGCACATGATGACAATAGCAACAATTATGAAAAGAATCTTGGCTATGGAGATAACTTAGTGCTGTGAGTGCAGTGCTATGTGAAATAACTTACACAGTGCTGCACCACATAAAACCACTGTTTAACTCCATTTCCAACTGTACCATGGTAGTCTTGAAAAAGCAAAGCCATGGACTAGTGTGAAAAGAAGAGTTCTCAGTTGGAAGTGGCCTCTTCAAAATTACCAGCTACTGTTTCTCTTACGCTGTTTGCCAAGGACTCATTTCCATCCTTGCCCTACTGCTTATTCAGGAAACCATCTACAGCCATCAAGAGACATTAAGATGCCTTTGTCAGATCCCAGGCTATCATCAGGCATTATTTTAAGGCAAGACTGTAGCAATAGGCCCATGCCCAGTGAACAGACAGCAAACTTGCCGCTTCATGAGCAGATTCTAAAAGCTAGGATTCTGTTGAAATGAAAATTCCTAAATAAACTCACAAACATATAATTTGATTGTAAGCCTGTGGCATGGCCTGTCTTAATCTGTGTAAAACCTCTAGCAGTTTTACATGCTTCGTACACCGAGTTATTCTTGTTGTTACAGTTTAACAACTCAGTTGGGTTTACCTTTGAATGAACATGCACTGGATTTGATTGTAAATGAGTTTATAACTGATATTCAATGCACACCCAATCTATGTTGAGGCTAGCAATTTATCAACAAATCAAAGCTTAACAACAGTAATGACGGTGACAAGAACCATTTCTGTCAGTCTCCTACAAGTGTATGATGTCATTTCTGTGACTTACTTTTCTGAATGCAATACAATATTATAGATATGGACTAACTTCCTTTGATCAATATTTATTATCTTGTCACTTGTCTTGATATGAAAAATGCAACTGCTTTGATAAATAGGTTGGAAAGGTTATCTGGTTTCACAGTAGCTTCTGCATTATCACTTCTGCATCTAATTCTGCTGCAGTGTTATTCTGGAGCTCCTTAAAGCTATGCTTCTGGGGTGGCAGGACTGGGGTGGGTGGGTGAGAACTGGATACTCTGTCGCAGGGGGGATGATCTCTGAATCATGCCTCACCCACCCCTTCCTTTTGCCCTCGTTTAGCCAGGACTTGTGAGAGAACAAACGCTTTGATCCCAAAACAGACATCTCTGAGGATTAGATGGTGTTGTGCTAGCTCCCTGGCTTGTACAGGGCCGCACAGACTCTTTGCTTTTGTATTGAGAATTGTCCACTCAGTGAGTTAGCACAGGGATTAAACACTCAGCACAAATCCACAAAACTTTGATTCCAGCCATGCAGTACCTGCCACCCCTGTAGTGCTGCAAATGCCTTGTGTAAATCAGGACACAAAGTGCCACAGGCAGTTGGATTGTACCGGGTCAGACGTATTTGTCCCTCTTATTTAATACTGTCTACTCCAAGGGTAGGAGTCATGCTGCTTCTGGGCCTAGGCCAGATCAGAATCACCCTAGGCCCTGAAGTTTCTGGGCCAAAACATGAGACTTAGGCCATTTTCACACAGGGGTAAAACCCTGCGGTGCGACGACCGGAGACGGAGGTCATTCACATCGCGGGATGAGCTAGCGCGGTTGGAAACGGTGAGGCGCCACACCTCCAACCGCTCTAGCCCAGCCGCAGGGGTGGTGCTGCGAGTTTTTTAAAAACCACCTTCTCAGGAGGTTTTTATCAAACTCGCCCGCACTAATCCATGGCAGCTCCCGGTGAGAATCTGCAGAGACGCGGTAGTAGGCTTCCGGCTGGCGCACTGCCCTGATTGGCGGAGCGCCGCCGGAAGCCGCCAGCCACCATTTTGGACACCTCCGAACACCGCCAAAATTCGACGGCATGTGAAGCGGCGGAACCATGTTCCCCGCAGAGACGGAGCAGGGACAGAGCAAAATGCAAGCAGGTAAGCTCCGCCCCTGCGTGCGCTGCCCCGTTTCAGCCCCCCCACGTGAGAAAAGGGCCTCAGAGATGGCCCCTGGTGATGTCATTGAGCATTTTACTCATGGTTTGTCATTCAAGTGCATAGTCAGGTTGGATGTATTTACCTGTTTGGAAATTAAGAGAGAAATCTTAGCTAAATGGCCTATTCCCAGATCACGGTGAAATGAAGAGAGTATTTCTTCTCACCTGCTCTCACCACACTTAGACCTTTTGGGGACCTTGCAAAGCTGCAGCAACAGATCAGTAAGACTTTGCAAACTGCAGCAGTCTTGTGCTCTCCTAGGTGAGCTGAAGATCTGCACATACTCCTTTCCTCATGCCTGGAGCTGAGCCCACCAAAACTGGAGAAGTTCCATAAAAGTGGGAGATTCAGGGCCAAGCCCTAAGATCTGGCAACAGTGCATGGGTCACATGCCATCCTCAAAGGCTGTTTGCACCCTCTTCCGTATGAAACCCATTCCCTCCCTCAAATGGAATACTATGCCTTCTAGATCATAGACAGTGAATCATAACTGAGTATTAAATTGTGTTTTTTTTTCATGTGATGAGTCTAAGATTCAATGCCTGGCATTTCTAACTGGAAAGGAAGCAGACAAAAGAAGAAATATCTCTACTTAGGAAAAACATTGGTGAACTTCACCCAGTCAGGCCTAGATGCCCAAATAGCCTTGTCTGATTTAAATAGCAGAACATGTAGATTCTCATGTACCTGTTACATCTTCTGTTCTTATTTTGTAAGTTCCTGTAAGGAATAATGTTACACTGCATTGGTGCTAGCCTTCCTTCTCTGCACTTGGCAAAAGGCAAGGGAATGGGAGGAGGAGAATGGAAGGTGAGGAAGGCACATGCCGCCTCGTGAATAATTTAAATTCATGAAGGTCAGACCCACAAATGCGGAGAGAGGAATGTATTTCTTTTTACCTGTGTGTCACTTTGAGTCTCAGTCTTAGTGAAAAAGTAGGGTATAAGCAAAGTGATTGAGTGATTGGTTGATTGATTTTGGTCTCCAAGCTTACTGTGTGGGCCCTGCACATCTCACAACAAAGGCTGGAAAGGGAGCTGAGCATATAGGACAACAATTTCAGTTTATTTTTCAGTCATCATATTTCCTCCTAGCTCTTTCTTTCTTTCTTTCTTTCTTTCTTTCTTTCTTTCTTTCTTTCTTTCTTTCTTTCTTTCTTTCTTCGAATTTATAGCCAGCCAGCCTTTTCCCCAAGGTAGGATTCAAGGCAGCTTACAATAATTTTAAAAAGATGATGATGATGATGATGATCATGATTAAGATTATTAAAAAGCATTATTTTATAAAAGTTAAAAAAGAATTAAATAACCACATTATTTTTTTAAAAATGATTAAAACCAGGTAAAACATTTAATATATATTTAAAATATTGCTTACAGTAAAAGATTGAGAATATTAAAAATAAAGCACACCACTGTATACACACACTGCTGCTCCATAATTAAAATTAAAAGGCCTGCATGAATAAAAATGTCTTAATGTGCCGGCAGAAAGTGAGCAGGGAGGAGACCAACTGGACCTCTTGTGGAAAGCAGTTCCACAGTCTGGGTGCAGTCTCAGGGCTGGTGCTCTCCTGGATCCTCACCAAATGTACTTGGAAAGGTGGTAGGACTGAGAGAAAAGCGCCCCCTGCAGATCTTAAGGTTTGCACTGGCTTGTATGAGGAGATACAGTCTGTCAGAGAGGCCGTTTCCACACTACACGGTTATAATGTTATTATTCCACTTTCAACCTCCTATGGAATTCTGGGGTTTGTAGTTTGCTGAGGCCAAAGAGCTCTCTAGTTGAGAATTCTAAATGCTCCCCCCTAAACTGCAAACCCCAGGACTCCATAAGATGTTAAAAGTGGAATAATAGCACTATAACAGTGTAGTGTGGAAAGGCCCTAAGTCTCTCAATGAAACAAATCCCAGGATTCTGTAGGGTGGAACCATGACAGTTAAAGTGGGCTTTAAAGGTCAAAGCACTTTGAATTCTGCTTGGAAACAGACTGGTAGCCAGTGGAGCTGTTTCACCTAATCTCTATAAGCAGCCTGGGTCAACAGCCTGGCCATGGCATTCTGGATCCACCGAAGTTTCCAAACAGTTTCCTAAGGCAGGCCCATGTAGAGTGCGTTACAGTAATCCAAATGGGATGTAATCCAGACATACGTCAATGTAGCCAGATCTGACTTCTCAAGGAGAACAGGCACAGCTGGCACACTGGTTTTAACTGTGCAAATGCACTCTTGGCCAAAGCTGAAACTTGGTATCCAGGCCAGATCTGAGTCCAGGACTATATCCAAGCTGTGAACCTGAAATTTCACGGGTAGTGCCAACATGGTGGAGCAGTCTGAGCATTGGACTATGACCTGGGAGACCAGAGTTTGATTCCCTGCTGGCCAGGGAAACCCACTGGCTGACCTTGGGCACATCATACACTCCTAGTTCCAGAAAACCTTTGGGTCACTATAAGTCAGAAACAACTTGAAGGCACACAACAGGAACAACAAAAGCTCCATCCAGCACAGCCCGATTCCCCATTCTCTGATCTGCTTAATGATATCGTACTATGCTTCTGCAATTAATCCATATCATTTTTTTTCTCCTTCCATACCCATATTTATGCTGGAGGAATTGTTCATTGATGCAGTCACAGACGGGGAAGGTAGGATTAAATCTTCCAATTTTCAATAAGCACTGGAATGCCCCCACGCCCTGTGCAACTGTTAAAAAAAGAAAAAGACCTGGGATCTTTCCACACTACACTGTTATAGTGCTATTATTTCACTTTCAACATCCTGTGGAATTCTGGGGTTTGTAGTTTACTGAGGCCAAAGAGCTCTCTGGCTGAGAATTCTAAAGATCCCTCTCTAAACTGCAAACCCCAGGATTCCATAGGATGTTGAAAGTGGAATAATAGCACTATAACAGTGTAGTGCGGAAAGGCCTCTGGAATTTGACCATTAGAGTTAAGGAGGGAGATTTTCTCTTATAATTAAATCAAGTCTCTCTTGGCAACCAAAGCTAAGAAATTGGTCTAAGGACATTTTTTTTTGCAGACCTAGCACACAGCCAACATAGCATGTAAATTGTGTCTTAGCAACATAAATAGCAAGTGGATACCAGTGTGGACCAACTGACTTTTGCATAGATTTCTAACTTCCTTTCTTTCTTTTTTATTAGCTGGACAAGTTTAAAACTCTGGGAGCACAGGAGAAGAAAGGGGGAACAGTGAGCTGTTAAACAGAGAGGACAGGAGGATACTGGCTTATCTGAAGCCGCATATAAAATGTTATTTCAGGGCAGCGCTAGCAAGTTCCTATTATATTTTTCTCCCTGTCAGCTAATCCTTGGAGATAGAATGATGAAGCTTCTGTACTGAAGGGAGACATCTCCAATTAGAGGTGGAAACAAGAAAAGGGCAAAAGGGGAGAAAAGAAAACAGGAAGATTATTTTGGAAGTAAAGTACTGAACTGTAGCTTATTATATAGACTGTCATTTTTATCTATCCTATTAACACATTCAGCTGGGTATGTATCCGTCAGCCAGAGTCTTCTAGATCCCCATGCCGCAAGGCCTGGTGCTTTGTTTTTCCTCACTGCAACTCCAATTGCTGGAGATCCCACTCGTATGATTGCTCAGTGTTGTCAAATTTGCAGTTCAACCAAACAAAGGCTCATTTTCTCTAAATGTCACACAAAGTGTTTTATCTTCTTCTTTTTTAAAACTTAGTTTTACTTTGATTTGTAGCTTGCCCTTCCTCTAATATAGATTATTTTATTTTGTCTTTCTACAGTTCTGTGAGTTAATTTAGACAAAGACCCTTTTCTCACCTTACCCTTTCATGGAGCTGGGGTGTGGGGCTCGCGCGAGCAGCCTCCAGCGAGAGGCTCTCGTGTCCTGGTCCCATCGGCTCCGCAGCTGCTTCCTGGTTGCGCGAGCGCCCTGCCTCTTCCTTTTGCGGTGCAGCCTGGGACCTTTCCCAGCCTGCACTGGACAGGAAGTGTGACCGGCCCGGCTCCCGAGGCTCTGGACGACAGGTATGTGCTTGCGGGGCCCTGGAGCGATGCGTGACCGCGCAGCATTTTCAGCTTCAAGCCAAAAATGAAAAAATGTGTGTGCAGTCTGCATCAGGCCCTTGAGTGTTGCGCAAATGTGAGTGCATTGTGTGGACTGCTCAAGGGGCCCTTTCGCATCAGAAATGCCATGCGAAAAGGGCCTAAGAGTGACCACTACATCACACTGGCTCTAAACCAGAAGAGACAGAAGGAGAGGGGTGGACCCTGGCTAGCGCTGGGAATGGCAAGTGTGCACGGGGTCCTGGAGCGATGCGCGATTGGGCACCACCACTGCCAGACGCTGGAGCGTCGCGTGATTGTGAGTGTGTCGTGTGACCCGCTCCTCACATTTGTGCGATGCTCAAGGGGCCCTTTCGCATGGCAAATGCTGTGCAAAAAGGGCCTCTGACATTGCTTAGCTGCATATGTTCTGGTTTTCATCTGTCAAATGTTGGAAGGCATGCAAGACTGCTAACTCTAAGAAATGTTGCGTTATGAATTAATTTATGTTACAATGTAACATACAATGTATGTTCCTTTGCACATACAGGGGTGGGCAAAGTGTGCCCTGGAAACTGGATGCAGCATTCAAGGTTGTTCTTGAGGCCCTTGTTCTCTTCCTGACTTCCTGGCACATCCTTTCTTTGGCCCAAAAAGATAAAATACTTGTCCTTGAAATCATGAGAGGCAGCAATTCATCTTTGGGGTAGGTTACAGGATTCCTTTCGTTACAGATTGAGTGCTAATTTGAAAAATATTTGCAAAATTTGAGCCCTTGAATCCTGAATAGAAAAAAAGTGTGTCTGTTTATAACGCAGAAATGTTTGTGTGTTTGACAGCATAATATTAACAGCATAGGCTTCTATGCCACTTCTAGGCATGAAGCCAACCTTGCTAGAAACAAAGAGATAAAAGAAAATTGCTGGACAGAAAAAGTAAATAAGTGGTCCAAGTATAACAAAACCAGAAAAGTGTATGGCGTTGGTATGACATAGTTTCTTATATCTGATGCTTGAGGTAATCACCTGCAAAGTGGGCTTGAAAGTGACTGGTCACTGATTGGAAAGTAAGCTATGTTTATATTACCATAGGCTAATAAATATCTGTTTCTGGTTGGGAAGACAGAAGCTGAAGATAATGTAAAAGCTAGTTCTTGAGAAATGAAAATCAAGCTGTTTCACAGCCTCAAGCACAGACATAGCTGGTTCTGACCTTGCTGTCTTCAACAGCTCTGATGCTGGTAATGTTGTTCATGACTAAACCCAAACAATGCTTCTAAGAGAGGGGGAGAGAAAGTCACTGGTCTCAAGTAGGCTATAATAATGATTATTACTTACTTCTTTGATACATAAATAGCAATAGCATGTGTCAAGGTCAGAGACCTGGGTGGTGGGTGAGCCAGCCCAGAGAGCCAGCAAAGTCCAGCCAGGAGGAGACAAGCAAGTACTTTACACAAGGGAGTTCATTTACCAGAGCGTCAAGCGAAAGCTGTGGTCAGAGTTCCAAAAGCCAAGGGTCAAGAGATCAATTCAAGGTAGCAGAAACCGGGTGCTGGGAGCAAGGAACAGGCAAAAGGAGGGCTTGAAAGAAGTTTGCCACAAGCAAAGGAAAGCTTCCAGGCAGGCAGTTAGACACAGGTGTGGCTAGTCACTGCTTCTTGAACTTAATCAAGGAAGCCTCCCTTTGCTCAGCTCTCTTGAGTCTCTGCCTTGTTTGTGGGCTGATTGGCACAGGCTCCAAACCATCTTCAGAATCGGATGCCTGTTGCCCTAAAGGAGCAGGCAGAGGACCGTCCGCACCTGCTTGGTGCATGGCAGTAGGGGGAGCTCTTGAGCTGCAGGACTCATCTCCAGCCAGGGCCACAGGGCCCCACAGCTGCTGCTTGTCATCAGCAGCTCTGACAGGGGCTTCAGTTATCATAAGCATGTGTATTTCTATACCGCTGATCAGTTAAGTGCTCTCTAAGTGGTTTACAATGTGTTAGCTAATTGCCCCCAACAAGCTGGGTACTCATTTTACCAACCTGTGGAAGGATGGGAGGCTGAGTCAACCTGGAGCCTGGCAGGATCGAACTCACAACCTTTTGGCTGCAGTACTGGCATTTAACCACTGCCCCACTAGGGCTCCTGGTATACATATTTATCAGATGTTGTTATGTATATCAATCCCCATGGAATTTAATCATCCATGGATGCTTCTGTTCTTATCCACAGCTGTTATGTTTAAAGTTCTTCTATGTGATAAGTATAGAGATGCCAGCTAGGAAGGAAGCAGAGGATGTAAAGGCTCAAATGTATAAGATGCCTTATGTAAGTGTGACTAATGTGTAGTGCCTGTTAGTAAAGGTGGCAAAAATGAACATGAAAGAATCTAACAATGATGTAAAAATGCATGCCTTGGCTAGAATGTAAAGTAGCAGATCAATAATGTGCCCTAGATGGTGGAAAGTCTTTGTTCCTCCCTAAGGAGAGTGTATTTTTGAATATGTTTATAATAAAATAGATTTAAAAAATAATAGAGAGCCTGTTCATTCTTCCACATAAAAATCCTGAGATTCCAAGACTTAACGATACCTAAGTGGTGTGTTGATACTAATTCTGCCCGTTCAGACAGAGGCAATGGAGGTTATAATATTATTTTTATTAGTTTTGCTGAAATAGTTAATATTCAAACTACTAAAGCGGGTTCACAAGGAGAGCCTGTAAAAAAGGAAAAAGTGTACAGATACCTGGAATGTTAATGAACTAAGGAGTGGACCATGCCTTAATGAGCTAATGGAATAGATTATACCTAACGAGGTAGATCAAAGGGTTCTTAGTAGGTAAAGCCAAATTGATAAGGGTTAAGAAGACACTAAATTGTCAATGTGACCTCGGACTATTATAGGTATAAGCTAAAGGAAGAGAGGAGTGCCAGTGACAATAAGATAATACACTTTTGAATTAACCAATCCATTTCAGCTTTGGGGAAACCAATCAGGTCAATCAGGTTTGGTTTTGAGGAACCAATCAAGTAGAGGATCCTAAACTTGTAACCAATCAAATAATGCTTTAGGTATTGCTTTAGGTATTGGCAAAAAGTGTATTTAAGGGATTGTAAACTCTTTACATGGGTTCTTGATTTGCCTAATAACCCAGAAATTTTACTATGCATTAAATCAATAAAGGCCTCTGTTGGAAGACACTCAGCTGGTAGTCAGTCTTTTGGGTGTGCCAGGCATGAACCTAGAAGGATCTTTGCCCGTTTGGTGTGACAAGCCTATACCATTGTTCATGAGCTGGGAGCCCGGGTGACCAGATGGTGATGAGAGGGATCTCCAAACAGACACAGGTTATCTAACACATGTCAAAGAACCCTTAATCCCCCAGTCTAAAAAGAAACCATGCCTGTTTCACCTTATTCTGTTTAACATTTTAAATTTTTTCCAAAACTAGAAGTGGATTGACAGTAAACAGTCAGTTTATAATTGCTTAGAAAGCAATGCTGTAATCATTAAAAGTCAACATGGATTTCTCAGAAATAAGTCATGCCAGACTAATCTTATCTTTTTTTATGATAGCGTTACAAGCTTGATAGATGAAGGGAATGCTGTAGATGTAGCATATGTTGACTTCAGTAAGGCCTTTGAAAAAGTTCCCCATGACATTCTTGCAAAGAAGGTAGTAAAATGCAGGCTGGACAGAGCTGCTGTTAGGTGGATTGGTATTGGTTGACTGACCGAACCCAAAGGGTGCTCACCAATGGCTGCTTTTCATCCTGGAGAGAAGTGACTAGTGGGGTACCACAGGATTCTGTCCTGGGCCCAGTGTATTCAACATCTTCATCAATGACTTGGATGAAGGAGTAGAGGGCATGCTGATCAAATTTGCAGATGACACCAGATTGGGAGGGGTTGTTAATACCCTAGAGGACAAGATCAAATTTCAAAATGACCTTGACAGATTGGAGAGCTGAGCCAAAGCTAACAAAATGAATTTCAACAGAGAGAAATGTAAAGTCCTACGCTTAGGCAGAAAAAATGGAATGCACAAATATAGGATGGAGGACACATGGCTGGATAGCAGTACGTATGAAAGGGATCTACGAGTCTTGGTAGATCATGAGTCAGCAGTGTGATGCAGCAGCCAAGAAAGCCAATGCAATTCTTGGTTGTATCAATAGGAATATGGTGTCTAGATTGAGGGAGGTAATGGTAGTACTCTATTCTGCATCGGTTAGGCCTCATTTGGAATACTGTGTCCAGTTCTGGGGATCTCGATTCAAGGAGGATATCGACAAGCTGGAACATGTCCAGAGGAGGGCAACCAAAATGGTGAAGGGTCTGGAAGCCATGAAGCCCTATGAGGAACAGCTTAGGGAGCTGAGTATGTTTAGTCTGCAGAAGAGAAGGTTAAGAGGGGACATGATAGCCATGTTTAAATATTTGAAGGGATGTCATGTTGAGGAGGGAGCGGGCTTGTTCTCTGCTGTTCCAGAGACTAGGACAAGGAGCAATGGATTCAAACTGCAGGAAAGGAGATTCCTCTTGAAGCTCAGGAAGAACTTCCTGATGGTCAGAGCTGTCCGGCAGTGGAATACACTGCCTCTATGGAGTGTGATAAAGTCTTCTTCTTTGGAGCTTTTTAAGTAGAGGCTGGATGGCCATCTGCTGGGAATGCTTTGATGGATGTTCCTGCAGGAGGTTGAACTGGATGGCCCTTATGGTCTCTTCCAACTCTATGATTCTATATATGCATGAATGTTCAAACTTTCCACTATTTAGTTCAAAACCCATCTCAAGGTTTTCATTTAAGAGCAAAGGAGCAACAATCTTTTCGTGAAAATAGTTTTGGTGGTTTGGCTGAGGCACATAGCTTGCCTGCCATGGGTCCTAATGCTTGATAGAAAAAATCCAGAACATCCTCATCCCAACCAATGCTCAAGCTGTGCTTGAAAATCTCTACTAAGGATGGAATATAGGAGGTCTGGCCCAACACAACTATTTTCAGTCTGAGTTGGGTGACTTTCTGTAATTGTGTGTTCATCTGGGACCAGCTGTCATCATCTCTTGAATAGCCTGCAGGTTGTTGTTTGTACCTACAGGCCTTCATGAATAAACTCTGTGTTTTGCTTACGGGAGACAGCATTTCTGGAGCTGTGGTACAACATGTGATTACAGTGCATTAACATGAATAGTTGTCAGTCCCTATCTGCTTTGAATTAGGAAGCCACATTTAGTTACTTCTACCAGGAAGAGACAATTACTGAATTTTTTAATATGAGAATTCCCCAGTTTTTGCTTTTAATAAGGTTCCTGGTTAGAGCTGAGCAGAAAATGATGTTCTATGCTGTAGTTCCTTGAGAATACAAAATATAATCAGAAAATGGATAACTGTTAATATGTTGAAAGGACAGCCTAATTCAGTTAATGTACTTATAGTAGTGTATTTCCTCAAATTGTTCCAGTTAGGCAGGGACAGTCTGGATTAATCTTTAAATAAGAATTTCTCTCCCCGTGCAATGAAATATTCCTTTAGCTCCCAGATTTCTAGTATTACAGCATCTTAAAACTTCAGCTGACTTTTAGAAACACATTTAAGTATCTAAAGCAGTGGTTCTCAACCTTCCTAATGCCGCGACCCTTTAATACAGTTCCTCATGTTGTGGTGACCCCCAACCATAAAATTATTTTCGTTGCTACTTTATAACTGTAATTTTGCTACTGTTATGAATCGTAGTGTAAATATCTGATATTTAGTCTACCATAAATGATATAAAGTTTGAAGATTTGCTTTCACTGCATTCAGACTGAATTAAATCCAAAAATAAATCTGGCATGGGAATGACACTAGATTTTGTAGGCTTATTCTTTACAATTGATGCAACATTCTTGTTTTTATCAATATCTGAAGTGGCACTCTCCAGACTGTCCAGCCCCAGAGTTACCAACACCTTTTTCAGCAAATTTTTAAAAGAATCTGAGGAAAATAATCTCACTTTATTATCATCTTCTGCATCCTCCTCCTCGGAAATAGAACCATCTGATTTAGAGTCATTATCCCCATGAGTATCTGCCAAATCTGGTTCCTCACCACTTTCAGATTCAGTGTGGATTTATTCAGAGTGTGACAAAGCAGATTCCTCAACTCTAGTCACTTTGGACCTACAGCTAGACTTTTTTGGTAAACACGCACCAGCATCATTTGATTCAGCTTGAATAACTTTTGTGTCATCAGGAAAATCATGTGAAAATGAAGGATTCATCGAAGTAGTTTGTTGGCTGCTTAATAATGACATTACATTCAAATATAATGAATTGTCCAACTTGCAATACATTTTTTAGACTTGTTATGTATTTTGTGAAATCATTTCACTAATATTGTTTGCCTATTAACATGCACCTCCATTTCTTCAGCAATCATTTGTCTTATCACCTCCCTACTACACTCAGACACATTCCCCTGGGAAGACATTGAGGACATAGGAGGTTCAAATCTTACTTCTTTACATTCCATAGGTGTTGCAGTTTCACTCCTATTGAATAATGACACCATATATAATGCTAAATGGCCCTGTGCTACTGTATTCACTAACACAGAAGGGCAAGGAACTGCTGGCTGAGAGGCTGCCACGTCTCCTGGCAGAGGCTGCTCGCATGCTTGAGTGTGATGGTTGTGTTGTTGGCGAGCTTGGATTGGTCATGAGACCTCTTTCCTCTCATAGCCCCCTCCCTTGCTTTCTGAACGCCTCTTTTCAACATGGCGACCGGAAGTTAAAGGAGTGGTTAGGAGCCCTTCCCCGCCCTTAACAGACTTAACTGCATTACCAGGTAATTTTCCTTTCACCTTCTTTTTAATTCTTGCCTTCTTAGACTTCCTTATACTAGATGTTTTTGGCTTTGTTTGAGCCTCGGAGTGGCTGGTCGGAGGTTGCCCTTCCAACTCACTCTCGCTCGATGCCAAGAAAATTTTCTTTAGTAAGGTACTTCAAAGGGGGCAGGAGGAGGCGAGCACGTGGCTTGCGCTTGCGCACCACCACCAAGGAGGGAATGGAGCCTAAGACCATCGGAAATACGTATTTTCCGGTGGTCTTAGGTGACCCCTGTGAAAGGGTCGTTCGACCCCCAAAGGGGTCACAACCCACAGGTTGAGAACTGCTGATCTAAAGAAAGTAGGGGCAGACAAATTTAGTTAGCAAGCGAATGAGAAGTGAAGTTTCCAAAGGGAAGCAAACATGGCAAATGAAGGAGTTCTAGATGTGAACAATTTTTCAGTACTTCACTCTCTGCATGCCTAGAAATTTGGAGGCTGAAGGAAAATTTCATGGCAGGGACAGAATTCTTTTTGGTCAGACAACGCCTTTATTTTGTGCCCCCCCCAGCTATACCCCTGGAAAAAAAAGCATGTATTCTAAGAGGTATCTGAGGGATGTCAGGGTGCTTGGAGAGTCAGCGTGTAGTGTAGTTGTTCGAGCATTGGACCATGACCAGGAGACAAGAGTTCAATTCTCTGCTCGGCCATGGAAACCCATTGGGGAACTTTGTGTGCACCACACTTTCTCAGCCCCAGAAAACACTATGAAAGGTTTGCTTTAGGGCACACAACAACATTAAAAGGATGCCTGAGGAGTGGGGGGGGGAAGGATAGGGAGAATACATGGGGCCTGTCTAATCCATTCTTGCTTTAACGGTTGTGTAGAAGAGGGGATTTCATGAAGTGTCACTTGTCATGCGTCCACAAAGATTTTCCCCTCTCAGCTCTGTAGTGCTCCAAAATGCAGCAGATCTGCTACAGTCTCTCACCCAACTTTCTCCACTATCTCTACAGTGCTCTTCTTCTGGCTCAGTCGCTTCCAAACTGCAAACCAGCTGTTTTATTACAAATATACACCTGCCTCCCATACTTTCTGCCAGCTTCTCCACTGAAATAACTGAGAGAAATGACTGTGTCTAGATAATAATTACTCCCTAGGAAGAGGTATGAGCTAACCATTAAGGACTATTAAACAGCAGTGAAGCTATCTAAGAAAAGGAATCCTTTAGCCAACTGTAACACCATTCAAGATGAAGAGTTGATTAGTGAATCGGGGAGGAGCTGTAGCTCAATAAAAGGGCATGTGCTTTGTATGCAAAAGGCCCATGTTCTATTGCTGGCTTCTGCCAATAGCATTAAAAAAAAGACACTGAGACAAGCAGGCAGCCTCTGCAAAGCCACACACTTTCATACCCTCCAACAACTCGCAAATGAGAACGGGGACAAGGAATGTTAGACTGTGGTCAAGATGGGAAAGAGTTATGAATGAGGAAGAAAACACAAACTAAGAGAGGCTGCAGCAGTTTGCTTTTGCCTGAGCCTCTTGGGAAAGTCAAGATTCTGCCTCCTTCTCTCCCCTTTGCTGAGTAAATTTAGTGCAAACTACTTTTACACTTTTCAGCAATTCAAGTAAGCTCAAGACAAAGGGAGAATGTCGAAGGAGGAGAGAAAACAGACTTGTTAAAAGCAAAAGTGGGATGGCACATAGGGACTCCCCTTGTCAAAATGGGAAAGTTGGAGGATAGGCACTTCCTATGTCTACTCTGAATCAAATCCCTTTGTGAAAGGTATTCTTCTGGTGTTTCAAAAACCTCTCAGTTTAGACCTGAGATAGGGTGGCTAGATGAAACAGATGACACACCTGCTGCAGCTTCAATAGCTGTGCATGAGAAGGATTTCAAGTAGTTGTGTGGTGAATGACAAGTGATACTTGATGAAATCCTGCCTTCCACACAACCATTAAAGCAGAGATGGAGAAAATGCAGCTTATGCACCACATAGATTCCCCCAATTTCTCTCTCTCTCTCTTTCTCTTTTCCCTCCGCAGTCCTCAATCACTTTTGACACTGCCCCCCAAATCCCACAATTCATAGAAAAAACAATTGTGGCAAAATTGCTGGTCCTGCAGTGGAGTTTGGCCTTTCAACCCCCCTCCCAAGCCTTATAAACAGCCCTAAAACTGGCCCAAAGCCCAGGAAGTGAATACCAAAAGTGGATTTCCAGTGATATCCAGGAAAAAATTTGGCTTATTTTCAGCCACTCTTGCATTAAAGTCACAAGACACAGTCCTTATGTTTTGTTTAATGACTGCCGTAGTCTGGGGCTCCACTTTGTCATTATTGGAAACCTGATTAAACTGTAGAGTGAAAGCAAATGAATTATGACAAAAAGTTAATATGAATACAATGTTGCTGAGAAAACAGTTCTGCAGGCTATCTTCTATGAAACTTAGACATGCTGCAAGTTTTTTTTGTTCCAGCTGGTCTTCCAGGTATTTTCGTCTTCATTTCCACATTAATAAGTCTTGCAAGCTATAAATGCCACACATCTTGATATCAAGAGGCTTTCTTAATGAAAGCTGACCTTTATTTTTCACTATTGTTTTAGCCCTGCTAAAAATTTTTTTTGAATCAGAAGCTGACTGTTTACACATCTAGCACTAATGAATCCAAGTGTGAGCTGTCTACCCAAAAATTCTTCTTTCCCTCATGTGTTTAAAGGAGATTATAGACACATACACACACGCGTGTACATTATGTTGGGAATCACAAGAAAAGCAGTAGTCTCCTCCCTCCCTCCCTCTCTCTCTCGTGTGTGTGTGTCTGTCTGTCTGGTAATATATTGTCACCACAAGTAACAGCCTCTATTTTGTGTGGACAGTTGTTGTTTATGTTTTCATTGTGTGCCTTCAATTAGTTTCGATTTATGGCGACCCTAAGGTGGGGCTGAGATTGTGTGATGCACCCAAGGTCACTCAGTAGGTTTCCATGGCCGAGCAAGGAATCGAACTCCAGTTTGCAGGGTTGCAGGCCATTTCCGCACCACACTGTTATAGTGCTATTATTGGGCTCCTTCAATACTACTTTCAACATCCTGTGGAGTTTGTAGTCAACTGAGGCCAAAGAGCTCTCCAGCTGCAAATTCTAAATGTCCCTCCCTAAACTGAAAAGCCCAGGATTCCATAGGATGTTGAAAGTGGAATAATAACACTATAACAATGTAGTGCAGAAATGGACTTTGTTTCCTTCAGCATAAACCACTATTTCAGGTTTTTATCCTTTT
Source organism: Iguana delicatissima (assembly GCA_948472985.1). Taxonomy (NCBI): domain Eukaryota; kingdom Metazoa; phylum Chordata; class Lepidosauria; order Squamata; family Iguanidae; genus Iguana; species Iguana delicatissima. Next base: position 184,676 of record CAOKZL010000698.1, on the reverse strand, counting down.
TCATCTTAGTGGGGAGAAATCTAGGATTTGTAGTTTAAGCACCTTTTCTGTATTTCTTCAGAATACTTACAATGAAATAAGCTATGCACAATATAATTAAAAAACATCCAGGAGAAACGAGCAAAGAAGAAGAAGAAGAACTGGTGTCTAGTTTATTTAAATAATATATTTGTACTTATCTATTTAAGTGCAATGCACTGTAGTATCCCCAGCAATGTGCTTTAAAAAGCCTCATATTAAGTATTTGGTGGGAGGTTTTGCATGTGTGTGTGCTTTGTTTGTGTTTCCAGTGTTACTGAAACACTGGTTATATTTTCAAAGGAGATTAAGGTGCTGTGTCGCAAAGACTCCATTTCTAATCAACCAAATTTATTGTGGCTGAGGAGTTCAATTTAAACAGCATTACTTTGCTTCAGAGGACAAACAGAAAAATGAAGAGAACAGGGAAAAAAATACCTGTGGGAAAAGACGTTATCTGTGAATGGCTGTTGAAGAATGTTGACATCTGAGACAGAGAAGAGTGCAGAACTTGTTCCCCAATAAAGTGAGGGTTACATAGCAGGAATGAGGCATGGATTGTTGGCTGCAATTTCTATCATCCCTTATCCTCGGTTGTGCTCTGACATCTCAGGTTAGCTCTAAGATCTTCAAGGAAGGACCTCTCCTGCCATCTTCACAGCCACAGCTGATGGGAACACAGGTGAGGACCTTCTCAGTGTCTTCCCCTGTTTTGTAACACCCTCCCCAGGGAAGATTGGATGGCTCCCTCCTTGTTTTCCTTCCATCAGCAGGTGAAAGCTTCCCTATTCTGACAGGCTTTCAAAGAACTGGCTGAGAGGGCTTTTAACAGTGTACTGTTAATTGACATTTATCTGTCATCTTTTTAACAGATTTGTTTGAAGTGGTTTAAAACCTATGGAGGGTTGTAATGCATTTTGTGGATGTTTTTGTATGTTTTTACTTAGGCCTTTTGATGTACTTTTATCTCTATTGGTTTTAATTTTTTTTTATTGACTCTTCCTTTTGAGAAACAGGCAGGATTCAGATGAGTTATTATTATTCATAAGAACAACACAAACAACAGAGGCTCGCTGATTCCTAGATTCTTGAATAGAATTGCAATCACTAAGGGTCCACAAGTCGGTAAAACCTGGTAGACTATGAAACTGAGATTATAATTTTTAAAAAAGTATTCCAGCTAAATCTGATGGGAATTGCAGCCTAACAACATCTGGAGGGCTACACATTCCCCTCCCTTCCCCTGTACTGCCACTTGCTTGAATGAAATGGAATTTCCCCAGCATGTGAGGTGTTTCATGGTTTAAAAACTGAAAATTGCAATGTTTATGCATAATGGCTAGAATTCTGTTGGTGCACTACACTGGTATATAAGTATACTGCTAGAAGCAGCAACAAGAAAGGAAAAGGCCACAAGCACAGCAATCACAAAGGAGGACACAGGAGAAACAGAATGTTTAGAGCTGTCAGATTGTGTTTGCCTTCCCTTACTGCCACTGCATAACAAAAAACGTGTGGCTGCTTGCATGCAGCAACTGACTGGATTCTGGCTGACATTATTTAATATTTACTATGGAGTGTTGCCTGCTGGAAATGCAACAGTGCTTAGCATTTAAAGTTAGAACCTCTTAGCAAGAACAGCAGTGACAGGGCTGTTTGTTGTTGATGATGCTGCTGATCATTTTTTATCCTGCCTTATTACCAATACTGGGACTCAAGGCAACTTAGACAATACTATGGCTGTAGTTTTCAGCGAGTGAACCAGCATAGTGTGGCGGTTTGAAAGTTGGACCATGACCCTGAAGAACAGGGACTGATTCCACGCTCGGCCATGGAAACCCACTGGATGACCTTGGACACATCATGCACTCTCAGCCCCAAAAAAGCCTGTGATAGGTTTGCCTTAGGGTCATCATAAATTGAAAAAAACTTGAAGGCATAAAACTGACCTAAAGTCCCCTCATCTCTTTCCCACCTGTCCTAACCTCTCTGTGGGACATCTCTACCCACACACTCTTATTCTTTCATTCCTAGTAATTGTAAAACTAATTTAGTTTAGTGCTAGCACCCTTAGAAAGCACTCCTATCTTGAGTGAATTTCTTACAATAAAGCCTCAGTTAGTTTCTTTAGCCACTGGTGTTTTTCTGTCTTGTCCAGAATTGTTAGCGGCTGTACAGACAACACACATCCTCCATCATTTCCAAAGATCTCAAATACTATCTCAGTAATCCTTACAATCTTCTGGACCTTCTGATTCTTTGGACTGCAACTCTCACTATCTCTTGCCCAGCACAAATGGTTTTTTTTTAAAAAAATCCAGCAGGTAATGGACTTCATTTTTGCTAACCAGGAACAAAACTGATATCACAATCTTCTGTATATTTACTGAAATGTAAGACCCCTGAATCTCAGAGGAGCCCATTCCTTGGCATGTATGCAGAAGACCAAGGGGAGTGCAGGGCACATTCTTAGAAGATGTTACAGCTCTTCTCATACTGCAGCAAAATCTTCACGGCTGAATTTCTGTTGTTGTGCAGTTGCTTAATCACATACAAGCTTTGTGAAGTGTGAGGGGAAAACAGGGAGGGACAACTCTACTAAAAATATTCTTAATAACTACTGTAGTGCAGTAACCCAGTCATAAAACTAAAATTGGCAATTGTATGCAAAGCAAAATGGCTGTTGAAAGGATATGAAAGCAAAAAGGCATTATATTTTGCAATGATAAGAGTGTGCAGAATAAAAACTAAAAAAATATGATTGGAGAAAATAGAAGTAAGAGAATGGCTGGCTGAACAACATTCGAGCTTGTATGCCAGCTACTGATTTGTGATGTAGATTGAACTGATTTGTTGCACAGCAAGTGACTTTCCAATTGGTTAGGTGCCCTTTGAGTTACATGGGATCAACATCTCAGTGGGAAGAAGATGATGAGTAAAGCAGACACAGATGTACCCCTTGCTTTGTCCTGTATCTAGCGCAGACATAAGGATCTAAAAACACACTTCAGTGTAGGAGGCTTATTGTATTGGATAATTGCTCTGCAATGTTTCAATGGCTGGGGTGTAAACACAAGCCTGACATCATGTTGCAAATGATCATTAAAATGCAGGAAGAAAAATAAAGAAGAGCTTTGGGGAGGGTAAGGGAGTCAGAATGATGTGGTGGTTTCAGTACTGGATTACTAATCCACAGTGTAGGGTTTGAACCCATGTTTGCCCATGGAAACTCAATTGGTGACTGGCTCAATTTCAGAGGAAGGCAAAGGCAAACTCCTTCTGAACAAATCTTGCTTAGAAAACCCAGTGATACATTCACCTTATGGTTGCCATAAGTCAGAAATGACTTGAAGGTATATAACAACTGCGGAGGGTGGCGTAGAGCTTTCTTTGGGGAAGTACCTTAGGCACCAGATCTGGTCTGATCCTGGAAACAAAGCAGTTCAAGCCCTGATTAGTAATTGGATGGGAAACCACCAATGAATACCAAGTGCTGTAGGCTATATTTCAGAGGAAGGAAGTGGCAAAACCTCCTCTGAGTATTCCTTGCCTAAGAAAACCCTATCAAATTAATAGGATCTGGTGCATATAAGGTATTTAGGTGGCAAGTTGAAGACGTACAGGTAGTGCTGAAGTAGTACAGGAATATCTGACTAAACTAGATGAATTCAAGTCTCCAGGGCCAGATGAATTACATCCAAGGATATTAAAAGAGCTGGCAGAAGTTATTTCTGAACCACTTGCAATAATGTTTCAGAACTCTTGGAGAACAGGAGAAGTCCCAGCAGACTGGAGGAGGGCAAATGTCGTCACCATCTTCAAGAAGGAGAAAAAGAGAACCCTAATAATTATCACCCGGTCAGCCTGACATTAATTCCAGGAAAGATTCTAGAGCAAATCATTAAACAGTCAGTTTGTAATTACTTAGAAAGCAATGCCGTAATCACTAAAAGCCAGCATGGATTTCTCAGAAATAAGTCATGCCAGACTATTCTTATCTCTTTTTATGATATGGTTACAGGCTTGATAGATCAAGGGAATGCTGTAGACGTAGCATATCTTGACCTCAGTAAGGCCTTTGAAAAAGTTCCACATGACATTCTTGCAAAGAAGGTAGCAAAATGCAGGCTGGACAGGGCTGCTGTTAGGTGGATTGGTAATTGGTTGACTGACCAAACTCAAACGGTGCTCACCAATGGCTGCTTTTCATCCTGGAGAGAAGTGACTAGTAGGGTGCCACAGGGTTCTGTCTTGGGCCCAGTGCTATTCAACATCTTCATCAATGACTTGGATGAAGGAATGAAGGGTATGCTGATCAAATTTGCAGATGATACCAAATTGGGAGGGGTTACTAATACTCCAGAAGACAGGATCAAATTTCAAAATGACCTTGACAGATTGGAGAGCTGAGCCAAAGCTAACAAAATGAATTTCAACACACAGAAATGTAAGGTCCTGCACTTAGGCAGAAAAAATGGAAGGAATAAATATAGGTTAGGGGACACATGGCTGGATAGCAGTACGTGTGAAAGGGATCTAGGAGTCTTGGTAGATCACAAGCTGAGCATGAGTCAGCAGTGTGATGCAGCAGCTAAGAAAGCCAACGTGATTCTTGGTTGCATCAATAGGAGTACGGTGTCTAGATTGAAGGAGGTAATAGTACCACTCTATTCTGCATTGGTTAAGCCTCATTTGGAATACTGTGTCCAGGGCACCTCAGTTCAAGAAGGGTGTCGACAAGCTGGAACGTGTCCAGAGGAGGGCAACCAAAATGGTGAAGGGTCTGGAAGCTATGCCCTATGAGGAAAGGCTTAGGGAGCTGGGTATGTTTAGTCTGCAGAAGAGAAGGTTAAGAGGGGACATGAAGGTTAAGAGGGGTTAACAAGGGACATGATAGCCATGTTTAAATATTTGAAGGGATGTCATGTTGAAGAGGGAACAGGCTTGTTCTCTGCCGCTCCAGAGACTAGGACAAGGAGCAATGGATTCAAGCTGTAGGAAAGGAGATTCCACTTGAAGCTCAGGAAGAACTTCCTGATGGTCAGAGCTGTCCGGCAGTGGAATATACTGACTCTAAGGAGTGTGGTAGAGTCTCCTTCTTTGGAGATTTTTAAGCAGAGACTGGATGGCCATCTGTTGGGAATGCTTTGATGTATGTTCCTGCAAAGCAGGGGGTTGGACTGGATGGCCCTTATGGTCTCTTCCAACTGTATGATTCTATGATTCTAAGACACTTAGGAAGTTCTGTTCTCTAGAAACAAGCACAAATGGCGAATCAGTCACTCCTTTGCATGATTTGGCTTTTTGAGTTGCTGCAATTGTTCTGCTTGTGGGCCTCCCACAGACAACTGCTTGATTGTTGTGTGAACAGGATGCCCAAGTAGATATGCATTTGTCTGATCCAGAGGACAGGATCATGGCTCTTGCCATGTTCTTCTTAGGCTTTTAACTAGATGGAATCCAGAAGTATTTGTTAACTATGACACTTGATATAGCTGGTAATTGTGGCTATATCCAGGCCAGTTGTTTGGGCATTAGTCAGCCTGACTTGAAGTAGGACAGCAGTCTAGACTAGATGATCCAATATGACTATCTCAGTTAGGAACTCAGGGAGATGTCTTACACCAAATCATATCATATGTACATCTTATCTGCTGAGGCTGGTGGTGATTTTCTAGGGTCCACAGAAGACAAATGCTTTCTTCATCTACTACCTGATTCTAGTAGCTGGAGATTCCAGGGGTAAACTTCAGAGTCTTCTGCATGCAAGGTATATGCACCATCATCAAGCAATGGCCTTCTCCCCACATATGAAGCTTTATCCATTGCACAACTATATTTGTTGCTCATTGACAATGGAATCCAATACTATTCCATGCTCTCAAGGAAAGATGAGCGTTGTAGTCCACCACAGGAAATAATCCATCAATAATCATCCCAGATTGGAGTCTTTTTCAATTTGGTGTCTACCAGATATGTTGGATTATAATTCTCATTATCCTCACCCAGCACGGAAGCCACCAATTTGTATCGGGCCAGAAATGGGGACTGTATGAACCTCCAGGTAGTTAATGGAACATTTAAGGGATCACACATTCTCCAGTCCTATATTAGACAATGCACTCAAGTGATAAGAGTTCAAGTGATGCATAAGCATGTGTGAACTGAAAGTGGACTCATTCACATGCATATAAGAACTTCTAATTACATATTTGTATGGCTTATGTTTTCAGAGCTTCAGGCAAATAAAACCCTGACCTGTACAGACAAAATATGTCAAAACTTTTCACTTTTAAGGAGCCGCTGTTGAATGTAGATTGCTAGACAGTAATCATTTTGTAGTTAAGTATTAATATATGTTGTATTGTATTCTTATCTCCATTGGCCAATGTTAATTTAACAGAACAGGAAAAAACATTTTTATTCACACATTGACTGAAATATACTAGTTTCTTTATAGGTAAGTGGAGTTGAAATCTGATACGTGAATGTAAGCCTTCTTGCATTACCTCAAATATTCCAGGAGGAAGGAGGGAAAAGGCCTTTCATTGAACTTTGCCTTTCTTGAGATTCCTATTAGCTAAGTTCATTCTGCAGAAAAAGAAAGTTAAGTCTGAAATGTTTTTCTATTGGTATTTTAATCAAGTAAGAGACCTCTTGCCTGAATGCTTAACTGGGGACTTGGAAAAATCTGCATTTAAATTGAGATTAGAAAATATATAGCCCAGAAGCTTACAAGTGCTTTCTACCCTCCAATGTGTCATGTAGAAGGAACATGATGCTTTTGCTTAATTTATATTTGTCATAACATGCTTCTTACTGAGAAGTTAAAACTGGAGATTTTAAAAGGAAACAATATGCACCTTGGGAAATGAGTGATAAAAGGAAAGTGAAAATGCTGTGTGCTATCTTGAAAATGCTCATTTAATATGTGTTTGTCCTTCACACAAACTCTCTCTTATTCATCTCACCAGACATCACCTTCAACTTGTGCCAAGCCAGTGCCATCCAGATGTATTGGACTTTGCTCGCTGTTGGGGTGTGGCGGAAGTTGTGGTCCAACATTTCCGATGTGTATGAAATTGGGGAAGATGGTCTTCCTGCTATATGACTATAGTCTGTTCTTCTGTGGAAAAATACAAAAGGATATCTCCAAACTCACTGGTGATAGGATGGGATGGAAAAAGTTGAGGAAAATCTTGCCAACAAGGGTACAAGAAGGCACAAATTGTACAATAACCCTTCTCTCTCCTTTTGTCATCCTCATACCTCTTTGAACTTCATGTCGATTATAGGATCATTAGAATTGTAGAGGTGGAAGAGATCATAAGGGCCATCGAGTTCAACCCCCTGCCATGCAGGAATACACTATCAAAGAATTCCCTGCAGCTGGCCATCCAACCTCTGCTTGAAAACCTCCAAAGAAGGAGATTCCACCACACTCTGAGGAAATATATTCCGCTGTTGAACTGCTCTTACCATCAGAAGTTCTTCCTAATGTTTAGATGGAATCTCTTGCTCGCTCTATCTGCCATATGACATCCCTTCAAATATTTAAACATAGCTATCATGTCAGCTCTTAATCTTGTCTTCTCCAGGCTAAACATACCCAACTCCCTAAGCCAGTCGTCACTGGGCAGAGCTTTCCAAACTTTTCATGTTGGTGACACACTTTATAGACATGCATCATTTCATGACACAGTAATTCAGTAAGTGGAGGCAGCCTCTCCACCCAAGCCTGGCCTGCCGCTGCCCTCACCAGTGTCTTCCTCGGCCCGGGGCAGCAGCAGTGGGAGAGGCAGTCCCTTCACCCAGACCTGGCCCACTGCCACTACCCTTGCTAGAGTCTTCCACAGCCCAGGGCAGCAGTGGCGGGTGAGGCGGCCCCTTCACCTGGGCCTGGCCTGCTGTGGCAGCAGGAGAGGCAACCTCTCCACCTGTTACGTTTGCACGACACACCTACACACTGCAGCGAACACACTAATGTGTTGCAGCACACAATTTGGAAAGCTCTGTCATAGGGCATGGTTTCCAGACCTTCTACCATTTTGGTTGCCCTCCTCTGGATACCTTCCAGCTTGTCACTATCCTTCCTGAACTGGACACAGTATTCCAAGTGGGATCTGACCACAGCAGAATGGAGTGGTACTATCACTTCCCTTGACCTAGATACTATACTCCAATTGATGCACTCCAGAATCACATTGGCTTTTTTAGCTGCTGCATCATATTGCTGACTCATGTTCAGATTGTGGTCTACTAAGCCTCCTAGATCCTTTTCACGTGTATTGTGGATCTTTCACCTGAACACCTTTCACAGCTCCACACCACCTTCTTTTCATTTGTACTCCTTCAGCATAGATGTGACCTGAAAGGAGTGAGGCCATTAGTTATGCCCTTACTTTTTCCTTCTTTCAAAAATCTTAGAATTTGTCCTCCTTAAAAATGTATGTTGCCAGCTCCACTGTCCCTCTCCCACCCAAAATATATTTCTGATAGGGGTACATAGTACCTTGCAGAAGTATTCACTCCCACCCCTTTGATGTTCACACATTTTGCGGTATGGCAACGTGGAATCTGGATGGATTTCATTGGCATTGCCACCACTTGATGTTCCCAAGATACTCAGCATTGTGGAGGTGCAAAATACTGCCACTGCTAATGGTGAGCATCAGGCAAAACTTGGAAAAGGTCTTCTTTTGAATGTTAGATCCCAGAACTCTTCCAGATTCTCAGTCCCACCCATGAAAAAATATTTGGAAAATTCTCTTTCCCCTGGGAAAATTTGGTGAAGTGACCTGTACACCAATTTAGCTGAGTGGAGAATTCTGAGAAGCTACTGGCTCTCCACTGTGTTTCTCAGTCAGTTCAGCATTTAGGCAAGTGGTTGTCAACTTTTCTAACTTGATAGTCCCCCCACCATTTGCTTTCCTTCATCCTCTCTGTGAGTTTTGTGCTGCTCCGAAAGTCTGCCAGCAGAACACAGGAAATCCCTTCTCATTGACAGCTGTGCATTGCATATGACAATGCAAGTCTGAGCATGATAATTCCTGATATAATGGAAGTTTCAAATAACAAGATTATCACACAGTAGCCTAAGCCCTCACATGAAAAGCATACATTTTGTGAATCCATCATTTGTTCTAGAGAGGTGTATCTCATTTAAATTGCTGAAATGAAAGGCAATTTAACACGGAATATTTAAGGCAGCTATTGGGGAGTTTCAATTCCTGAGCCTGTAAGAAGTTCATCATTAGGCCATGTTGCTCAGAGCTTGGGAAAGTTACTTTTTTGGACAGTGTCCCCCAGAACCCTCAATGATTGGGGGATCCAGGGAATGCCTGTTCCCCAAAGCTCTGATATTACCTAATGTTGGCTTATAATGAAGAATCAAAATACGTACAAACAAAGAAGAAAGAAACAAGACAAGAAAAAGGTAAGAATTTTTTTAAAAAAAGGCAAAGTGTTACCCTGTTTACTGGGGGTCCCAGGAGGGACACCTAAATTACCAAACAATGAAACACAATTTTGGGGAAAATTAGCTGGAGCACTCACTTAAGCTAGTGAGAGGCAGGGTAACTTAGCGGGATCTTGCAACCCAGCGTCTACGGGGTCAGGTCAGTCAAGCAGCCAGACGAGTTTAAAGTAATAAAAATGATGTTCTATTGAATACAAACAAATATCAAAGACACCACAGTCACACAGCTAACTAAGAAATTAGAGGTTGAATTAAGGATAGGGACTTTCAGAGGAAAATGGGTGATACGACACCTGTCTCGTCGTCCTGGACCTCGGGAGAGAAGCCGGGGGTGCAGAGAAGCTCAGCTCGATTAGCTGAGGGGAGCTCACCAAGCAACACAGCAGCAAGGCGGGATGAAGCTCAGGAACGATCTGAGGAAAGTCTCGGAATCAGAGGTTTTTATAGGGTGAATTGGGACTGCAGGCTATGCCTTACTTGGGGAAAACAATGAGTTTTGGGTGAGAGACAATGGCCCTTTCCTCATGGGGGGGCCGAAACGGGGCCGCGCACGCAGGGGCGGAGCTTACCTGTGAGCGGGTTGCTCCATCCCTCCGAAGAGCGCGGATCCACCGTTCCAAACGCCGCCAAATTTCGGCGGTGCTTGGCAGTGCCCGGCGGCGCCTAAAATGGCGGCCGGCGGCTTCCGGCGGCGCTCCGCCAATTAGGACAGTGTGCCAACCGGAAGCCTGCCCCTGGGCAGATCTGCAGGGACGCGCTACTGTGTCTCTGCAGTTCTTGACCGGGGGCTGCTACGGGGCAGCGCTGGCAAGTTTTATAAAAACCACTTTTGAAGGTGGTTTTTATAAAACTCACAGCACCACCCCCGGGGCTGCGCTAGAGCAGTTTGAGGTCTAGAACCTCACTTTTTTTAACTGCTCTAGCGCAGACCCCGATGAAGAAGACCCTCCTGGAGAGGTCGCTCTAGCATGGGCAATATGCCCATGTGGAAATGGCCAATGTCTTGGAAAGGTCACAACTTTGCATGATGGAATCAGAGCCAAATTAACAATAGTGTGGCCAGTATGCAAATACACAGCGCTTACCAGTGGATAGCACAACCTTTGTCCAGTAGCCTGCTCGGGGCAGGAAGCTTTTGTCAGTATCGCGCATATGTAATGAGGTGTTTGCCAGAGAGGTCCCTGAAGCAACGAACCGGCTGTGTCTGGCCTGCCTGGGTGGAGAATGGAATGTCCAGCAATTATCGGTCGTGTCTGTTTGCGTGCTTGTCCGGTGGCCTTGCAAACACGTGGAGCAGGGTGGCAGGGGAAGGCCGAATTGTTTGATATCAAATGATATTGAGTGCTATCTCCGGGTAGGCCTAGACTGCAGTAACAAAAGATAATAAAAAAAATTTGACTTCCAACTTTCCTGTTGCAGATTAGATACCTATTAGGGGGAGGAGCTAGCAGCCGTTAGTCCTAGCTGACTCGCTGACGAGCTGGGGGAGGAGCTAGCAGCTCTTTATATTTGTGGCCTTCAACCTCATTTCCAGAGAAAGAATGGAAAGTGAGCTGTGTCTGAGAAGACATCTTGCATAATGCAAACCAGAGTAGTTGTTGTGTACCTCCAAGTCATTTCCAACTTATGGAGGTGCTATGGCGAACCTATCTGCCCAAGTACATTATGGTCACAAGTCAGTGATATCTCCTTCAGGTCCTTCTTGATAAAATTATTCATTATTTCCTTTGAGAAGAAAATGGTGAAGAATCATATTCCCAATCTGAGATAGGTCAAAACACTGTTAAAGGTTTATTATCATTAACCCTTTCCACACCGGGGGGGGTGGCGGACACACGGGGAAACGGGGCGGCGCACGCGGGGACGGAGCTTACCGTGAAGCGGAAGGCTCCATCCCCGCGGGGAACAGTGCGAATTCGCTGCTCTGCACGGCAGCGGAGTTCGGCGGCGCTTGGCGGCGCCCAAAATGGCGGGCGGCAGCTTCCGGCGGCACTCCGCCAATTGGGGCAGCGTGCCAGCTGGAAGCCCGCCCCCAGGCAGCTCTGCAGGGATGCGCTACTGTGTCCTTGCAGTTCTGCACAGGGCGCCGCAATGGAGTAGCGCGCGCGAGGTTTTAAAAAGACCACCTGAAAGGTGGTTTTTATAAAACACGGAGCGCCACCCACGTGGCCGCGTGAGGGCAGTGTGAGGTTTAGAACCTCCCTTTTTTTGTCCACCCTAGCACACCCCGCGGTGAAGATGACCTTTGTGTCTGATCGTTGCACCACGGGGTTTTACCCCTGTGGTGGAAATGGCCATAGATACTAGGCCTAAAAGTTAATTACTGTTTTAGAACAATTAGTCATGATCGCTAGCTATGGCCATTTTTTTTAAAAAAAAGATCTTTATGGCTTCTATATTGTGTTTCATTAGATTATTCTAAGAGCCTGTGAAAGTTACATTTGTTGTCTGACACTCCCAGAATGCCTCACTCAGCATGGGATATTCAGGGAGTTGTAGCCTACAATAATAACTTTCCTAGTCCTAATTGTTCTGTAGCCTTTTAAACATCATTGTGGCTGATGAATTACAAAAATTCTAAGCCTTTTCCACCTGGTTGCTCTGCATTTGACCTGGGATCCTGCAGTGTGGAATTAGCAGCTGAGCAGTCAAGAGTAAAAATAATCCCATCACAAATAAACCAGAGGCTTACTGTACCTCTGAGCGAGGAAAGAAGGCAAGGAGGGAGTAGGGTAAGACAAGCCTTCTCCTGAGATTTCTGCCTTCTCTCTTGATGAAACATGCCCCATGTTTTGTTTTCCTAAGGGCTCAAGGACTGTGGGGAAATCTGATAATGAATAGATTGTAACATATTTGTAGCAGTCAGGCTCAGGGGACTAACAACGGCGGATCCTCGTTTATTATTATTCCCATTATTTTTAAACTCCTGAGGATTCTAGCTGAATTCTGTGCGCTGATTATCATGAAAGAAGCTTTATGTTCTTAGTGTCAAAAGCATCTTTTAAAATGCCAGTTATCTTGGGAGGAGAGATAAATTATTCTTACAAAAGTTCCATTAAGCTGCCTCAGAATCCTAGAAGTTGGTGTGAATCCGGAGGACAGATGCTAGTGGAGTCCTGTGGCTTTCAGCCAGGCATTAGGGATGTGCAATCGTTAGCAGAGCAGCTATAATTACAAGAGATCATGGTGAACTTTTTTCTCACTGAACACAGCCAGGGAAGACAAATTATGGAGTTTGTAAAGTTTGCCTCAAGGCAAGCTGTATGATCCCCCCCCCTCTCTCGTATTCATTATTCCTTGGCAACACACCTATTTCACCTTTCCTTTCAGTAGCCACTCATGGCTGTCCTTCTTCCCATTTTAACCTCATAGCAATCCTGTAAGGTAGGCTAGGATGAGAGAGATTTTTAAAATTGGTTTTTAAAAAAGATTTTACAGAGACAAATATAAGAAGCAAACAGTGCATCTCAGACACATTACGATGTATTTGTATTTGTACAAATGTATTTGTCTTTCTTGAGTACTCAACTAAGAAATCTCCAGTTGATGTGACAGCAATTATAACAGAGTATCTTTCCAAAACTCTACACATGGGGAAGGGGCAAAGAGAAGATGGTCATTTTCATTTGTATAATTTACCAATTTGTACCAAGCCTGAGAATTTAGGGGGGTCCTGGTTGCTTCCAGTGGCCTTTACTTTTTCAGTTAGGCTGAGAGAGATTGTGACTGGCTCGAGGTCTTCTAGTGAGTTTCCTAGTTGGATAGGGGGACTTGTACTTGGATTTTCCAAGTTTCCAGTGTCTCATGGTGTAACTACTTTGTCATATTTGGAATTCCATTTCTTTAATCGCCTTCAGATACATATATGGCTGCGAATTGAGCTGAAACCACATTTAGTTCTTAAAAGATCAGTATTATTTAATTTATTTTATATATTTATCAGGTACTTTCCAGTGAAATACATGCCTTAATACCCCCCACACCCATCTGTTCTCTGCATCTAGAAAAAGCAGGACTAATAAAAATGCCATGAATAATTAGTGTATACGGTTAATTATTCTTTAATGAAACTCTAGGTTGTATAAATTATTGAACTACTTGCTCGGTTTCAAGGCCCATAATTAATAAGTAATTAGGAAAACTGAATACCTTCAGCCGGGAAGGGGCAGAATGATTTCACTGATGTTTGCGTTAAGAAAGCATGACTGTCACATCATTAAAAATGGCTAATTATATTGCAGCCAGATAATCTTTCTGTACATAAAAGCAGGTGTTAATGTTGGTTCTTGGCTTTATTTTATTTCTCTCTCACTTAAAATGTGCTGCTGGAGGGAGTACTACGGATACATGGACTCCTTCCACACCAGTATCAATAGGTTTGAGACCAAATCAAGCATGAATGATTATTAAACAGAAAGGTGACTCAAATGAGGCTATTATATGCTGGAGATATCATGAGACGACGTGCATCCTTGGAAAAGATGATGATGCTGGGAAAAGTGGAATACTGTAAGAGAAGAAGAAGATTGTACCACAGGTGGATTGAATCAATAAAGGCAACCACATCCCTGTGTTTGTAAGTCCTAAGCTCACAGAGGCCTACCATTGGGATTTCCAGGTTAAATATGGGATGGGGCTCCTGTAACTTTAACAAACCCTAGACCATGACAAAGTGCTGTAAAGCTCTGTCAAGCAGGATGAAGCCAGGCTCTTCCAGATTAGTGCAAAAAACACAAAGCTCTCACAACAGAAATCCTTGCTTATTACAGCTTGAATCCTAGGGTTTGCAGTTTAGGAGAGGTATTTAGAATTCTCAGCCAGAGAGCTCCTTGGCCTCAGTAAACTACAAACTCTAGAATTCCACGGGATGTTGAAAGTGGAATAATAGCACTAGAACAGTGTAGGGTGGAAAGGCCCTTAGAATTCCCCCCTTAGAAAGCTTGGTAGTTCCGCTGTAGTTCAGGAGAGCAGACCAGACCCCTTTAGCAGAGAAAATTCTAAGCACCACACCAAACAGAGCATGATACCCTCAAACATTTTGCAAATGAAAACTGGAACACATGAAGCCAAGCAATATCAGAGCATGGCCAAGGTGGCAAAAGTTATTAATGAGGAAGAACTAGATAGGTTGCAGCAGTTTACTTTTGCCTGAATTTACAGGGAAAGGGAAGATTCCACCTTTCTTTCCTCTCTACTGCTGAGTCAACTGAGCACAAACTATTTGTGTACTTTCAACTCAGTTTTGAAGCAATTGATGTAAACTGAGGGGAAAGGGGAAAAATAGGAGGAAGAGAAAAAATCTAGGACATTTTAAAAGCAGATGAAAGAAGATTTAATTGGGACTGTACTTGCCAGATTGGGATAATTGGAGGATATAGAACATGGAAAACTTTTTTTTTGCTTTGATTGCGGCTCCCATATGTTCTTAAATGCAGTGCTTGCAAAGTGTTCAAAATAACTTTGAAAAGTTTTTTCCCCCTGTTCATTGCATTGCTTGAAAAAATTAACTTTCAACTAAGAAGCATTTTCTCATTTGCCATAGCCTGTAGGCTTTTTGGTTTGTTTATTTGAATGAGGCACTCTGAACAGCTGTAGCTGATGCTTTAATATGTCATGCTTAAGGACTTCACTAGGGACTCACTAACAGCAACAGCCCCAGGTATCAAATTTTGGCCCTGAAATCCAGGACACTTATGGCCTGGCAACCCATCAGCCATTCTGTGATTATCACCCTTTAGTCCTACAGCTGCTTGGAACTTCACTTTCCTGAAACTCCAGCTACTATGGCTTGTGGTGAGGGATTTTGGGAGTTGGAGTCCAAAAGATCTGGAGAATGCTTTTTAAGAGACTTTGCACTAATACATTTTAGTGCAGTGTTGGCCAGTATTTGCCCACAGAACTTGCTGTGGGCATATCTTCTCCAGTGAAACCAGACGAGTTTAGATGCTCTCTTCTGCTCTCATAAACCCAATTTTTGGAGTTAAACAAGGAGCATGGGGGACTATGGCTTCTTTTAAATGTGTGGGGCTGAATCTTCTTTGGAGCAGGGCAGAGACCAAAACTAGACAGGAACCACATGTAGACTACCTTAGTTTAGTGACAAGGAAAATCATGATGATTACTGCAGAATGTTGTGCTTACAAATGTCTGAACCTGATGGACTTTAGTAGCAGTGAAGAATTAGATTTCATTTAGAACCAAGTAATGCGCTACCAGTAGGCAGCATGGAGAGATGCTTTTCTGTTTTCTTTTTTTAAACAACTGCTCACAAAATGGAAGGCGGGCTTTTAAAAAAATATATAGCAGTCAGTGTAAAAAAGAAATAGGAAATTTAAAAACAAGCTTTTATTCCCTCAGAAAGAGCTATTTTCTCCATCTGTCAGCAAGAGTAGAATTTACTGTCCTAGGGAAAGAGTAACAAAAAAGTTAAACGTTCCCCTGGAATACGGCAGAGCAAACGGAATGCAAATGAAGTCCATCTCTGAAAGAGACTGTCTCTTCCCATTTGGTAAATGCAGGTGCTCCATCTTAATGGCTGTACTCTGCAGCTGCAGGGAGAAACAGGAGTGGGATTTGTATGGAGGTTGTGGGGGAGGGAGGAAAGAAAATAGTCTTATTTTCTCTAGCTATCTTCCTTCCCCATATCTCACTTTGAATAACAGAGCTCTTGAAACTTAAGGTGAAAGCAAAATAAATTGCAGCAGAACTTCGCTAAGCAAGTGTTGGTAGCACTGGGCTGAGGAGACTATTCCAAAGTTTACTGTAGGCAGTAACTCAGTAAAAAGAATTTATGGAGAACAAGGATGGCACAGTGGCAATGAAGCTGAACTGTATCCACAAAGTCTGAACTAGGGAAGTCCCTTGCTATCTTGCAGCCTCATTGGCAATATTTTATTTTATTGATTCCTCAGATGCCAAGGCTGCTTTTTCTAGCTGATTCTGTGCTCTGCCCCAAAGTGACTTACTCGGTAAAGAAAATCATACTTAAATCAGCAACTGATGGATTCTGGGAGTGGTGGTCTGAAATTTTTGTTTCCAAGCTCTGATGTTGCCTAGGGCATAGCTACTTAAAGTGGACTGGTCCATGAGCCATCAGCTGCCAGTTTGCAGAGTTTCCAGGAAAGAAAGAAATAGTTATGCCCAATGGGTACAAGAACAGTGCCATTCTCTGGCATATTTGTGAAAAATTATTAGTCTTCCATATCATCATCATTTATTTATCATCAAAATTTTTATCATACACAACCATAGGTCATCACAATAGGAAATAAATAGCATGAAGACATTAGTATATAAGTGTCACATTAAAACCATATATAGTATAAAAACCTTCGTGATGTTAAACATCACATATATGTCTATCATTGTGGCAGTAGGTAGTTCAAACTGATTCATATGAATCTCCTTCAGATCCATTTCTGATTCCAGTTCTATCACCTTTCTGCCCTATCTTCATGTCCAGAGGAGCCAGTCCTTGCATTAGATAAGTCCGTTAGGAAAGTTGAAACTCTTCTGAATATGATGGGATCTTTGTTGTAAAGCAGAAATTTGATCTTTTGACTTGCTGGCCAGGTATCTGCACTCAGGCTTACGCTCTAGTTATAAACATATTACAATCAGATCAAATAGCATGACAAGCACTGGTGATTAATAGAAATTTCTTACGATAGCTACTGGATCAGGGCTGGGCCCATTAGATGACTGTGAGGGACAAGTTTCCTTATGCTGAGGTGAGCAACTGGTGGTGGTGAAATTCATTTCTTCTGTGTGGGCCATGCCTTCCTCTCCAGGAACATCGGAATCATCTTCCTTCCAGTTACCACTTTTGACCAATCTGTGGCTGAAAATGAATTTTTTTGGAGAGGTTGGAAAGTGGGAAAAGAGGACTCACAACATAGAACAAGTGCTATGTAATTTAGTGAGTGTAGATTTACACTACGCAACCATGATATAAGCTCAAACAATTTGAACTAGCTTAAAAAAAAAGAATAGATGGCTCAGTATTGTGTGTATATCTGTGCCTTGAAGTTGCCTGCCAATGTATGACGACCCCATGGATTCCGTAGGGTTCTCTTAGGCAAGAAGTATTCAGAAGTGGTTTTTCAGTTGAAGCAAAGCTTAGTGAACCATGGAATCATAATCTTACAAATGCTGTGCTGAAAAGTGCAGAATTACAGACTTAAAAGATGTTGCATTGGGGCATGCATTTTAACAGGCTCTTAAAAACTGATTTAATACAGAGGTGGGAATTCTGTGGCACTGAAGATGCTGTTGATCTGCATCTCCTATCAGCTCTGGCCAATCTAGTCAATGATGAGGAACATGGGGAGTTGCAGTTCATCACCTGATTCTCCTGCTTTAGTGGGATCCTTTTCTCAAATCTATTTGATTTGTACAAATGGATAATATAGATTTCTCCTGTTCAGGAGTCCAGGCAGAGAGCCAAGGGCCCATTCACACAACACAATTATAGCATTATGATTCCACTTTTAACTCCCAATGTCCCATCCTATGGAATGCTGGGGTCCTAGTTTTGATGAGGCAATGAAGTGTTTTGGCTGAAAATTCTAAACTCCCCTCCTTACTGCAGATCCAAGGATTCCATGTGATGTTGCTATGGCAGTTAAAGTGGAAAATAGCACTATAATTGTGTAGTGTGAATGAGCCCCCAGGTCCTCATTTTTCTGACATGTTTTGTGGCCACTGAACATGCTCGGTCATCATTGTTTGCTGATTGGTTTTTTCTTTGCTACCCATCTAAAGTTTTCCTTCCCTTTTTTTTCTTGGCATTTTCTAAACCTGGCTGTTATCCTCTCTTCAGCGTGGATGTTGCCATTTTTGTTATGTAAGACCTAGCTTTTGGATAAATGAGTTTCCTATTAAGATTTGGGATGGAAGTCAGACTTGTTGATATCAATGGGACATATGTCCTCTTTAATGTGTTTAAGGATGCAATCTCAGTCTTGTCCACAATTCTGCAGCTTGGGTTCCATGACTGGAACAGTCCAGATCTATGCCTGTGTAGGAGATATCTGTGAATTACTTAGGGCCTTTCTGCACTACACTGTTCTAGTGCTGCTGTTTCACTTTCAACATCCTGTGGAATTCTGGGGTCTGTAGTTTACTGAGGCCAAAGAGCTCTCTGGCTGAGCATTCCAAATGCCCTTCCCTGCAACTGCAAACCTCGGGATTCCATAGGATCTTGAAAGTGGAATAATAGCACTAGAACAGTGTAGTGTGGAAAGGCCCTTTGTCTGAAAAAAATTCAGGCTACGATTCCAACTCAACTGTTGGAACTGAATCCCAACAGTGCCCATTGACCTGAGTGGGACTTACCTCTTAGCAGAACTGACAAACTTATCACACAATTATTACAAATGAACAGGAGGCAACCAGGAGTATGAAACATTGTTTATTGCTGTTGTTGCATGCCTTCAAGTCATTTCTGACTTATGGCAGCCTTAAGGTGACTCTATCACAGGGTTTTCTTGGCAAGGTTTGTTCAGAGGTGGATTTGCCTTCCTCTGAGGCTGAGAGAGTGTGACTTGCCCAAGGTCACCCAATGGGTTTTCTTGGCTGAGCAAAGATTTGAACCCTGGTCTCTCATAGTTTTAGTCCAACAGTCAAAGCACTACACTATGCTGATTCTCCATTTTTGTTAATTACACTTATATTATCAACGAGACATTACGCTGAAAGCCCAGCATGTGGTAATACCAACATTAATATTACTAACACTAATTTTGACATTCTAACCATTTTTAACTTGCAGTTTCTCAATTCTCCTCACGACTACTAATCTTCTGCAGTGTTGAGTTAATGAGTTTTCAAAGATTGTTTTGTACGTCTCCTAATATCTGCTCTTAGGTCACCAAATTACAGGAGAGCCTTATGGCGCAGGCACAAATAAAACAAGGAGGTTCATTAGAAGATTTAATGCCACAGCCACTGCTATTAGAAATGTGAAATATCAGTAAGTGTCACATGGAGGAGAAGGGGCACGTGTAGATTAAGGGGTTAATTGCTTGAGCAAATCTTCAGAAGAAGTTGATGTAACAGTAAATAATTGTTCTGTCAGTGTTAGTTGTGGGGGTAGATGGGTGGGTGGAAGTGTGGGCTAGAATAATTCTGAACTGCTGTTGTATGGATGATGTGTGTGAATGAGCCTTCAAGTTGCCTGATGACTTATGGTGACCCCATTAATTTTCATAGGGTTTTCTTAGGCAAGGAATGCTCAGAGATAATTTTGTCGGTTCCTTCCTTTGCAATATAGCTACAGCATCTGAGATTTGTTGCCAGTCTCAGCCAAGTACTAACCAGGGCTAACCCTGCTTAGCTTCCAAGATCAGATGGAATCTGGTGCCTTTAGAATATAACACTTTGGCCTAATGTAAGGCCCTGCTTTGGGGTCCCCAATATCAGTGTGGTTTGGATGGGCAGCATATTCAATTGGCATCATATTGGATTGGCAACACGTCTTCAGTTGGCTCTAATATCATATTCAAGCCTGAGAGGTGATCGAGAGAGGTCAAACCAAGTGAGGAAAGAGATCTGACTGTAAATGTGAGAAAGAAAGACTGGTCATCCCAAGACACCCTTCAGGTATGACTGGGCTATTTGTCAGGCAAATAGATTCTGTTCCTGTGGCTATTCAGCTTAAGTAGAAGCTGAAATTTCCCAGGGAACGCAATTATGAAAAGCCCACCACAACACTGATTGACAGATACCCATTCTCTGTACACCTGGACTCTTTTCTCTTGTCTTGTAGCACCCACAATGGACAGCTACTACAACACACATTATGTCTTTGTCATCCAAACACTGTGAACATTAGTGGATTGATAGTCCATTGTCTATGCTGCAACTCCCATTGTTCCACCCCGGTACTGTACATACCTTCCACTGCCACAGGCTATATTTTGGGTACAAATACCCCTGATTCCAGGATGCCCAGTGCAGTCTCTTGAAGGTCTACCTGTCACTCTGTCAAGTGTAAAAGTGTATAATTGAATACCAAAGTCTGAATCACCCATGCCATAGTAATCATGATTTCTAGGTATAGTTGTGAAAGTTGGACAGTGAAGAGAGCAGATAGGAACAAAATCAGCTGTTGGCACAAAACTACCAGAAATGGTGGCAATGGAAACTGGTGATGATCTTACTAGGAACCTACCTAGGCATAGCTTGCAGAGCTGCCATGGCATAGTAGAACTGCACTGTTCTGTTGCATAAACAGAACTAGTAATACTTTGTTATTCAGTCTTCATCTGCCATCTTTCCCACCAAGGTCTGCAGCAAACAGCCTTTCTCATTTCAGTATATGATATGATGGCCTCAAATATATAATAAATGATCACAACAAATACTCCATCAAGAATGAAATATGTTCCTTAAAAGTTTGTTATAGTGAAGGACAGTTCTGATTTGGTATGGAAAAGTCAGACATTCATTCACTTATTTTATGCATGAGCAAGTTTGCCAGGGAATAAAATGTGAGAGCTGTGCCAGCAGTCCTAAACAGAATAGAACTCTTGTTGAAGTTGGAGGCCAATATATAATATATAAAACTTCCCACAAAAGACACCTTTGAGAAAGCTAGATGTGGGCCTAAATGAAATATGAAGGGAGGTGGCAGCTTGAGAAAGTGGGGAAAGAGAGATTGAGAGGGAGCGTGCAACAGTGAGAAGGAGTCTCAGGGAAAGGTGGACAGCAGAGTGGTTGGGAAAGTTTCTCAGGGTGATAATCTGCATAAAAACTCCCTCCTCCAGAGGTGGAGGGAGAGAAAGGGCCTTCCTGAGACCATGAGACTGGGGAAAAGGCCAGCCCATAAGTGGAGGTGAAATCTCTGTAGCAGGGAGAAAAGGAAGAAGGGAAAGGCTTCACAACAGGGGTGAAGGATGGACTCGGGGCCGTATACAAAACCTTCTTTTTTTCTCCCTTAAGGGAACATACCTCTACAGGGAGAACTGGAGTGGCTGGTTGTGACTTTAGTGGGAGGAGCAACAATAGGAAACTCTAGAAAAGGAAGACGCTGAGGAGACTTAGGAAAAAAAGACAATACATATAGCCCTCCACATTTGCTAGGGTTAGGGGTGCAGGACCCCTGCAAAAGCAGAAAAATCACAAATATCAAAATGTGTGTGTCTGTGAGGCATAGAGGGGAGAATGGGCACCCAGGGTCCAAACCAGGTCAGAGAAAGGAGAGGGAAGGGGGGGTAAGCATAGTGGCACCATACTTCTCTCTTACCCGTCTCCTTCTTTGGGTGTGTTGGGAGGGCATCAGGAGAGGGTTTGTGATGCTGAGAAATTGGGCTCTGAGCCCTGCTTAGCAGGCCAGGCAACAGCTGGTGGATAATTGGAGCCCCTGAGTGTGAAATTTTCCGTGGAAAAGAAGCACCTGAAGTAGGGGGAGAGGGATTGGAGAAACTCGCAAATAATCAAATCCATGAAAATCAAATTCTCAGATGTGTGGAGGGATGGTGAATGATGGGAACTATGCAAAAACTGCGATAGCACTTCCCTCCTATACCGAGCAATGGCAAAAACAGCTTACCAGAGTCAAGTGTTTCAAAAACTACCATATAGCAGAGACTGTACACACAGCTTAGAAGCGTGCCCAGCAGAATATAAACACTAGCAGCATTGCTCTGAAGCCACAAAATACGCCCACACCTTTCTATCTTCCAACAGGAGGCTTTTACTTTCCAGTTACAATACATACATATATACGGTACTCCAACGGAGTTTCAGCATTCCAAAGCAAGTGAAGATATGCATCCAACATAGCCTCCAGCCGCTCCATCAGACAACTGAGAGGGCACAATTGGCTAGAACACCTCCCCTTATATACACACATTTCTGATGCAACTCTAGCCAACTTTGCACGTTCCCGTGTATGACGCAATCCTCTGCCCTGGTTACATATTACTTCACTGTCATTCCCAGATGCAAACCCCAATGTACATCATGTATATTTTATTTGGACTACAGGTTATGTCCAACCTTTCCTCACAAGATGTGGAGGACCAGCTGTACTTGCTTGCTCAGAAGGGAAAGAGACTGCAACATAAACCTTGTTGAGTTGTCAACGGAGGGGGAGATTTAAGGTGGTGTACCTGGAATATAGGACAAAAGAGAGAAACTGGGGATTTCTGTGCAAACCCATGCTGAGGACCCCAGACTACAATAAAGCAACTCCCACCTGGGAGTTGCATTGTTACCACCGTATACTGGCCTGGCCTTTGGTGAACCAAAGATATCATTTTGATATCACAATTCGGCCCTGCTCTGCCACCAGCCAAGTGTTTGTGAGGCCACTGAACAAGCGCGAAGCTAGGCATGGCTACTATTTGCTGCTGACACCAAACCAAGCCAGAGATTGCCAGATCTGCTTTAGGGGACCTCCTGAAACAAACACCCTCATTCAATAAACAAAGAGACCCTCTGCCCTGAGAGGGCACCTTGGCGAGCTTAGTGCTTAACTGCCAAGCTAGCTGCATTCACATACCAGCCATACTATTGTCAATTCGGAACATAACACAATCATGTAAATGCTGACCTTTTGGAGGCATTGTCTCCAACCCAAAACTTATTGTTTTTGCCCAAGACCAGGCTAGCCTACGGTCGTTCTTTCCCTGATAAAAACCCCCAGTTCCGAGAGCTCTTTGGAACTCTCGCCGGATCACTTCGGACTTCTACTCTGCCTTGCTGCTGCTCGGTTCAGCGAATTCCCCTCGGCCGCCATGCCGGGTTTCCTCTTCTACAATCGGCTTCCCCAGGACTGGAGGAAAGGTGGCGTATCACCCATTCCCCTTAAACTCTATTTTCCTCTTCTAGTTAGGAGTGTGGTTGTGTTGTTCTTGATTTTGTTAAATAAATCTTATTGCTATTTTGAACTGCCTGATTGCTCACTGACCTGACGCTGTAGACATAAGGTAAAAGATCCCGCTAAGTTACCCTGCCTCTCATTAGCTAAGAGAGTGCTCCAGCTAATTTCCCCATCTTTGCTTGTTGTTTGGGCGCCCCACCCGGGACCCCCAATTCACAGGGTAACAGCATTTCTGAGGTTAGTTATGGAGCAACAGATTATGGTGAGATGTTTATACCCTGGTATAGAGGGTGCCCAATTCACACCCACCATTTTCATGGGCATGTCTGAGGTGGGCAGGCAAGACAGGACATTTTTGGTGGCTGCTTCTGAGTTCCAGGACTCCCTTCCTTGGGAGGCTAGTATGGCCTCCTCTTTGCTGTTCTTCTTTCAGGAGGCAGAGACTTCTTTTATTCGTACTAGCTTTCTGAAGGGGTTAAATCCAAGGAATTGCTACTTGAATAGGAAAAATAAGCGAATTGAATTGAGTCTCTGAGTGAAATAGCAGATGTCTTTGTCTTATCTCATTTTTAAAGAATGGCCTTGCAACACTCACTCAGGCGTCTGGGAACTAAGAGGGAGTAGGCATACTCCCTACTACCTCATTTTGGCCATATGCATCATTTTGTATCATTTTCTAACTAACTCTTTGTTCTCTTCTGTACACGTGTGTGCTAAGTTAACCAAAGATCTTTTTCTTCTGTGATGGGCTGGCTAAATGAATGATTGATTGCTGACATAGAAGACCAAAGGTATATAGTGATGCTACCTTAATTAATCTGCACGACAATCCTGAAAATAGTTGTCGTCCTTGCGCAAGTAAATTGTTAACAATAAAAGGCTTTTTGATTTTTCCCTGGAAACCTGGTCTTCGTCTCTTTTCTGGCCACAACATTTCAAGTTGTGATTTTATTTTTTTGGAAGAGGCTCTTAATTGGTTACTGTAGTGCAGAGCTTTCCAAACTTTTCATGTTGGTGATACACTTTTTAGACATGTATCATTTCACGACAAACTAATTCAATAAGTGGAGGCAGCCCCTCTACCCAGGCCTAGGCCTCCCCTGCTGCCCTCAGCCCAGGGTAGGAGAGGCAGCCTCTCCACCTGAGCCTGGCCCACTGCCCTGCCAGGGTCTTCCTCAGCCTGGGATGGCGGCGAAAGAGGCAGCCCCTTCACCTGGGCCTGGCCTGTGGAAGCAGAGGCAGCCCCTCTATCCATTACATTTGTGTGACACACCTACACACTGCAGCCAACACACTAATGTGTCATGACACACAGTTTGGAAAGCTCTGCTGTAGTGGTTTGAGCATTGAATTATGACCCTGGAAACCAGGTTACAATTCCCCTGTTCAGCCATGGAAACTCACTGGGTGGCATTGGATGCATCACACACTCTCAGTCCAGAAAGCCCCATGATACGTTCGCGTGAGGGTTGCCATAAGTCAAAAATTACCTAAGGGCACACAATAACAATACAGCTTTTAATTGTGCTGTTTTTCTTATTTTAATTGCATGTTTAACTGTGGCCCTTTCCTCACGAGGCGAGGGAATCACTCTGTGCCGTTACGTACTGCTTCTTCTGAGGTCTGAAGCAACGCAGACTGTCCCTGAAGCCCTTCCGCAGGGCTCCTTCTTGGTCCAGGGCGACTGGAGCAGTACGAGGTCTGTAGATCCGCACTGCTCTGGCTTCGAAAATGGCTGCTTCCAGCTTCCAAAATGGCAGCTTCCAGCTTCCACAATGGTGGCTTCCGGCTTCCAAAATGGGGATTTCCGGTTGGTCGTGGGTCCCAACCAACCGCTAAAGCTCGCCACGCCTAAAGCCCGCCCTCTGCAGATCTCAGGCTCACATAGGTATGAGCCTGCAAATCTGCACAAGGGAGCAGGAATGCAATGGCACATTCCAGGAAAATAAAGACCTGTTTTTTTGTGATCTTTAGAAAGCACGCTGGAGGACCACTTGGGATTGTTTAGGAGCGGACTGAGGTGTGGATCTCCGGTAAGTAGTCTGCTCCTAGTCCGCTCCAAGGTGCAGACGACCTCCATGAGAGGACGTACTGCTCTGTTCTAATTGCCTGGTGTGGAAAGGGCCTGTATGTCAAAAGAGTGTAACAGGTTAGGTAACAAATTGCCTTTTTCATCATCATAATGAGTAATAGGAACTGGTTACTTTTTAAACACTATATTGAGTAATGGAACAAATTACCTTTTATAAAGTAACGTTCCAAACTCTTGCCTAGATCTCACTAGCCCCAGTGAGGTCTCTGAGTTCCTCATTTTCTTTGGTAATTTTCTTTGCTAATCTAAAATTCAGGAAAAGTAGAACAACAGGTAGAAGAATCATGGAGCAAGTAATCAATGGAGAAAACTCATTCCCCTTAGAAAAAAACCCAAAATGAAATAGTTTTTCTGTGGCTAGCCAGGTTACTTGGGGTGGTTTTTTTTTTTTTAACTTCCTACACAGCCATTGGATTTTGTTTTGCAAGTTGCACTTGGGAATATTTAGCAGTTCATTTTCTGCTGAGATTTTGGAGGAGTGTGGTGTGGGTGGGGAGGGGGAGAGCCAGAAGATATTTTGATAAGGTCAACATATTCTTCAGAAATAAAGGAAATTGTTCCCCATTCAGATGGGACAAATTCAATAGATACAGAGGAATACCGAAGAACATGGTGTAGTTGCCTATTGCACAAGTGTTCCAACCGAGAAGCTTCCTGGAGGAAAAGAAAGGCAGGAAACCAAGTTCAGCCTCAACGTGACTGAACAGACAGGGATTCACAGCCAAGAGTTAAATTTTAAGATGTCAACACCCAAAGGCCGAACAGATGAATCTGTCTGTTTCAGTTTTTCCCATTTCATTAAAAAAAGAATCCAAATTCTTTCCATGTCTATTAGTTTCTGAGTTTAGGTCCAGCTCCCAAATCCATTTGGGCCCAGATAGAACCAAACAGACCCAAATGTATGAAATTTCAAAGTGTTGATAATTTTCTATTAAAATCTAAGATGAAATTCTTACCTATCCCTACTCAGGGTTGTGTTGAACTGGGCATCTGTAGGATATCCCTGAGAAAATAACCTTGCCGCATCAACTTTTTCCCTTCCTTGGTTAATGAAAATTTGAGGAAAATAAACACACTTCCTCCTATCTACCCCTACACCAGCCGGTGGTGTTTTTTTATAAACAGACACTTCCCACAAGAGTCCCTAGTGAAACTTGGCAAATATGGTACCTTGAGCTGCATTAATTCCTCACAAATTACATTGAGTCCTTGGTGCAGAACCTCTGGTAATAAACAACTGCATTTCAAATGCACTGTGAAAATATTGGATTAATGGATTATGCACTACAGTGCACCTTAAGCAACTGTATTTTAATGTACCTTACAACAGTTTGCATAAAACTATTTCCAGTGTGCTCTACCCTGGATAGAGGAGCACATTTTGTCCTATAGGGAATGGAGATTTTAGTATAATGATGATGAGACTATAGCCTGCTGAGGACAAAAAAGCACACATTTATTCACATTAAAGCACAGCACACTGAAGTGTGACTAGTCCGAGTGATTTAAAGATGATATTTGAAATTTCCTGTGCTCCTTAGAACTCTACATTATGGATCTCAGCAGGTTTATATGCTAAGCCAACCTTTCCTTCATTTGAAATAGATAAATGGAGTTCTACACAGTTTGCTTTTTGGCTTTCAGGAAAGGATGTGTATCTCCTAGCTTTATTAGAGGAATGTTGCCTCGAAGCCTGTTTGGGCTTGTTCTCTTCCTTCCACTGAAACTCTTGTCTACAGTTTCACATCTGTTCATACTGCATTTTACTTTAAACTTGAAAAAAATCTGACTGTAATTTACCTTATTGCATGAATGGAGAACCTTTTTAAACAGAAGTCTGGATTTTATTTGAAAAGAGGTCCTGGCACTAACATTCTGTTGGGTGGGCCAAAGGCAAAAGAAAAAGTCCAGAATAGCAGCAGATTTTAAGTCTTTTATTGACTGTATATAAGCCTTTGGAGAACTATTTCAGACTTTTAGAAAAGGAGGGAAAAACTATCCATCCACCCATCTGGGAAAACAACAAATGATGATATCACGGGGGAAGAGCAGACAGCCATCTAGGGACCAGAGAAGGATAGATTGGCTGAAGTTAGAGGAACTGAAGTCAGTCTCTGGGTCTATGGCCATTTCTGCACTACACTGTTATAGTGCTATTATTCCTCTTTCAACATCCTGTGGAATTCTGGGGTTTGTAGTTTACTGAGGCCAAAGAGCTCTCTAGCTGAGAATTCTAAATGCCCCTCCCTAAAGTACAAACCCCAGGATTCCATAGGACGTTGAAAGTGGAATAATAGCACTATGACAGTATAGTGCGGAAATGGTCTGTGTCTTCCCACCACTGCCACATACATATGTATACTTCCAACTATTTTGATTTGTCAGAGACAGCCCCAATTAATCTTCTGTCATCCCACTTTTCAGCTGTTTTTAAAATGTCCTTGTCTCTCTCTCTTCATCCCACCTTCCCCCTTCATCCTCAGCTTTACTTCAGTTGCTTCAAACTGAGTTCCTAGTGCAAAAGTAGTTTGTACTCGATTAACTTAGCAAGAGGTAGAGGAGAGGAGAGCGCAGCATCTTGTCCTTCCCAGTAGTCCCCGGCAGAAACAAACAGCTGCAGCTTCTCTTAGCTTGTATGTTCTTCCTCATTAATAACTTTCCCCATCTTGGTGAGACTCTGATGTTGCTTGGCCACATGTGTCCCAGTTTTCATTTGTGAAATGTTGGACGGTATGTCACAATAGAGGTCCAGGCCAGACTGCTCAAAGAAGTGAGGCCAGCCTACAGATGTTGAGCAGCACACCAACACACTGAGGAACTGGAAAAATGGTTTTCAAGAAAAAGGAGTCTGAGTGCCTTTCAAAGCAAGAAGAAGGCACAGATTCCATAGTGAGGAACTATACAGACCCTGAGACACTGTTTTTGCCTTCTAAATCTGTTGGGGAAAAAACTTGCAACCCTTTGCAAAGAAAACAACAACTATTGTCTCAGCATTTCCATTTTAGGCTTTAGGCTTTGCTGACCACCCCTGGGATTTCCATTTAAAGAACTATGAAATCCAATTATTTAAAGGAGACTGCTTGCTCTAATCTGTGACTGTCAAAGGTCCACCCGTGTCCGCAGTTCTATTTTTTTTTGTTATTAAAATATTTTTTTATTAAACAAGAGAATAAAGGAAAAAGAACAAAGAAACAACAAAACAGAACAATACAGAAAACTACAAAGACATAATAATAATAATACAATACAAATAAGAAAATGAAAAATACCTAACAAAACTACAATAAACAAAGGAGACTACAAATAACTAAAAATTGGTTCCTGCCGTTCTTGCATATGGCTCTCAGTAAATACTTGTACTTAACTATTAAGTCATTACTAAAAATCTACATTAACTTTGTGCTAATAATCTTTGTAATCTTATCCCTATACCCAAAAGATAAATTTATCTAGTTGATAAAAAGTTAATAAAAAGACTAATTATCAATCATACACGATTATTACCATAATTCTATTTTTTAGAATTAAATTGATTGTAGACATTGGTATCATACCTTTAGGACCTATATTAAAACCATCATGTTTAAACCAAAATACCAATGGGAAACAATAACAAATGGAGTAATGATTACAGCTTATAAATTGTCTGAAGTTCTGTTTTAAGAATACTGTAATCTTGCATTTCATATTGTTTGTTAAAATTACGTTGTCATTCTTATGTGGCTTCAAGCTGACTTATGGAAACCCTATCCTAGGGTTTTCTTTGCAGTATTACTTCACAGAAGGATTGCCATTGTCTTCCCCTAAGCTGAGAGGCTGTGACTTGCCTAAGGTCATCCAGTGGACTTCAATGGCTGAGCGAGGATTTGAACTCTGATCTCCCAGAGTCCTAGCCCAGCACTCAAAGCAGTACACCAAGTGACTCTACACTGTTAAAAATATTTTCATATAAAAATGGCTAAAAATGCCTTTTACAAAAAGTAGTAAAACCATCCATCCAGCAGTGGCTTGAGACTCAAACAGATTTGGAATATCAAAGATCAAATCCTATTGTTAGACCCAACTGCCTCCATGTGAATTTAGTAAATTTACACTCATGTAAGTCTTATTGATTCAAAGGGTTTACAATAGTTGGATTTAGGTTTACAACTGAATCACTGACATGCTGACTCAGTTGAGGGGGAAGAGGATCAATAAAGCTGAAGAAAGATGGGAGATCAGCCATATCTAATGCAAATAGAGTGGAGACTGAAACATATACATTTACACCATGAATAAAATGAGTCTCTTCTGATAAATGGTCCGCCTTACTGCAATGGAATTGTGCAGGGGTGTGTGTGTGTGTGTATGTATGTATGGGGGAAGAGAGAGCAAGCGAGAATTTGGATCAGAAATCGTAAATGCTTACAGAGACAGTGGAGGGGAGAGCTGGTACAAATTACTGGGTTCTGGTCCTCCAGATGGGGCTCCGGGGCCCAACAATATTGCATATCTTTTTATCATTCACAGTATTATCACTGTTTATTATTTTTGCCATCCCTTCTAGAACTGGTGAATTTCAAAGAAAATAACAATGCAGTACAAAATTTGAAATCTCAAAAGTTTTTAGCCAGTAGCCAGGGGCTCAAACTACCATTAGAGAGGCCAGGAAAGGAAACGCCTTCGGAGGCCAGGAAAGGAAACTCCTTAGGAGTTGCTTCCAGAGCCAGTAAATCTAGTGGCCTGACTTTGGGAGCAAAGGAGAAAAGTCCTTCTGTCTCCATTTGAGATAGGTTTCATTTCCAGAGACTCTCTCCATTTTCCTCATGCTCACCACACCAAACAACTGCCACACACTCCGCCTGTCCCATCTGC
Source organism: Iguana delicatissima (assembly GCA_948472985.1). NCBI lineage: Eukaryota > Metazoa > Chordata > Lepidosauria > Squamata > Iguanidae > Iguana > Iguana delicatissima. The sequence goes on along the minus strand of CAOKZL010000698.1, from coordinate 154,406 downwards.
CTGTCCACCTGCCCTTCTTGTCACTGAGAATGGTGTAGGTGCACACACTGGGAAACCTGGTAGGCAGCAGGTCTCTAGAGTCTTTTCCTGGACCACAGGAAGTCTGGGAAAGGGGGCTAGGAGAAGATCTTCATAGTGTTCAGTTAATGTATGATCACTGATCACTGTAAAAGTCTGAAAGATCCATATGACCTTACCCAATTCTTTGAAAAGTTAGGGTAAAGGACACGATTAACATCTTTCTGGATTGTATTATATTCTATCTCTCTCCTCCCACTGTATAAATGTGCCTTATACCTGAGGGCTTAATACCACTCAGTACTACAGCTGAAGAGAGCCAGTGTGATGTAATGGTTTGAGGATTGGACTATAACCCTGGAGACCAGGGTTCAGTTCCCCACTTAGCCACGGAAACCCAAGAGGTGACCTTGGGTATGTCACACACCCTCAGCCCCAGAAACCCCCATGGCAGGTTCACCACAGGGTCACCATAAGTCAGAAACAACTTGAAGGCACACAACAACAACAACACTGCATTTGAAGAAGTGGATTTATATCCACAAAGGCTCATGCAAAAATAAAAAACAGTTATTCTTAAAGGTGCTGGTACATTTCTATTCCCCCCCTCTTATTTATCCTTCAAGGGACTAAGATGGTTATTTCTTTGAAATCTGCTTAAAATAATAGTACCTTACATTCCTTCTCATTAATAATTTCTGCCTTCTTGTTGCCTTTTTGGCTACATGTGATTTTGCTTGGCCACAGGAGTTCTGGCTTTCGTCTGTGAAATGTTGGAGGGTATGCTGAGATCAGTTGGTAGAAGAGTTTTATTCTGGCAGGAGGACAGTTCTATCAGCAGAAGAGGCTTGTGCTGAATCCAGACTCCCTACAGCTACTCTTTGAGTTAGGATTGCAGTACCCATAAAACTTTAAGTGAAGGCAGCATTTGTTTTGGAATAACCTGATGCCTGGTTATTCATCTCAAACTGAAATGTCACATTACTCTTCACTGGGTTTACTCAGCTAGTCTCTAAGCCTCAGGAGTTAACAGTCTCTGGCTTTTCAGTGAAGGCAGCAATAGAATAAAGATTTCCACTTGGTGGAAAAGGTGAGAACTAAGATGAAGGGGCTGGATTGGCTGGTTAGTTCTTTCCCTTCTGATAAAGCAGGCTACAATCTGTGTCACCTCACTGCGGTACCATGAACAATCATGGTGGCTGAGGGGCAAGCCACAGGGTTGAGTGTGGGCTTTGCCCCCATTTCATCTTCAAACTACTACTTTAGATTTGCTTTTGTAGCCACCAGGAAGTGATGGTGTTGGTACAGACATCACAAGAAGCCAAGATTTGGGGTTATGTCTGAAGCATCTCTGCTAGGGTTGGAAGACAAGTTTGCATTAACTGGGATTTTCTACACATGACTGCACTTCATCGTCTGTGTCATGTGAATGAAAGCATTTGTGTATCCTTTGGTTTTAGATGCTCAGGAAGAAAAGGCAAACATCCAACTCTTTCTTTTTCTTTTTGTAGGCAAATAAATTCTCCTACCAAAAACCTGATATATTTGAAGAGCTGCTCACAAAGGTGCTTGGGGAAAATATGAAAAAAATGTGTACATTAAGAAAAATATGTCCAAAAAATGTAAACTGGGAAAAGTGTGCACCTAAATACTCTAAAGGCACAGGATCTTCTCTTATATTGGAAGCTAAGTAGGGTCAGCCCTTGCTAATGCTTAGAAGGTAGACTGCCAATGAATATGAGGTGCTGTTAACCTATATTTCAGAGGAAGCAATTGTGTATTCCTTGCCTAAGAAAACCCTATGGAATTCATGGGGTTGACAGGCCACTTGAAGGCCTGTCAGGCCCAAATATGCATTCAGGAAAGACAGATGGAGTCCCAGAAACTAAAGCAGAACTTGGAGAGGACAAGAATGCTGGTGGGATTTGGAGAAACACAAAAATGAAAAGGACAGAGTTTTGACATCCTTCTTCTCTACCTCTTCCACATAGGCAGAAGGTCTAATGGAGTCCTTCTGCCTGATACTGCTGTTTCTGATAGAAGCTGTCTGTCTTGCAGCTTTCTGTGCACCCAAAACCTGCTCCGGGGGATTCAACAGTCCTTTGAAGTATGTTTTTTGGCACCACAGATGGCTGCAATGGGGTAAGGAGAAAGCCTCAGTTCCACTGATATTCAGTATAGGCATCATACTCTTTAACATTTCAGAGATGAAAACTGGGCCACATGTGGCCAAACAATATCTGCATGTGGTCAAAAATGGAAATGCGATTAATGAGGAAGAGTACAAAAGCTAGGAGAGGCTGCAATGGTTTGCTTTTGTCAGAGTGTACTGGGAAGGATAAAATTCTGTCCCTCTTCTTCCCAATGGAAGTAAGCTGAGGACAAAGGGCAACAAGAGAGGAGGTGAGAGACACTAAGACCTTTTAAAAGCAGCTGAAAAAATGGAATGTCAGAGGATTAACTGGGATTATTCCTGTCAAATCAGGACAATTATGAGACATGGGACATATGCTATTCCATCTTGGCCACAGTTTCAACTCTGGTTACTTAAGTTTGTGTGCCATGGCTTAAATCCAATAGCTCTTCCCACCAGGAGTAGATCCATTGAAACAATGGCTGAATGATAAATATCACCTATATAAATTCCACTGTCTAAATTGCCATTTGGATTAAATCATGTGTGCACGCACACTGGTTACGGGCATCCCAATGTCAGGCTAGAGAGGAATAATTCATTCAGATCCACATATTATTACATATTATTTGATTCAGATAAAAGATGGTTATATTAGATCCCTGGCCAGTAAGCATTTGCATTTTGGTTTAGAAGAAAAAAAAAATAAGGGACTCAACAATTTTAACTAAACAACCTGAATGGAGTGCGAGGAATTGGGTGTAATACTTAGCATTCTGGGAGTACACCAGTTTTCTTTGTTATTAAGATATTATAACAAATGTAAAAAGTTGAAGCTCTGCTAAAAATTAATTAAATAGATCTGCAAAGAAGGTTATTTTCCTGCCCCTGAGCATGATCTGGGCTGGGTCTGGGTATGAGTTAAAATACACTTTCCCAAATAATAGGAGAAAGCTAATATACAGCCTGGAATGAGGGGCCAAGGGAAACTGCGTTTTCTGTTTCCAAAATGAAGCAGGCAGCAGAAGCAAAGTGTCAGGTATCTAGCAGTAGCTCCTTTAATTATATTCCATTAGCACATAATACTAGGAAGGGGGTTGGAAATAGAGAAATTGGTGTTGTACTGTGACATCGTGCAAAAGCAGGGAATGTTCTGTTTATTGGGAAAGGGTTAAAGTTCTCAAAGCAACACAAGGGATTTCCAGAAGTAAGTATCTGCAAAAGAGATGTGGCATCAACATAATTACGATGACAAAACTTTGTCATTGCAGTTACATTGGAAGATGCCACCAGAAACCTATTGTTTAAACCTGGAAGCATCCTAACTGGAGCATTGCTGAGGTGCTGGAGATCAGGGTGCTGGGAAATGACATCTGCAGTGCTCTCTCAGGCAGGGGGAAGCATCAAGAAGAATTGTCAGGAGAAACCCCTCAGGGTCCTGCCACAACTTCTTTTCTCAAGTGCCTTATGAGCAGGAGAACACTGCAGAAGTAATTTTGCGATGCCTCAGTCTACAGTGCCTTGGAAACACTTTGGTAGGAGAGCTGCTAGACTGCAAAGGTAGGTTTTGGGTGTCCTATTCCATCATTAACTATGTAAACGTGAATTCCAGCAGTCACAAGATTGTAAGTCTGTACTATAAGTGATCATAAGTGCTGAACAGGATGCCATCCATTACCTACATATATAGTGTATCTGTGTGTCTGTGCGTGTATGTGTGTATATATGTGTGAGTATATATATATGGGGAGGGGAGAAAGTGTATATATATGGGAAGGGGAGAAAGTGCATCAGGATGGTGTAGTGGTTTGAGCATTGGATTATCACCCCGGAGACCAGGGTTTGATTCCCCTCTCAGCCATGGAAACCTACTGGGTGACATTGGGTGCATCATACACCCAGAAAACTGTATGTTAGCTTCACCTTAGGGTGGACATAGCTCAGAAATGACTTGAAGGCACACAACAGCAACAAAGTGCAGGTTTTGTGTGCGTAAGTCTGTTTCTGGATAGGTGTAGAGGGCAATTTTCTTGCTCTTGCACTCCATCCAAAAACCTCATTCCCCTAGCAGCATCAAACTCTGGGAGGGGCTGCTCCTGCTCCTTCTTATTGGAGGGGAAGTGGAGGCAATTTGCATTGTTACTGCAGTTATCTGGCCCAAGCCCGAGGTGTACAATTTCACATTGGTTATGGTTAATATTTCCACATGGCACTCCATAAAATGAACTCCACGTGTCTGAAAGGGTCACGGAGAGCCTGTGTAGGCAGGCACTGCCATATGGCCTTAATTATGCAAGCTAGGTCTAGGCCAGTAAACAACTATCTGTCACACAGTCAGTAGTGTCCTCCAGCCACAGCCGACCATTAAGCAAATGCAAGGGCTCTCAGCCCCGAACTGCTTGCTCTATACAAACGCCAAGCGCTCCTCAACTGCATACTGTTCTAACAATTGGCAATGCTGGCTAAATCTCATCAATTCTGATTTTGATCTTTTGGAGGCTTTGTCTCCACTAAAAACCCTATTGTTCTCCTTGGGAGAGGGCTAGCCTCCAGGTACAATCTTCCCTATAAAAACTCCAAGTTTGAGCTCCTTGTTGGAACGCTCGTGCCTTGCATCCTGAACTGCTGCCGCTCTGTCTAGTGAGCCTCCCCTCAGCCTCCACGTGCTGGGAAACCACGAACCCAAGCCTCGATCTCTATCTTCTCTTTTGCCAGACTGCAGGATCAGGTGGAGTATCACCCCAGAAACCCTCTGAAAACCCCTATCAAGCTTCCTCACTTTCTACTTCTATAGTTCTTGTATGAGTGCGTGAGTGTGTGTGTTTGTGGCCCTTTCCACACGGGGGAAAAAAAACGGCTTAGGGCGACTCATCCGGAGGTCGTCCACACCGTGGAGTGCGCTAGAGTGGTTTGAATAGTGGAGGTTCCACACCTCAAACCATGCTAGCATGGCCGCAAGGGGTGGCGCGGCGCGTTTTTTAAAAACCACATTTTATGAGGTTTTTACGAAACGCGAGCGCGCTAACCCATTGCAGCGCCCCGTGTGAAACTGCAGGGACGCGCTAGCACATCCCTGCAGAGCTGCCCAGGGGCGGGCTTCCGGCTGGCGCGCTGCCCTGATTGGCGGAGCGCCGCCGGAAGTCGCCGGCCGCCATTTTGGGCACCGCCGAACACCGCCGAAACTCGCCAGCGTGTGGAGCGGCGAACGCGCGCTCCCCGCAGGGACGGAGCAACCCGTTTTCAGGTAAGATCCGTCCCTGCGTGCGCTGCCCCGTTCCCCCATCCCCCGTGTGGAAAGGGCCTGTGTGTGCCGAATTGTGTATATCATAATAAAGTCTGGTTTAATTGAACAACTTGCCTAGTTCTTGTCATGGCCCGACCCTGTAAACATAGGGTTAAAGATCTTGCTACGTTACTCTGCCTCTCATATTGCTAGCCTGTGCTCCTAGCTAATTCGCCCAACTCAGTAAGATTTGGAGCGCACTTAGGCGTCCCTCCCGGGAGCCCCAGAAATCAGGGTAACAGCATCATAAAAATCTGGCTGCTCTGGGCCTTAGAGGAAAGGAAAGAAAGCAACTGCACCCTATCTGAGAGTGCGCCCTAATTTTTTTTCCCATCCAACCAAGCTGAGATTGGCTGCTTCTCTGTGGTCTGAATCATTTCCCCCCTTCCTTCCTTCCCCACCAATAAGTGACAGCAGTAGGGACTCTTTCTTGAGCTTGACAACTGCTATGTGGTAGGGAAAGCATGTCCCAAGCCACACACACCTGCAGGATCTCAACCAGTATCTATTAATGTCTCATTGCACACTTGGAAATGTGCTGCATTTGCAAATGATAATGAAGGTACAGTTCAGGTGGTTTGCACAATCCATGTGAATTAATTGATAAACTGAAGGTACTGATAAATGGTTTCAAGCTGGCTGAGGTTGTGCAGTTGCATCTGCTATGGTTGCACTCATGAAACTCCATTTGTGCAACCACGAAACCAATACAACTATTTCAGAACAGTTGAAAAACCATAACAATGTGCCTAAGGGAACATAAGAGCGCACATGGGAGCCTAGTGGGTGATCTCGGCTGTGTTACACACACTCAGCCGCAGTAAACCCCATAAGTTTGATTTGGGGTCACCATAAGTCAGGAACAACTTGAAGACATACAACAACAACAACAACAACAAATATACGTATACATAGGCAGTTGTGTACCAATGCAGGGGCAGGGGGACAGTGTGCCTCAGATGGCATGTTTTTGGGGGTGGTACCAGGCCATCCTCCACATGCTGGCAGATGTCCAGCAACTAGATGGGCACTGGAGCCTCCTGGAGAGGTCTGTTGGGCGAGTTTGCCACCCCAGGAATGGGGGCTGTCCATTCCCCCTCCTTTCCAATCTGGAGTCAAACCTGTTTTCAGCCAAAGCAACAGCGCCAACACTGGCAGACCTCCATGTTGGGCAAAGGATGAGGGAGGGAGAAAGAAGAAGAGGAGAGGAGAGGAGAGGAGAGGAGAGGAGAGGAGAGGAGGAGCAGCTCGAGGAGATGGGGAGAGGTACCCTTCTTCCTGCCCACCCCGCCTTCAAGACTGGGGACGAGCCCAGCCCAGCCCAGCCTCTGAGGAGGAAGGGAGGGGAAAGAGAAAAAGAGGGTGCTTGCCACTGTGGGATTGCTGGTGTATCTATGAGCACATGCAGAGCACCCCTCTGAGCATGAACACCCAGAGCCCAATCACCTAATGCCAACCGAGCAGTTTTTATTTGATATTTTGGATAGGTCCTCCCTCCCCTGAGAGAAACAGCAAACTCAGAGAATGCCCCCAGGTGGCAAAAGCTCTAGCTATGCCACTGCGAGTACATTTCTTTTTTTTTAATTATAGATTTTAAAAATTGACACAAATACATAAAACAAAAGAAACCAAAAAACCAAACCAATATATAGTAAAGACAAACTATAAAACCGACCTACATATAAGATTACACTAAACATACAAAGAAAGAAAATTATATACATATATACCATACTTAAACTAAACTAATAATCAAATTATACTAAACCAGGCAACAACAAGAGACGACATCTAATCAAAAAACTACCCTTGTTGCAAACAGCTCCAAGATATGAAAATATACTTAACTTAAATGCATTACTTTCTACTGTTTTAAATTTGTTGTTCCTTATATTATATTCCCAAACTAAATGTCCTAAATTTTGTATATTTCATAAATTTGCATTTCAGAAGTCAATATTATTAACTATTTTAAAATACTGTTATTTAATTCCACTATATTATTACTCCCTTTAATCAAATCAAAGATAAACATACTATAGCAACAACTTATAATCATATTTGATTTTTTCTCAATGTTTTCTCAGGATAATAATATACTACAAAAAATTTTTTTTAAGACACAGTATTGAGCAAGTTCAAAATCCTAGAGTCATCAAATCACCCTCATTTATCCTTAAAAATTCTATAAGACATCTTCATTCTGAAATAAATTCTTCATCAGAAATTCCCTTCAGTTTGACAGACAATTCATCCATACCTGCAATTGACATCAGTCTCTTAAACCACTTGGTCATTGGTGAGATCTCAGTTTTCTCATACACATATCTTTCTATGTGTATGTATAGTGTGTGCTTGGGTGTGCTTGTGTGCATGTGCCAGTAATTGAAAGCATATGGTACACTGATGACAAAATAAGAATTTGAATTTTAGGACAACATACATATATTGTGAATCAGGCCATGAGTTCATTTAGTACATTCACGAAGTTCATTTGGAAATTAAGATTCTCACTCGCTGAGGTAAAAACTGAGAGCACGCTATGACAAATTCCAAAGAGAAAGGTGTTTTAGGATGTGTAGTTTGCATCTGAATTCCCCACTAGAACTCAGGTTGCTGATAGCTCACATTGTGGAATATTGCTGTTTTCAGTATTTGAGCCACAGGGGAATAATTGATATCTCATAATGAGGAAAGAAAAAGGCCGTCTGAGGTGGAGAGGGTTGAACTAAGGTGAGTTCCTGAAGAAATGAACATTAATGGAGCACGAGTTCATTTCATGGGTGGCTCTTAGGTTTATCTTCACACATCTCCAGTTTTGAATTTCAGTACCACAATGAGGGAAGAATATTACTTGTTCGTTTGTTTAATATGTATCCCACCTTACTTTGTATTATTACTGTTGTGGTTGTCATTATTGTCATTATCCAAGGTATTTATTTTTTGCCTCTCCATTTTGGATCTCCTGATCCCCAGTATGGCGAACTACAAATAAGAATTATTGCTCTTGATAACTTCTATGAACATCAATTTTCCTTCTAAATAGGGTGCAGGCCTTGCTTTACTTTAAAGTGTTTTTTTAAATGGAAAACTGGGCAACCTTTTTTTTGTTTGTTTCTCTTGTTCAAAAGACTTTTGGGATGAGGTTTGTTGTTACCCACATGGGTTCTGGGTGTGGGAAATTGGACTTAAGCTCCTGGAACTTGCCCAATTTAATTTAGAACAACCATCATACTGTCAGTGCACTGAAGGAAATAGTTTTCCTTTAAAAAAAATGGATCAATGGATTGATCGAATGAACAAGCACTGCTAGCTCACTGTTCTAACAAATTCCAGGATGATACGAAGCAATAAAGTTACAGGATAATAAAAGCAATATAACATAGACACTGGGAAAGAACAAACCATAAACCTACAGACAGAGGTCCAGCTTCTTCTGTCAGTTTTACTTGGAGTTGCTATTTGTTTTTATTTGCCATCAAGTCAACTTCAACTTATGGTAACCCCATGAATGAGCAATTTTCAAGAACACTTGTCATCAGCTGCCCTGCTCAGGTCTAGCAACCTCAGGGCTATGTTTTAGTTGGTTGAATCAGTTGAATCTGTAGTGTGGTTTTCCTCTTTTCCTGTTGCCTTCCACTTTACTGAATGTTATAATTTTCAATGATTCATATCATCTCATGATATGCCCAAAGTTCAATAGCTCCAGCTGGTCATGGCTTCTAGTCAGGTATTTGCGCTAAGACCTATTTGTTTGTCTTATTAGTAGTTCATGGTATCCAAAGAATCCACTGAATCAATAGAACGTACTTAACTACCAACTTCCCAAAGTTCCCATTGACTCCATGGGTCTATGTACCCTCCAACCATCCTGATTTGGCGGAGACAGTCCTGATTAATCATCTTGCTTGCTCAGCTGCTTTTAAAATGTTCCAGTTTCTCTCTTTTTATCCCACTTTTCCCCTTGGTCCTAGCTTATTTAATTTGCTTCAAATTGAGTTCAAAGTACAGAAATATTCAGTTGCACTCAATTAACTCAACAGGGGGAGAAGAGAGGAGAAGATGGAATCCTTGTCCTTCCCAGAAGGCTCAGGCAAAAGCAAACTCCTGCAGTCTCTCCTAGCTCATGCATTCTTTCTCATTAATAACTTTTCCTATCTTGACCACAGTCTGATACTGTTTGGCCACACATGTCCTGGTATGAAATGTTGTGGGGTATGGGTCTACTGTAGTACTGTAGAACAACATGATTTAGGCCATAGATAATCAAGTCATTAGAAATGTGTGTGTTTGTGTGTGTGGAGGGGGATTCACAGTTTTTTGATCTGGTGCGGAAAATATTTAACAATTCACAAAATAACGTTACCAAATGATCAGGGCAGTTTGGGCTCAGCTGGCTAAGGAAGCTGGTGTAAAGTTCTTCAGTCAGCCATTATGTTACCTAATTGTGCATTTCTTGGCTTAGGCACCATTGCTGTTTTCACCTTGAGGAATGGCATATCAGAACATTCAAGTGGAGATGTGCTCCAGCACTGAGCTTTTCTCCTTCACATGAAGAAGGAACAAGCTAATTTGTGCCAAGAGAAACCCAACAGAAAGGAAAGCCAATGAGATTATTTTAGTGTATTTTAATGGGCTCCTGACAAGGCAGTTCAGTCCTGGCAATAATAAATTGTGTTTGCTTATCACCTTATAAGACTGCTCTTCCTCGTTCCACTGATAAAGGAGGTGGTCACTCAAACTAGGCTGTCTCATTAACTATGTTTTCTCATGTCTGTTATCACTGACACTGTGGTCAATAAGATTGATCTGGTGGTTAAAGAGTTCCATCTTTTAAGTCCCAGCTGGGTAATGCCTTCATTGGGATCAACAAAAATGTCACAAAGTACTGAGCAAGCTTTTGAGGGCTCCCAAACTCTTCCTGAAATCAGATCTTATGCAAAACAACCAGTACTGAGGGTTGCAGTGGAGTGGAAGAGGGAGATAAAGGTAGGCATGACAGAAAACAAAGTCTGGAATTTGTTGTTGAAACTGAACATGGAGTTGCCAGAGTCTTGAATGTACAGACTTTCAGAGTTACAAGGATTGTAACTTGAGTATAAGAGTTTCTTCTAGAAGTATGCACTGTTGGAGTGGTGGTCAGGGACAGTACTGTGATTCCCCCCCCCAGTGGTTTGAATCTGGATTGGGACCCCATACCTGCTATTTGCATCAACATGGGGGGGGTCACTGCAATGCAAATGAGAGATATGGAGGGTTTACAAGGACTAAATGGCTGTGGAATTCCTTCCAACCAGAGGTTCAGCTGGCCTGCCTCTCTCCTCACTCTCTGCTGTCATGCAAAGATCTTATTTAATTAGGCTTCTGGCTTATAACTCATGTGTCAGAATGGGGTTTTGCTCTTATCTTTTAAAATTATGTTTGAATATGTTCTGAATTGTTTTAACTTTGTGATTTTAATAAAATTGTTTGCTTAATTGGCTGGAAGCCACCGTGAGTCCTGTGCAGGGAGAAGAATAGAATAGAATAGAATAGAATAGAATAGAATAGAATAGAATAGAATAGAATAGAATAGAAATGAAATGAAATGAAATGAAATGAAATGAAATGAAATGAAATGAAATGATGGTCATGGGGGACATTGATTCTCTTGCTAACCTTTCTTCTATGAAGATCTACCATGACTTCATGGGAAAAGACCAAGATGTTGATCTGTTTGTTCAGATTCTTCTTGCATCTTATACCGTTCTTGTGGAAGATTTAAGCTTTTCTGGTACCACCTTCTTATTGCAACTTCTTATGCTGCCTGCAGGCAAGAATGAGGTTTCAGACGGGACAGAACCTGATGACCCCTCTCACCAAATATATATGGAAGTATTTTCTGTTCTTTCACAGGTCCTTTTGAATCAGTTCAAGAAGGATATTGACAAGCTGGAGCGTGTCCAGAGGAGAGTGACCAAAATGGTGAATCTGGAAGTCATGCCCTATGAGGAGCAGCTTAGGGAGCTGGGTATGTTTAGTCTGCAGAAGAGAAGGTTAAGAGGGGACATGATGACCATGTTTAAATATTTGAAGTGATGTCATGTCAAGCGGAGAGTGGGCTTGTTTTCCACTGTGCCAGAGATTAGGGCAAGGAGCAATGGATTCAAGCTGCAAGAAAGGAGATTCCACCTGAACCTCAGGAAGAACTTCCTGATGGTCAGAGCTGTCCGGCAGTAAAATATGCTGCCTTGGAGTGTGGGGGAGTCTCTTTCTTTGGAGGTTTTTAAGCAGAGGCTGGATGGCCATCCGTTGGCAGTATTTGTGTGTTCCTGCATAGCAGGGAGTTGGACTGGATGGCCCCTGTGGTCTCTTCCAACTCTATGATTCTATGATTTCATGATTTATACACGAAATGTATAGATATAAAGAGAGTCCCTTTGATGAGATGCACTGTTTATTGTTAGCATAGGTGGCTTTGAAACAATTAGATGAGTTCCTGGAGCATCTATCACTGTTTATAAACAAAGATGGCTAAAGGGAACCTCCATCTTCAGAAGCAATTTGTCTCTTACTACCAGATTCTAGGGCAAACAGTGGGAGAGAGCGATTGCCTTCATGCCCTTTTGCCTTCTTGATCATTGCTGGAAATAAGATGATGGACTAATTTTGTTCTGGCCCACCAGGTCTCTTCTTATTCATTATTGGTGAATGAAAGTGAAAGATTATCTGGAAAAGTATGCCATAGTCTCCTACACTCCACAGGACAAATTTAGGCCCTTTCTGCACCAGGCAATTAGAACAGAGCAGTGCGTCCTCTCACGGAGCTTATCTGCACTTTGGAGCAGACTAGGAGTGGACTACTTACTGGAGATCCACACCTCAGTCCGCTCCAAAACGACCCCAAGTGGTCCTCCAGCATGTTTTCTAAAGAAACAGGTCTTTATTTTCCTGGAACACGCCATTGCATTGCATTGCATTCCTGCTCCCTTGTGCAGATTCTCAGGCTCGCACCAATGCGAGCCTGCGATCTGCGGAGGGTGGGCTTTAGGCGTGGCGAGCTTCAGCTGTTGGTAGGGACTCACGACCAACTGGAAGCCGCCATTTTGGAAGCTGGAAGCCGCCAGTTTGGAAGCTGGAAGCTGCCATTTTGGAAGCCTGAGCAGTGCGGATCTACAGACCTTGCACTGCTCCGATTTGTCCTGGACCACGGAGGAGCCCTGCAGAAGGGCTTCAGATCCCAGAAGAAGCGGTAGGTAATGGTATGGAGTGATTCCCTCGCCTCGTGCGGAAAGGGCCATAGCCAAGCAACATAAGAGTGTGGTCAAAATTTATTAATTTTATAATAATTAATAAATTATTAATATAATATAATAATAATAGCAAAAATTATTAATGAGGAAGGACAAACTGCAGCAGTTTGATTTTGACAGAGCCTACAGAAAAGGGCAAGAATTCACTTCAGCCTTCTTTCTCCTCACTTCTGAGTTGAATGCAAACTACTTTTGCACTTTGAACTTAGTGTGCAGCATTTGAAGTAAGCCAGGATGAAGGGGGAAAGTGGGAGGAGCGGAGAGAAACTGGGACATTTTAAAAGCAATTCAGAAAGTAGGTTGACAGAGAATAAATCCAGACTGACTCTGCCAAATGGAGACAGCTGGAGCTTATGGCATGCTTGATTTCTCTCTCTCTCCCTCTCCTCTTGTTTTTTTTCTTCCTTGCCTCTATTCTCTCTTTAAAATAACAAAGTCCTTGCCAAAAGGCAAAAAGAAAGCAAGGAAAGTAAAACCTCTAAGCTTTCATGTCTTTGTTTCTGTGGAAAAAAAACAATGACTTTGAGATACTGCTTTTAAAAAGAACTAGGAAAGTTTGTGCAGCTTTGCCAATTTGGGCAATTTTTAGATGTAGTCTTAATGGGCTACATTTCTCTCTAGGTGATGTTTATATAACACAGAGTGACAAATCATGTCATCCTGGAAAGATCTGTGGACATCACTGCCAGCCAAGGCCCAAAAGGCATACACAAAAACGAGCAGACAACATCCAGTGGCCTGCTTCACAAAGCTATACAGTAGCTGAGAGAGCTCCAGCAATATGGAGACTGAAGTTAAAAGGGATGGAACAACAAGGCTGCCTTTAAAGAACAAAGCATACATATGCTTGTGATTGTCTACCTACATCTGTGCATACACACATGGACACACAAACTGCTGCTTTTCTTGCTCACAAAGAGAAGCCCCCAAAGCTGTTCAATACCAAAAATGCAAATATGAAAAAATGTATGTTTGCTAGCATGCAGAGAAAAAAAATATATTCCAAAAAATATCTAATTAGCACAATATTTTGCAGCAAGCAAAATATTGCAGTTGGTTGAACAGCATACCAAACCTGGGAATTAACCTGTTCCATATACTCTGTTGTGGGTGTTGAGGTCACAGTGAAGTTGACTGGAGGGTCTACACCTGTAGCAGAATGAGGTGGTAAAATTCTATGTTGGTAAGATAGACACTACCATTTCAGAGTATAGGAGGAGAATACAATTTTAGAATGCTTCCTATAAAATTAATACAGTTGGCTGTCCACATTCACTAGAGTTAGTGGCAGAGGACTCCCACAAAAGTGGAAAAACTGCAAATATCAACATATGTGTGTATGTCTGCAGGAAGAGGGCTGAGACATGGTGGGGAGGGTCACCCAGGGTCCAAACAAGGTCAACGAAAGGAGAGGGAAAGGGGGTGAATTGGCATGGTGGTCCTTCTCTTCCCATCTCCTTTCTTGGGTCTGTGGCGGGTATTGGGGAAGGTTTTACAGTGGTGTGAAATCAGACTGCAATCTGTCCCTAGTTGACCAGGTAGTGCCTAGTGGAGGAGAAGGAGGACAAGAGACAGGTTTTTAAAGGGCTGCATATCCTCATCAGGTTGCCCTGGAAAAGAAGTTCTTGAGCTGGGGCAGTGGAGGGTTGAAGAAACTTGTAAATAACCAAATCCAGGAAAATGAAGCCTGCAACTGTAGAGGGCTAACTGTATTTACAGCCAAGTTGAACATGGGCATAACAGGGGACAGCACACCTCCTTGTCCCTCTACTTGCATGGAGTCCTTCCCTCACCATGGAAAACAATAATCTGTCTGAGCAATGATCTGAAAAGGCACCATCCACTTTGTACGGTGCCACACACATAGACTAAGTCTTCACCCTACAGGTTTTGCTTCTGTATGTGCCTTCAAGTCACCTGTTGGCATATGGTAATCCTGTGAATTTCATAGGGTTCTCTTTGGCAAGGAATATACACAGGTGGTTTTGCCAGTTCCTTCCCCTGAAATATAGCCGACAGCACCTGGCATTTGTTGGCAGTCTCCTATCCAAAAACTAACCCTGGTCTGTCCCTGCTTAGCTTCCAAGTTCAGATGGGATCTGGCATCTGATGCCTTTGTAGTATTGAGGCTCCTGTATATTTTTACCTATCCATAATGCTGCACAAGCATTTTGTGAAGCTATGCCATTGCACATACTTTGGTTTCTAGGGGGCTTCTTGCCCATATTCAAAGATGACAGAGCTGGCATGAAAAAGTTATGATGAATGATATCGTTTTCGGTATGGCAGTCTTCAAGCAAAACAAAACCAGTTAGATTAATTTTGTCTAACACCGTTCCCAACCGCTTGCCCCTAAAGACTATTGCTTCTACAAGCTGCCAGTCCCTTCCATTCATCAGCCTACGCAACATTCTGCTCCCCTAACATTATTATCTGTCCTATCTTCTTTTCTTTACCACCTGAAGGGGAGGAAGAAGCTCCTTCCTACAGTTTCTTTTATTATTATTATATTTTGTCATTCCTTTGTCTTTTTGGCTAGATATATGGCTTTTCTCATTCTCTATCTCTTTCCTCCAGTTCTCATTTTTTAAACTAATGTGGGGAACTTGAAGACTATAGTCTCAGAAACATTTGGAGAAGCATCACTTTGCAAAAATAAACAGGATTTGTATCTTGTCACTAGACAGCTCTTGGTTTTCTCTCTCTTTCTCTGTGTCTACACATTATAAGATATGTAAATAATGACATGTATAGGGGGAAAAAATGGCACTTTCCCAGAAGCAGATAAGCCTAATTGCTAGTTACTTGGAGACCCTGAGGAGAAGTATGTGTGTATGTATATGTATTAGAGCTTGGGAATAATGAATTAGAAGTAACCAGTGATGTAGACTCAAGTCGATAGACTCAAAGTCAGACTTAAGTCATTTCAGTGATTTGACTCGGACTTGAATCAGCCATAAATAATGCACTGACTCAACTCAAGACTTGTATACTTTTAGTGACTGACTTGCTGCCCTTCGTTCAGTAACATAACGCCTTCATCCAGAAACCTTACAACTTTGAACAATGCCTCCACCTCTTTTTGCCTACTAGTCACATGACAATCTCTCTCAAGCCCAAAGTGTGGGTGCATTTCTCAGAGGGGAACAGCAAATGGCCCAGGAAATGGGCTTGAGGCAGATATGAGGTCTGCATATTGGAGGAGCCTTCTAAAACGTTTCCTAAGAGCAAAAACTAAGACTTGTCCCCAAAGCACAGGGTGCATTTCTCAGAGGGGAACAGCAAATGTGTTAGGCAACGGGCTTGAGGACGAAGGATCCTTCCTTTTAAAGCTTTTGAAGCTTCAGTAATGGGGAGTAAGATACGATCCTATTCCTCACTTCTGAACTTGCAGATGGCAGAATTGCAAATGTGGAGAGCCAACTCTGCTTAAATTGTTAACACTGAATTTATTTCACTCTATCCAATAATTCTGGAATTTTGGTTGGGGTATAAAGTTGGCTTCCAGACTTGAGACTTGACTTGAAAGTGTTTTCAAAGACTTGAGACTTGACTTGAGACTTGAAGGTAGAGACTTGAGACTTGACTTGAGACTCAGAGTAAAAGACTTAAATACATCATTGGAAGTAACACAGTTCCTTGAAGAGTTACCTTGGTTTGGTACTGAGGTCTTAACAAAGCCACATTTCAAAAGTAATGGGAATGTTGGGCATAGTCTAATGAAAAATGTTTTCTTTAAGGGAAGTCAGATGACTTTTTGAGGTATTCTGAAGTAGACTATTCAAACTCTATGCTAGTCTTTTGTCAGTCTTGAGATCTCCCCAAAAGTTATTTTTCACAGGAATGTTTGAGGCTTTATGCCATTCTTCTATTAATGAAAAGGCTTTTATCTCTCAAAAATGTAACAGGCACCAATAGACAACCAACCGGCAGTGCAATGAGTAAAAACAAGTTATTCCTTTAACACTGTAGAACAGGGTTGGGTGCCCTGGGACTGCGTGTGGCCCTTGGGGCTGTTTTTGTGGTCACTAGAGTCTCCTCGGAGTCAAAAAATGGTCCAAAATGCCCAAAATGACTTTAGGGGGTGCAAAGGGCATTTTTGTTACATTTGGAAGTCCCCTGGGAGACCCAAAGCTTAAAAAAACGGGTTTCTTTCCACCCCAAAAAAGTTCTTTTCTTTCTTTTTTTGCTTGTTAATGCAAGAGACTATGTGTGGCACAACATTTTCAGGGTGGTGGTGGTGGTCGTGGTTAGGCCACTTTAGCCCCAGGTGAGGCATGTTTTGAAATGTGAACTCAACAGAAAGCTTTAAAAGATCCACAAGTGTGGTGCAAATGCCCCTAATATCTCCTAGAAATTGTTTGGGGGTATCTTGGGGGCAAAAATAATTTTGTTTTTAGGGAAGTGGGTGCAGCCCTCCAAGCTGGTGGGCTTATGTGCCCCCACAAGCCTTCCACAGTTTCCAACCCCCATTGTAGAAAATAACAGTAAGGAGAGACTTTGCTATCATTGTAAGAAGTAATGGGAATGAATTGCTTTAAAAAGTAACAAAGCCAATGTGATGGTAAATCTCTTTCAGATTTCAGTCCATACTTTAAAGGAGCGATTCAAGGGGCTGGAGCCCATTCCCACAGTAGGTTTAGCATTTCAGATACCTTTTTTTAAAGTATGAACTAAAACTTGGTGTGTATTTACTAGTCATAACAGTAGCCCCTCCAAATTAGCAATGATTCAGTGTGCAGAACCATTGTGAAAGTGGAACAACCACATATACCACCCCCAGAATTCCCCTCCAGAGCTCCCCCTCCCATTTCTTTGCTGCTGGCCTCAGTGTTCTGGTGGTGGGGGAAGGACAAGGTAAACTGCCTACTGGTACTTTTCCGTCAGAGGGAAAAAAGTAGAGTTCTGGCATTCTAGATAGTTATGGTGGTCATCTTGAAAATGGAGGGATAGGAGTAAAGGAAGCACCTGACCAATCAGCAGCCATTACAAAGCAAAATGTGTATGGATGGAGGATGTATCTCCAGCAGTGTGTGTGTGTGAGGGGGTTTGCTCACCCAAAAGGGGAAAAAAATCCATTTTAACACAAGCCTGGCAAGCCTGGAGTGAGGAATGCAAGGGCATGGGAGGAAGAAATTGGGGGGGGCAAGCATGTCCCCGGCGAATAATCAGATTTGCAAAGCTCAAATCCACAAATGTGGAGGAAGGACACAGAAGCTGTCACTGAGTAACTTTCCAAGTTCTAGTGTGAGGTATATTGAGGGGGAGGGGGCTCCAGGGAAGATATGCAGCCCTACTGGTGGAGGCCCTGTCTGGAATAGGGGTACATCTGTCCTGTCTCAAACCTTTCTCAGCTGGCCTCTCGCTAAGCTTACTGTTCTGATCCTTATCTAGGGCCTCTTTCACACTACACCAATGGTTCTCAACCTGTGGGTCCCCAGATGTTTTTGGACTTCAGCTCCCAGAAGCCCTGAGCATTGACCATAGTGGCTGGGGCTTCTGGGAGCTGAAGTCCACAAACATCTGGGGACCCACAGGTTGAGAACCACTGCACTACACTGTTATAGCACTAGTATTCTACTTTAACTGACATGGCAACAACATATGGAATCTTGGGAACTGCAGTTTAGGGAAGGCATTTAGAATTCTCAGCCAGAGAGCTCTTGGACCTCAGTAAACTACAGACCCCACAATTCAACAGAATGTTTCTATGGCAGTTAAAGTGGAATAATAGTGGTTTAGCAGCATAGTGTGATCGGGCCCTAGGAATGGAAACTTTTTTTTAAAACTAGCTGAGCCAAAATATAGAAACATGGGGAAACCTACTCTGAGGACCTGATTTAATATACCTACAGTGGAATAATACTGGGAAACCTACAGTAAATGCAATTACCTGCTGAATTTTAGTCCAAATTGAATGTTCTTAGTGCAATCTGCTTTCTTCCTCTATCTCTATGATTAATTCCATCCGGCTTTGCTTATATTACAGCTGTGTTCAGTTATTTATATAGAAAACCATATGGATTGTGTGGGTAGGTACACAGAATTTTATTTAAAACTATTCCACCTAAGTTTCTTAATCCGTAGATAACTATAACTAGCAATGTCCTAGCAACTTTGCTAAGGAAAATGCTGCTGAAGGTTTCACAGGTATTTTTTGAAAAAGACAGTTAAGGAGAAACAATCTTGGATCCTGTAGTGCAGAGGAATCACATAGTGCAGCCCAGCAGAAGGTGCTGGACTGCAACTCCGGCAGTTTTGGCTAGCATGAAGTATGATTAGCTCTGGGAGCTGTAGTCCGGCGACATCTAGAAAGCTTCACTTTGTCCATCCCTGCTGAAGTCTTACCTTCTTTGGATGTAGAGGAAGGTATTCATGTGTGGGGTGGATGTTAACTGGTCTCCCCTAAAGCCAGAGATGAAGAACCAGGGTGGTTTCAAACTCTTTATTACATAACAAAGCAGACACTCAGCAGAAACATAAGAGCTTGTAAGAATGACACACAGCAACTTCTGTAGGGATATAATTATGGGTGGTGGTGAGGATGTTACCTCTCAGAAATAAGAATTCTGCCCTTTTCAAATTAAATTTTTCCTTCAGTTTCCAAATCTCTAGCATTGTAGTGAATGAAAAGTCCAGCAGAACATGTAAAAAATACAGTTTAGCCATCCAAAGACGAAGGACAGGCAAAGTTGCCAAGAAAGTCTGAACACAGCAAATATAAAGATTCCAGATGTGAACAGTTTTCAAAGTTTTGCTCTCTGGACTGCTCAGAATTTGAGGACTACAGGAAAATTTCATTGGGGTTCAGAATTCTTATTAGGGTGTCAATACCTTCATTTTGTCTCCCCGCCACATGGCTGTACCCTGCCTGAGGCCAAATTGTTACTGTATGACAAAGAAGACATTCAACAAGACCTTAAGCACTTGTAAGAACTCTACAGACTAATTTCTCACAACTAGATCTAACAACCCTTTCCAGGGAAACCACACTCACTCATAAAGGGGCAGGTGTTCCTACTGCTGTCTAAGTCTGCCTCTTTAAAGCCTCCATTCAACAGACCCTAAAGAAAGGTTAATTTAAGGAAGGACATGGAAGGAGAAATTTCCATCTCTTTCTGGAACAAGCTGAAGCCCTGAAAAGCTTTTGTGGAAGACTGGGACTCCTCTTGAACACTGTAGCATGGGTTACAGTGGGCTGCTGTTGTAATCTCTGTGAATTCCTTGTTTTGGTCCAGTTGATGGGGAAACCCTAAAAGCAGGACCAGGCTTGCTAACTGCATTCAGAAAAAGAGGAGAGCTGGAGAGGAGAGGACCCACGGTTTCCATGGTCAAGGATTAGACACTTTTCACCTTCAGTTAGGTAACAGCATTCTCATTTATGTATTAAGGAGGAGATAAACAGGTAAATTCCATATAGTGAAATTTCTATTATACATTTTCACCTGAGCAGCACATACAGAATATTTCTACAAACAAGTCCTGCACTGGCACTCCCTTGGATGCAAGGAACTTTTGCGACATTGTGTATGTGTTCAATTATTTGGGTGACAGGGGCTTTATACAGCGACTCATCAAATGCCTATCAGAACAGATACCTGTCTGCGAAAAGAAATTAGGGAGGATACCAGTCTAGCTTCTCTGAGAAGGGAGCTCCAGAGCCTGGGGGCAGCTACTGAAAAGGCCCTCTCTTGTGAGCTGAGGCTTCAGGCTGTTGATGTCCAAAAACTCTTGAGGACTGAAGATTGAGACCTCTTGTTCTTATCAACCCTGAGACTTCTGGAAAGCTTTTTAAAGTTTGAAAGCAAAGTTGTATAATCCATTATTGTACAGATTATATTGCTTTGTTTTTGAGCTTTTAAAAGCTTTACAGAAGACTTGAAATTTTTACCTGGTTTTGCTTGAGCTGATGCTGGTGATTCTGCTTATGATTTGAGTGATTCTGTTTATGAGTTGAATGAAATTTTATCAGTGTTATGTAGCTGATCTGACACTCTCTTCTGTGCAAAATGGACCCAGATAGGCAATTTTCTATGAAAAATAAAAAAATCCAAAACATGATGAACAGTCTCAAACTTAGATTAAAATGATTGGGATGCCAACCTAAGCCTAAATATCAAATTTGAGACAAAATTGGTTCATATATGCACATTTTAGATGAAAAAAAAAATGAAAATCTGAAGTGTTTGTTCAGAAGATACCAGAAGTAATTTGTTTAGGTCCAAAACCTTCGTATGGTCTGCCACTGGATAACTCACCAAGTTTGGTGACTCAATGAGCAAATATCTGATTGTGTATAGCATAACAGATATATGGAAATTTTAAATTAAAGTAGAGATCAAGAACTATCGCTAGAAACTTGTTGGGGCCTTCGGTCTATGTAAGTGGTCTTACGTCTGCAGGAATTAGAAAATTGCCTGATGCGCATTGGTTCATGATGAGCATTGATGCCCAGTGCACATCAGTGCCCAGTGGGCATCAGTGCTCAATGTGGATCAGTGCACAATGCACATCAGTGCCCAATGTGCATTGATGCTCTTTGGATCAGTGCACAATGTGTACAAGTACACACCATGTAGTTTTGTGCATTGCACACCAATGTGCATTGCACAACACTGCACATCATCCCAATGCACACTAGGTGCTCTTGCTGGTGCCCCGTTATGCATCTTTGCAATTCAGTAACAGGGTTTCTTAATGCCCCTGCTATATAGCTAGGCATGCATACAGTTATATATTGTAACCGGCCATATAGGGTTCCAGCTTTTATTTTTGAAAGCCATGCTTTAAGAAATTCCCATGTGTTGCAAGGAGACCAGCAGATGACAGGTTTCTATTAGATCACTTATCTAGGGAAAAAGAAACAGGCCACGAAAGGGTAAAGCCGCACACTTTTGTCTTTCTAGAACTAAAGCTGTTCCTGTCAATGTGAAATATAGACTAGCACATTAATTTTATATATTAGGTTTTATCTTCCTTTCCTTTTTGAGAAATTTAATACTGACACCTATCTGACAAGAAGATATCTTGGATACATAATAAAAGGTTTAAAGCAACAGAAGATTCTCCTCCCTCCTTTAAACTCTAGTAATTTTGACCATAAATTGACTTTTATCCTGAATGTAGTTTGACTTTGCAGTGGTTAGATGCAGCTTTCTCCAATCCTACCCCCCCCTTTTTTTTTTTGCTTTCTTCCGGTTGTCCTAAACTGTTTTATAATTCTGATGCCAGTGTGCCAATTAGGAATGGGCATTTGTTTTGTGCTTAGAATGAAAGTTTTGCCAGAATCACACCTGAGTTCTGACTGTCATACATCCATTAATTTTTCATTGGTTTCATTTGGAACTCATTTATTTTCATTTCCCCAAGCAGCTTCTCAGTAACTGTTGGTTTCTAAGCCTTCAGGCACAGACCTGCATTCTTTTAACAATCTTAGCTGCAGTGCCTGGAAAAAGTGTAAGTGTTTTATAAATGATAGAGATTATTAATCATAATAATTGTGTATGATGACCAAGCTGTGAGGTAATGACAGGGCAATGGGTGAGGAATTTGCCCTCCAAATGTTTTAGACGTCAGTTTCCAGAAGCTTTAGCCAGCATGGATTAGGGCATGGCACTGTGGCAATTTTAGTTCAAGCAATTTAAATGATGGGAATTCATTGTTTGGATTTTGCCATGATCTGGGTGAGGACCAATAAAGCTTAAGCCAAATCCTGATGATACTTTGGTCTGAGAGGTGGCTAAAAGATTTATTTTAGATATATGGTCTTTGAAGGAGCAGATGTGCAGCTCACAAGTCCTTCTTGACCCAAGGCCCAAGTGATCCCAATAGCTCAGACCTTGTTTTACCAATTTTGTTTGGTTCATTATCTGGGGCCTTTCCTAGCTAGTAAAAGTGTAGCTGTGCTATAGTGCTAACCTCCAGGGTGGACTAATGTAATGCAGTAGATATGGAATGACTTTTGAAAATGATCCAGAAGCTTCAACCAGTATAGAATTTAACACAAACTTCTTCCAGTTGGTTTATCTCCATGGTTTTTAACTAAGGAGGCTCTATATATTGGACTTCAGCTCTGAGAAGTCCTAGCCATTCACCATGTTAGCTTAGATTTTGGATTGTTGAAGCCCAATAACCATTTAAACCTTTTGATAGAGAACTATTGATGTAGATGAGGCTATGGCTATCTAAGTGCTTGTGCTTCAAGTCAAGGTGCTAATGCCTAACTTTAAACACCTAAATGACTTGGGTGTCAAGTATAGTAATAGGAAATAACTAAATAAAATCAATTAAATTATGAATTAGGTTGAAAATTAGCAAACAAAATCAAATGTCATGTAATAAAGAGAGATGAGTCATAGAACTAAGCCAGTGCAATCCCATACAAACCAGTATGTGATAAAGCCCACAGAAAGGATTGCAGGGAGATAGGAAGATGATAGGACACAGACAGAGAAAAACTGTAATAGAGATAGGGCAATCAGCCAAGGGGAAGAACTGAATAGGATTTGTGGGAGCTGTGAATGATGAATTAGTTCGGGGCTGAATGTTTGATCTAAGTGTGTAATAATAAACTTCTGCTTGTTTTTTCTTCTCTACAACTGTCAGGCTGTTCCTATTAAGTTTTACTAGAGAGCCTGGTCATGCTTTCCACAGTGTACCCAAAGGACAACACATCCACTCGTCCAAATGAAGATCACCTTCAAGCTCAAGTACCCAATCCAAGGACAGATCTAGAGCAGAAAAGGGGCAAGGTGAGTGACAAGAACCCAAGGGTTTGCAAATGCAGGGTGAGCCTGGAGAGAGGATGTATCACAGGGCCCCATAGGGCATCAAGTCCAACACCCCACTGAGTGTAGTTAACTCCAGATTAACTTCTTTCTATTTGTCCTATTATTAAATGTTTTACAATGTGAGAACAAAAAACAAAAGAGAAAAGAAACAGCAAGTGTGTTAAGAATGAAAATTCACTCAATCATTCTCATCCGCAGGCATCCAGACTGTCCAGGAAAGCACTCAGCCGGGGTCCTGAATGGCATGTAGGAGGCTCTGATGGTGATAAGCTGCGTCACTGATGTAATGGATAAAAGGAAACCATTTTTCTTCAAGGGAGTCTTGTGTGATGTATCCTTTTATTACCATCTTGTTGTGTACAAGCTTTTCCATTAGCCATTTGTCCCAGATCCTTTTCCACCATCTTTCAATGGAAAAATTACCTGTTTTCCAACTGGAAGCAATTTCCAATCTCGCATTTGTGAGGAAAACGTTAATGAGGTCCTTGTGATTCAGCTGCTTCTATTGTGCATCGTATGTTGAAAGCAACTGAAGGGTAGGATAAGGACCAACTGTTTGCTTTGTAATAGCACTAATGGTTTTCAATACCTTAGACCAAAATTAGGTCACAACAAGACATTTTAAACTGTCCTGGAGTTTAAAATGCATTACCGTATTTTCTGGTGTATAAGATGCACCCCATTTTCAAACAGTATTTTTCAGAGGAAAAAAAGTGAATCTTATATGCCAGCAAGGAGAGTACCTTTTTGCAGATTGAACCATTTCCACCACTCATTTTTATTTCTTTTTATTTATTTATTTATTTATTTATTTCATTGATTATTTAAATATTTTCATCCTGCCCTACATCTGAGGATCTTAGTGCAGCGTACAATAAAATCAGTTTAAAACAGTTCAATACAATAAAAATAATCTAAAGCAAATTAAAACAAGGCAAAACAATGAAAAGTTTAACACATTTGAAAATTGGATAAAACCCATTAAACCCCAAAGGTTTAGTAAAAAGGCATATTTTGACCGGACACCAGAATGATACCAGCATTGATGCCAATTGGGTCTCTAAAGGGAGAATACTCATCAATTTTTAATGGACATGCAGTTTGTCTGTCTATATGCTTGTGTGTATGTCCTTTCAAATCACCCATTCACTTATGGCAACCCCATGAATTTCTTGGGGTTCTCTTAGGCAAGGAATACTTAGAGGTGGTTTGCTAGTTCCTTTCTCTGCAATACAGCCTACAGCACTCAGTATTAATTGGTGGTCTCCCATCCAAGTACTAACCAGGCTGATCCTCCTTAGCTTCCAAAATCAAATGAATCGGGTCCTTTTGTATGTGTATGTATGTGTGTGTGTATATATATATATATCTTATTTCATTTTTTTAAAAAATGAGTTGTTCAGTCAAAATAGGAGCGTCATTCTCCTCCATATTTGAAAATATTCATTTATTTTCTTGTCCTATGGATGCGATAGGATTCAAAATTTGTTTAAAGAGAGAGCAAAGGGCATAGAACGAAAAAGAATGAATAACAGACATCTCCCTGACTTGCAAAAACCTGTCTGTTGACAGTGTCCCAGTGATGGCCATAGGGCCAACCTCAAGATATTTTGCCTCATGAACAAGAGATATCTACCACTAATTCAGGTCAAAGTACATAATAGTGAAAGCTAGTTGTTTGGGGAGGGCACCTGGGGCAAAATTTCCCACAGATGCATATCTCTCACTCTGACAATAAATAAACAGCAATAACCTCCTTTCATGACATCCAACACTGACCACCTGAGATTACCTCACCCTATCTAATGGTAGGGGCCGGCTCTAGATGGCTGACATCTATTGCACTTTGTTGTTGTTTTTTTGTCTCATCAGTGGCTGATATCAGTTTAGTTTTGCCTTTCTGGGTTGAAAGAATTCTTGAAACAGCATCTAACTACATCATGTGGAAGGTTAACCACCCCAACCTCCTGGCAGAGGCCTGAGCACATTCTCTTCTCTTTTGCCATTAACAGTTTCCTATTAATCTCCAAAATCAGCGAGGTGCTAATGACAATCAGCTGATGCAAGATGCAAGCCCTCCCAAAAAACTCAATAAAAGAAGCTTCTCCCTTTTCCTTTGCCCTTTAAGGATTTCTGCCAACATTCCTTCTTCAGTATGAAGTACGATCTGACAGCAGATTTTTTTTCAATTTCCCTTTCAACAAGGAATTGGTGTCTCCCAATCTCATCTGCATTTTCTCAACATACACACCCACACCGGAATTTAAAATTTTGATTATCTTCCAACATTGACCTTTGTGCAGATTTACCAGTCCCCCCTTATATTTGTATTTCTTGCAAAATGTATCTTATTCATCCTTTTTCTTCTATTTACTACAGCATGCTTGTGTGGATTTTTAATTGGGTGCATTTCAGCCATTTGGATTTTTTTAAAAAAATGTGCATTATTTTGTGTAGATTTTTTCCAGAAATGCCCTGGAGATATCATAGGCATGTAAATGATCAAGGCAAGGTGCATGTTTTGTCACATCAGAATGTGAAAGGTGTCAAGATGCTATGTTAACTGAGAATAATGAGCCCAAAGAAATTTCTTTTCCCTCCCTATTTTTTCAGTGTCAATTAGGCTTGAAGCTCTGACAGTATAGTGTTCTGTTCCTTAATCTGGCACCTTCCAGAAGTGATGAATTACCACTCTCATGCATACAACCCTACTCCATTATATGGTATAATTGGCAATTAATATTATTTAATGGGTATGAAAATATAAATCGTGCACGTATGGCTGAATGCCAAGTGGAAAAGGGGTCTGACTTGGAATGTTGTGCTTAGGCAGATGACATCAGGACGGTGAGGTCATTAAGTTTACGAAGATTAGCCAGAGAACCCTGACTTAATGGGTTCAAGATAATCCTATCAGTTGCCCAAACTCAGAAAATAATAGCCAACCAAGCAGTTTTGATAAGACAACCGATGACCAATGTCCTGTGACCTCTTCCCACCAAAATTCCCCCTTGTTTCCTCACCTGCCCAGCCATTAAGAGGCTATCATGCCCTCCATCAGCGTTTTGTCTTCTGAAGTCAAGACCATTAGCTCATTTCAGATCCCTTTGTTTGTTCTACCAGAGAACGATTAACATCTTTCCCTTCAGAGCAGAAAAAGAGTATTTAAACCCTAGCTCAAATCTCAGCATTTTGCTAGTATTTTGGATGCACATTGGCGTATTACACTGTGTGACAGCCCCAGATTCCTGTTCATTGTACTGCCCTTGGACTCGCAGTCTGAGCCACACTTCACCTCAAAATTCTGCTTCTGAATCGGTATTTATTGCCCACTTCATCCCAAAATCTCATTGCTAACCAATCTTTCTCTCCTTTTCCTCTGTTAGCCTTGAATGGTTGTGAGACTGCTTGAATCTTGCATGTGTTTGTGATTTTCACCCAATAAAACATGCTTTTGACCTTCAACAAGTATCTCTTAGTTAATACTGGTACACATAGGTGACAAGGTCCCAGTGTTATACCCCCCACCCCATCACAGGCCTCCTTTGAGCTATAAATCCCCCACCTTCCTAAGGAGATGTTGGCATTGCAGATGGATCCCTGAGTCACCCACTGGCTATTTGTCTGAGGGAGGCCTTAGGTACTCTTTTCCCGTCAAAAGTTGAATTTCTGTAGGAACAATCCATCAAGGTCTACTTTCCAGCAGTGGGCATGGTGTAAGCTGTGAAATGGGCAAACATATCTTTCTTCTGCCACCAGAAAAAAGAGGAGAAACTTTTTGGTCTGTTAAAAAAATCTTTCTCATTTGCTGTAACAGCTCACACAGTTTCCTTTGTATTTGGCAAGTCTTATTGAATGAAGTCAGCTTAGTTTTGAGTAAGTCTCTCTTGTGTCACATGAAAAAAGTCTTATGTCAAAGCACACCATTAATAATCTAATGCAATATAGGTCACCAGTGACTGCTAAGGACTCTTCAGCATTTCAGACAAAGGTCCAGGGTCATAACTAGAGAATGAAATGGAGGCCTTCCGTATGCTAGTCCTATTTCCTACCAGAGCTTGGAGAAGTTACTTTTTGGATGCTAACAAGAATTTCCTAATCACCATGAACATCTCCTGCCTTCCATCGTAATCATGGCCATGCTTCCTGGAGGATTCTGGGAACTGTATTCCAAAAAGCAACATTTTTTCTCTTCTCTACTGCTGCACCACAGCCTCTGCCAATGAAAAGAGGCAGGAGATGACCAATGGAAAGTATGCGTGGGGACAGATATACTTAGAATAAGTTTCCCATTGCCTGCTGTTTAGGTTGTCCAGTTGCATGCCATGTATATTACATACGTGCACTGACATTTCTCAAGTCTTGATACCGTTGAAGGCCTTGTGAGTGTATGTGGTGTGGATCACAAAAAATGTGGTGCATTCAATGAAAAATAGAAGCAGATTTGGCTTTGTGACATACAGTACTTAACAGTGATTTTTTTTTTTCTGGTCTTGAAAAAGGATGTGCCTGTTTTGTATTGACTGACAGACTCAGAGGTGATAATCCACTGCAGACAGCATGTGTGTTGTCTGTTAAGCTTTGCTGGAAATGGTTTGCCTGGATCCCTTCCTTGCTATTTCGACATCCTGTCCAATTCCTCTCCCTTCCCTCTTTTCTGGCTACTTTTAATGCACATCAGCTAAAACAGACTAAACTGGATTTGGCTGATAAGCCCATTTTAAGCTGCTTGTGTTGAATCTTAGTACATGATTCAGTTTTGTTTGAATTACGTCACTGTGTTTGGTTGTACTCTGGAAAATATACAGCAGAATAGTGGAACGGCCTCTGTTAAGTATGTTTTAAAACTATATTGGGGAAAGACTGGGAATAAGAGTACTACTTCTCACAGCACAGATACTATCCAATTTTATGATGTGCATATTTTTACAAAAGCTCATTTAGAGGCAGCATATGTCCCTACGGGGATTAAAGAGCAACGGGGCTCTCTGTCTCACAGGAAATCCACATGTGCAGATGTCTAGAGAAAATCATTACAGCAATATTTATCTCTCTAAAACAGGGGTGGGCAATTTCTAATGGTCTGGGGCCCAATCCATAGGCTGCTTTTTTTTAAAAATGTATAAATCTGAAAGTGGCCAAAAGTTTTGTTTCCAGGTCAGGTAAAGGTACAGGTCTTTGTGGATTAGGCCCCAGACTATTAGAAAGTTCCCTCCAGGAAACTGAAAGCACCCCTCAGATTCATCTGGGGAGGGGGGAGTGTCTGCTGGCTGTGTACTCTCCCTCTTTGGTCCAGCTTTCTTTCCCAGGATCCCTTGCCAATTCACACAGCAGAGAAGAGGCAGCCAATCAGCAGCTGATTCTTGGACACCAGCTGTACAAGCCACTCTAGTCTGCTTAAGGAGTACAAATTCAGGAACCCTCTGCTCTCCTTGCAAGCATATTGTGACTGTGGCTTCCCATAGCTCACACTGGCTCCTAGCCACCAGGCCAGCAAGTGAATTTGGGTTATTTTTTTTTCCGGTGTTGAGGATATGAAGGAAGCACCACAGGGTTTACCACTACAGAAATGGCTGGGGTGGCAGCACTTCTGCTGACCCATCATCTAAGATTGCATTCCCAATCTAAAATCACTTCGCGAAGACTATGTTGTCATGGAAACATCCAGAAAGACCAGTGGTACAGGCAAATGAGTTTAGGTTTCTTTTGGTAAGCAAAAAAAATAAACACAGGACACAGGGGAAGTGGAGAGCACTGCTTTGGAGAGACCCCATTTAAACTACAACAAGCTCTCTCTAAATTTCTCTTAGACATAGATACCCATTTTCTCCTTTAATGGATTTAACACTCTCCTTCCATTTTTAATTTTCCTAACATTGGCTCAGTATTGCATACACACATTCCTTGTTTGAAAATAATTTTTCTCCCTCTTCAGTTTTGTCTGTGGATTTGTTTGTTTTTGAGATTTCCATAAACCTTACATTTAGAGGCTTAGTTTTATTGGTTTTCTTCTCTTCACCATCCTCCTATTTTGATTTACTAACCCTCTGTGCATGTGTGTATGCATGTGTACATACATATCAGGGCTACACAGTGTCATAGGAAAGAAACTGATATTTGTAGAGATCCAGCCTTGGAAGAGATTTACTAGCTACTTGTTTTGGGTGGGTTTTCTTCTGTGGAACAGTATTCCATTCACATTGACAGTAGAATCATACATATATCCGTTTAGAATCAATCCCCAATTAATTCAGTGGGGTTTACTCTTTAGTAAATGTGGGCAGGACTGTGGCCTTCTAAGAGACCACTAGAATGCTTGAATTTCTTTACTATGCTTTTTCCCAATTGTCTCTTCCTTATCTAATTTCATTCCATTTTATCTCCTGTGAAATCAAGTGTTGTACATTATTGTTTCCCAACCTCATTTTCATTGTAACTACAAACAGGCAAAGAGGCTATGATTGGCACAAAGTAGCCACATCAGTGTTATAGGTAAGCTGGAATCTGACCTGAGACATAAGGTGCTCTGGTCAGAGAGGGTGCAAATGAACACAGAGCTCTTATTGTGACCATAGATCCAAGAAAAAGCTTTAATTTAAAGCAGGTCTGGTTTTGATTTTACAGTACATTTTTTCACATTATATTTATTGTTAATTGTGCTGTGTGGACGCTCGCGCACACACACGCACACTGAGAGAATATTGTATTTATTATTTTTCCTTTTTCAGGCTGCTCTAAAATTCCCTATATAAATTCTAACAATTTTCTGCTCAGTTTTGTGTGCTTTTCCTCCTTAAGAAGTTTTGTCCTCTTATTCCCTGGCTATATTCTTTTGATCATTCTGATGTTGCTTGGCCACATGTGTCCCTGTTTTCATTTGTGAAATGTTGGAGGGTATGCCTTACTTCTCCATGTATCACAGCTGTTTTAAAATCCCTTATATGCTAGCACAAGATGGATAGATGGACAGATAGATAGACAATCAGGCAGACAAACAAAAGACATTCAACCGTGTTTTTTTTTTTAGAAAAAGAACTACATTGAGATCAAGTAGTTTTACATTTTATACTCATAGCACCATCTTAATTGTAAGAGTAAAACAGGAGTTTGCTTCTGTTCCCTTTACACCTGAGGCATTTCATTCAGAACAAGCACCAATTCATTGCAGAAATACTCTCTTTTTTTTCCAAAAAAGTAAAACTAATAAAATGAACTTCTTTCACCATGTAAACTTACACTACAACTGTTTCACTTCTGTAGGGACAGTCCCAATTAAACCTCTTTCATTAACTTTTTCAGTGGCTTTGAAACATTTCCTACTTCCTCTCTTTGCTTTCCACTTTCTCCCTTTGCCTTCAGCATACTGCAGTTGCTGAAAACTGAGTTCCAGGTCTAAAAGTAGTTTGCGCTGAATTCATTCAACGGAGTGGTGGGGGAGGAGAGGTGCAACTTTGCCTGTCTCTGTAGGCTCAGGCAAAAGCAAACAGCTGCACCCTTTCTTAGTTTGTGTGTGTTTTCTGATTAATTTTTGCCATCTTGGCCATGCCTTGATGTTGCTTGGCCACACATGTACCAGTTTTCATCTGTGAGATGTTGGTGTGTGTGTGTGATCATGGCCAGTTTGCTGTCCTTGATTATAAATTCTTTCCTTCCTTCCAAATGAGAATAAAGAGGATGAAATCACAAGCATCATCATCCCCCAAGTCCTGGCATCCCATTCTGGCTCATTTCTTGATATCAAGCACCTTTGTCCAGACCACATCATCTGCTGCTCTCTGGGTAGCCCTTTCAGAGGCTTTTGGGCTATAGAAGCCTAAACTTTTGGGCTATAGAAACCTAAACTCCAGGACTCCCTGCATCCATAGGACATGGGCTCATACAAAGACATGAATTATCAGTTCCCTCTTTAGGGAACTGCCTCCCAACCAGCATGGAATTAGAATTTGGCCTCAAAGTTGAGAAAGATGCCCCCCAAGGGTAGACAAGACGAAGGTGGATGGTTCAGTGGTTTCATTCAATATAAGGTCAGTTCTCTTCTTCCTTTGACTTCTTGAGGTCTTTAAAAAGCAGTCAATAGATTACTAAAGAAGTCCTTTTCTCCTATTCTTCTGATTGTAGAAGGCGGTTGGATTCTTCCCCTGCCCATGGTTCATAGTCAGGTCAGGGAAAATGTCCCACAAGCTGAGGGAGACAAGTCTTTTCTGCCTTTACATTGTAAATATTCTTTAAACCCACGTTTTCAGAAATGCACAGCTTTGACAGCTGCCTGCAATTTCAGGTTACCTAAGAGCCTGGGGATTCAGTGTGGATCGGTTCCCTCCCATTTTTTTCCTTGTAGAGAAATAATATCTGTGTAAATTTATTATTTTTTATTTGTCTAGAGATGTTACAAAGCTTGGGAAAGCTGTCAGGCACTACATAAGCTACCGACCAAGCTGTCCAAATGTATCTTCGGATCTCAGGTGCTGTGTGAGACACGCTGAAGATCAGGCAACTGGCTTGTCAAATTTGCTTACTCGTTAGTCGCTTCTCATCTAACAGCATTCCCCCCCCCGCCTGTTTGCAGAAGTCAGCTGACTGCAGGAAACTTGTGAGAATTTCTTGCATAATGCCATGAAGGGTTTGCTGTTCACAGCAGGTTTTCAGATTTTCTTAAGCTTTTCTCTAAGGGAAGCTGGGGCACAATAACCTCAACATGGCCACTATCTGCTGATTTAACATATAGGTGGGTAAAGTGCAGCCTGGGAATTTCATACAGTCCCCCTTAAGACTGTTTCTGTGGTTCTTGACCACGGGGTAGAAAAAAGGTTTAAAAATATTCAGAAAAAAAGTTGAAAGATGAATTTCTCAAGTGTCAGGAACCCCTGATAACAATACTTAATTTTTCACAGTTTAGGACTTATTCTGCACCAAAAAACATGCACATGGATTTTTGCACAGAAAACAGAATTTTCTGTGCAGAAAACAGGTTTCCTATCCAGAAAACACCATTTTCTGTGCAGCTTCAGACACAGAAAACACTGGTTGAGATCTTGCATTGTCAGACATAGCTACAGCAAGATTGCTATTGTGAAGGAGTATCTGAGGTGCTGCAGATTGGGGCACTGGGAATTGACAGCTGCAGTGCTCTCCCAATTTATGTTGAAACGGAAGGCTTGAGAGCCCCCTCAAGCTCTTGCCACAGCTATTTGACTCAATGCACCCTGCGGCTAGGACAGCACTGCAACAATCATTTCCCAGGGCCCTGATCTGCAGATTTTAGAAAACCTATGATTGAGGTGCTGAATGCCTTAAGAGGAAGGTTAGCTGTCACATAGGAATGAGGGGGCAGGGGGGTGCTTTGCCCTGGGCAGCAATGTTTTCAAAGCAAAGAAGTGCCAGTTTGCACTGGACAGAGTGACCTACCTTGGCCATGAAGTGGGACAGGGGACTATCACTCCACTGCAAGTCAAAGTGGAAGCTATTAATAGCTGGCCAATCCCTCGTTCCAGGAAGCAGGTGCAATCCTTCCTTGGCCTGGCTGGGTACTACCGGAGATTTGTGCCCAACTATAGCCAAATGGCAGCACCTCTAACAGACCTGACAGGTTCCAAGAAGCCTAAAGTAGTGAAATAGACAGCAGAATGTCAAGAAGCCTTTGCAGCCTTGAAACAGGCCTTGATGGCAGATCCTGTGCTCCGGACACCAGACTTTGACAAGCTGTTCGTAGTGGCTACAGATGCTTCTGACAGAGGCATTGGAGCAGTATTACTACAAGAGGGTCCGGATGGCACCTTGCATCCCATCTTGTTCCTCAGCAGGAAGCTTTCTGCAAGGGAGTCCAATTGGTCCACACCAGAGAAGGAATGCTATGCTATTGTATATGCGTTAGAGAAGCTGAGACCATACATCTGGGGAAGTCGCTTCACCCTCCAGACTGATCATGCTGCCCTCCGATGGCTACATACAGTATTTTGAATTATGAATTATGAATTACTTAGACAGAACAGGAGGGACTCTGCCTAATCTCTAAGTGTAAGGATCTTCCCCCTCCTCTTTCCCCTGAGTGAGAGAGGTCCTATGTAGAGTGTGCCAACCCTGGCGTGGAAATGGAGAGAAACGGAGGTTTATAGAAGTGTTTTAATCAAGACATGCAAATAAACAATATATACTTGGGAGACTCCCCTCTCCCAGGTGCACTTAGTTACAAGAATTTACAAAACAGATATAACAGCACAGATACATTCTTAAGATCAGCCAATTCCCAAAATAACAACATCCCTAACGCGACTAACTACTTATTTCTAGTTACTCACAATTAGGTTATAGGTGTAGATGGTCTAAAGGAGGAGGGGGGGGGGTCCAGGAGACACAGCATGCCTGCCAGCTCAACTGGGCCAGCTCTCCCCTCTCCCCTCTCTCTCTCTCTCTCTCTGGCCACATGGCCTCTCAGAAGTTTTATATTTTCCTCCTTGGAAGGATCTGGAAGCATCTCCAAGATGCCCACCTCTTTCCTTTTGGTTGGGCAATTCTCACCTTGTGACCTGTGATGCTGACCCTTTCCTTTTGGTTGGTCAACTCTCACCTGGTGACCCTTGATGTAATCCTAACATCTCATTAACCCTTGGTTTACCTGAAGAGAGAAGTATCTCCCTTTGATAAGCCTAGATAATGGGAAGCCCCATTATCACAGGTGTGTCCCAGCTCATAGCCATGCCCCCACACACTGTGGCCACATCTCCACACACTGTGGCACCCCCCCTCCACACACTCCAAGCTCCGCTACTGTAGGTTTGTTGGAGTTACATTTGGTCATTAACATCTCTAAATGTGAATCTCAAAGCTTAGGAAATAAAAAGACTGGCTTGCAATTGCATAAGTACTGACTAGAATGCCAGCCACTATTTTCTGTACTAAAAGATGGTGTTTTATGTGCAGGAGAGTCAAGAAACCTGTTTTCTCTGCAGAAATCTTGTTTTCCTTGCAGAAAGTGCTATTTTCTGCACAGGAATCTGATTTTCTCTGTAGAAAATGCTGTTTTCTGCAAATAATACTACATGCATTTTTTTCTACAGTGTTAAGTCCTGAAGGGAGAATAATCTTTGAAAGCCATGTAGCTGTTGACAATTTTCATACACTGAGGATAAAATGGTAAATCTCTTCATTCCTGCCCATGGGAACAATAATTTACAAAGACTGGAAACATTAGCCAGCTGCCTCATGATTTACAAGAGAACAGACTCCTGTCATTTGCAGTAGCTGCTGTTCTGTAAATACAGAATTGTGGGGGAACAAGCCAGGAGATGTTACTTAGCTACTTAACTAAGGCAGTTGCATAGTTATGTAGCTGATCTATAATTATGGCCAATGTTTTCAAACCCTTGCTAAAACAGATAGTTTTTCTTCTAAAACAGTGGTTCTCAACCTGTGGGTCCCCAGATGTTTGTGGACTTCAGCTCCCAGAAGCCCCAACCACTGTGGTCAATGCTCAGGGCTTCTGGGAGCTGAAGTTCAAAAATATCTGGGGACCCACAGGTTGAGAGCCACTGCTCTAAAACAATGCTTCAAGGTCTGATCTGAGAATTCTAACATTTTCATGGTAATCTCCGTATTTAGAGACACTGACTGTTTTGACTTCCACTCCACATCCACCTGAGTTACTCCTAGGTCAGATGTTGGCAAATGCCTGAAGGATGTTATTTCAGTAATGTAAGCCTCCTTGCCTTGAAAACCTTGTCCAAACTGAGCTGTCAAAATGACATGATTGATGGAAGAGCACAGCAGCACAGTGAGTGGGTGGAATACACTTTCTGAAAGAAAAATATTGAAAACGTAGATGTTTCATGTCATCTATGAAGACTTTTCATTTGCCAATACTACTTGGAAAGCAAAACAAGAAGGAAAGCAAGCATCTGGGAAAGGGCTAGGAAACTTAGGCCATTTCTGCACTGCACTGTTATAGTGCTATTATTCCACTTTGTAGTTTACTGAAGCCAAAGACCTCTCTGGCTAGAATTCTAAATGCCCCTCCCTAAGCTGCAAATCCCAGGATTCCATAGGATGTTGAAAGTGAAATAACAGCACTATGACAGTATAGGGCGGAAATGGCCTTAGGCTGAAAGACACAATGAACCTGGAATGCAAATGAATAAGAACAGTCA
Organism: Iguana delicatissima; assembly: GCA_948472985.1. Classification (NCBI taxonomy): domain Eukaryota; kingdom Metazoa; phylum Chordata; class Lepidosauria; order Squamata; family Iguanidae; genus Iguana; species Iguana delicatissima. The sequence continues at coordinate 118,749 of CAOKZL010000698.1, read as the reverse complement.
AGCTGGGAGAGACTGCAGCTGTTTGATCTTGTTTGAGCCTACTGGGAAGGGCAAGACACCACACCTCCCTGCCCCTCTTGCTGAGTTAATGGAGTGTAAACTATTTTTACTTAGCATTCAGTTTGCAGCAATTGAAGTAAGCTGAGAACAAAGAGGTAAAGTGGGAGAAGGAAAGAGAAACTGGGCCGTTTAAAAAGCCCTTTGAAAGTGGGACAAGAGAAGATTGACTGAGACTGTCCCTGTCAAATTGGAGGCTATGTGTGGAAGCTATGAGGGATACACATAGCTGGAGAATCAGTGGCATAGTGAGGGAGGGGCAGAGGGTACAGTCTGCCCTGGGCAGCACTTTTCTTGGGGGGGGCACCACTGTGGCATCCCCAAATCAAATGGAATCCGCCTCCTTAGTCTACCAACATGTCCTCCCACCTGCCTTCCCCTTTTGGTAAGCACCAGCCAGCTGCTTCCATAACAGGCACCTGGCTCCTGGGGCAAACCAAGCTGGAACACCTGCTGGGGACACACACAGGGGGCAGACAGAGGACCTGTTGACCATTTTCCCCCTTACTGTTGGAAGCATAGCTGCTGAGGTGAGCCAAGAGGGCTTCTGTAACCATCGCAGCTGCCATTCCGGACAAAGGACAAAGTGTCCAGCTGCTGGTTCACTTTTTCTCCACCTCCTCGTTAGTATTAATGACCTGGCTTCTTTCTCCATCTCCTTTAGTGCCAAGTGCTGTCGTTTCATGTTTTAAAGCCACCTCAGTTATATTGGGGGGGCAAACTCAGGGACCCACCCCAGCAGCAAAAGCTTTAGCTACACCATGGTGGAGAACTAAGAATTTAATTTCTCTGTAGCATTCTATAGAGAAGAAGCCATAGTCTTTTCTGTTCTTAAGAGTGAGAAGAGTGATCTGATCCATAGTTCAGAAACCAATTTGCTGTTGTGCATCTGACACTTATCCACTTGGTACTCACAGATCCTCACTCCTCTTGGTTAATTCACAAAAGCTGTTGAAAGTCCATGCAGACTAATCCCACCAAAGTCCCAGTGGCAAGCACATGAACTCAAGTACATAAATTGGCTGCCCATCATTGCTTCTTCTGTGGTTAATACGGAATGACAAATTCTCTTTTGGGAATCAAAGACCCTAGCCTAGCATTTGAGTCTGATTCTTTTTTTGGGATTGGTTGTGGCAACCAAAACATGTTTGGGAATTATCCCAGGCATCAAGGAAGTCATGACTGAGTGTTCATTAGTCCAATTGTCTTTTAGAAATGAATTCATGGTAAAGTCTACAACCCTGCCCAAGAAAATCAATGGAAGTTTCAGCATTGAGTTCAGCTGGAACAGAATGTGACCTCAGATTAAACTTTAAGCATTTCAGTAACAAGTGCCCAGGACTAATTTCACTGTCTATGTCTTCTAACCCATGAGCTTGAACAGCGATTCAGTTCAGTAATTTTCAACTTAATTTTCCAGGGGGAGGTCTCTTGAGATGGTAAAGTGTATTACTGCACTTCCTTTAAAAGATAATAAGTAACCCCAGCTGCTTTTGGCATGCCTGCCTTTATTGTTGAGTGGGGACCAAGCTTTCATCCCAAGTCCTGCCTTTATGGCACCATTGGGTGTGAAAGCTGCCAGACAGGGCAATTTCAGTGGACAAAGGGCAAGAAGGGAAGATTTGACAAACTTCTTCCTCTGTCATTCCTCCACCCCTATCTCTTTCCTGCTGTTTATCAGAAGATAAACAGGAGTGATGAAGCAGTGATAGGAAAAAAACATAACTGTTTTGCTTCCTGCATCAGAAGTAGATTTAAAGACTGGTCCTGGACACCAGGCATGGCTGTCTTAAGTGTGGTGGTTCATATTGTAAAAGTATGCCCCACGAGACTTTCAACTCAGATTTATGCGCTGTTGTTGCTGCTGTTATTCTATGCCTTTAAGTCCTTTCTGACCTATAGCAACCCTAAGACAAACCTATCATGGGGTTTTCTGGTGCTGAGATTATGTGAGGCACCCAAGGTTACTCAAGCAGAGAATTGAATGCTGATCTCCAGGGTTGTACTCCAACTCTCAGACCACTACTACGCTGTCTCTCTCTTTACAGTACTTAAAAGCTAGATGATTCTATGGGCATAAGGATAGATTCATAATGAATGAGGCAATGCCACATCAGTCCAAATGGCTCTCTATGCAGAAATAAGCTCCGAATTCCTTAAGTTCAACAGGCCATATTCCTTAGGATCTTCGTTAGGAGTATAAGCTTCTGCTTTTTGTTGAATTGGAGGCAGACTTTCTTATTTTTTTACCAACCTGGTAAAAGCTTTGGCAGTAGTTTCTTGTCCTAGTTTTCATCTGTGAAATGTTGGAGGATATGATAAATCCTACCTCAAGTCTCCTGAGAGGAAGGTCTCCTGCAAATGTTCCAGGCTTCCATGAAATTAGAGATCCTGTGGGAGCCCAGAATTCTTGTGAGAGCCCTCTCCCTTTCAGAGCTTGAGGTGAGCTTTATATAGGCCTGCCTCACATGCTATTGACCTTGCTGGCCTGGGCCTGTAGAGATGGGAGGATAAAGAGTAGAGACTAGCCATGTTTGCAGCAGATGGCACATAGTTCAACATGTCATAGATGAAAACCAGGACATGTGTGGTCGAGCAACAATACAGCATGATCAAAACAGCAAAAGTTATCGGTAAAGAGTGCGCAAGCTAGGCCAGGCTGCAGCTGCTTGCTTTTGCCTGAGCCTACCTGGAAGGGCAAGATTCCACCTTTCCTCTCTTTTCACAGTTTGGGTCTATGTGACCTGCAGGATTATTTCCTCCCATACAATCCGTCCCATATATTCAGGTCCTCTGGGGGCCATTTACTTAAACCAGCCAGGACTAAACTGGCAATGTCACCCAGAGAACCCTTTCGTCAGCCACCCCTAGACTGTGGGATGACCTGCTAGAAGAAATATGCTGTCTGAATTCAAAAAAGTACTAAAGACCTATTTCTTCTGGTAGACCTACCCTGTCTATTTTTAATTGTACTTTTAATTGTATTTTAATTGTACTTTTAAAAAGCAGAGAGAAACTGCGACATTTTACAAGCAGATGAAAGGGGAATAACTGGAACTGTCTTTGCCAGATTGAGACAGTTGGAGGGTCTGAAGTGGAGCCCCACAACCTTTGCATGTAATTGAAATGTTTTGTTTCTGTCTGTTGTTAAATATGATTGATGCCTCCTCTTTCTGCATTCATGAGATTTTTTTTTTAAAGATGCTGTGCTTCAAAGACCAAAAATATGTGTAATTCAGTGAAGACTCAAAACACCCTTTTGGACTGCTGGGCCCTGATAATTTGTATCAGATTCCCCCCATTGTCACCTTCCTCTTTCTTCAACAAAATCCATGGATTGACAAATGTGACATCTCATACTGAGGTCCAAAGGGAATAGTGTTAAGCTGCAACCTGATCAAGATGCCTTCTAACTTTTCAGGTGATCTCTGGCAGAGAAAGTCAAATGTATAGGGTCCCTGCAGTATTCAGTAACTTGTGATCAGTGAGAACTCTCAAAACCTTGGTCTTCTGATCTATGCAATAATGGAGATTAAGGGTGTCAGTAAGTCCATGATCTGGTCAGAGCTTTTGCTTATATATTAGATGGGAAAGCCTCTAGTCATGCTTCTCTGAAGAGATGTTTTAGAGATAGACTAGAGATAAGAACCTGCAGACATTTGCTAGACTATCACTGCAAGCCAATAAAAATGTATTTCTCCCCCTACATCCAAGGATCCATCTTGCACTTGGGAAATAAAAGCTAGTGTTCCATTTAACAGCTATTTTCATTTTGCCCGGAAACAATGAGACCCATTACAAGAGGACTTTTTTTTGTTATTTACTTCAAACTTTTTTGGCCTAGCCTTATGCCCTTTTCATGTGACACAGCCATAGAATATAAGCAGCTTAATTTCATCTGTGTTTTGCCAAAGTGCAGTTTAAAGAAGTGCAGTTCACTCTGATGTTCAAAGCCAGCCCCATACCTTTCAACTTGGGAGGGGCAGTCTTGATTAATTCTATCATCCTACTTTTCAGCTGCTTTTAAAATGACCCAATATCTTTCACCTTCTCCCATTTTGTCCTTTTGTCCTCAGCTTACTTCCATTGTTGCACACTGAGTTCAAAGAGCAAAAAAATAGTTTGCACTCTGTTAACATACCTGGGGAAGGGGAGAGGGATGGGTGGAGTTTTGTCTTTCTCAGCAGGTTCAGGCAAAAGCAAACTGCTGCAGCCTCTTCTAGCTTGTGTATTCTTCCTCATTAATAACTTTGGCTGTACTGTCTACATTTTGTTGTTGTTTGGCTGTACATATCTTGGTTTTCATCTATAAAACGCTGGTGTGTATTTTTCCTTTGTTGTTCTCCTATGCCAGCAGCCACCCAATGTTCACAGCTCTCCAATTAGAGTCTTTATCAGCAACCATAGACAAAGTTTACAGCAGTTTGTCAGCCAATTACTGTTTGTTGGTTCAGCAGTCTGAATCAGTAATAAACGCAGAGTGACAGTCTGAAGGAGTGTCCAGTAGCAAAGTCAGCACATAAGGTGAGGGTCAAGGTTCCCAGAAACATGAGTCAGAGATCCAAATGTAGGATACATTGCTTCCACCAGACACCAGTTGTCTGCAACAGATTTCTTCCCATCCCTCCCCTGTATTTATACGCTCACAACCTCCTACAGCTGTTTGCCTAATTAATACTTCTTCACTATATAAATACTGAGTCTCCTGGGCTCTCCCATTTTTATCTGGGCTAGCTGCAGTAATTATTGTCCTGTTCATGTCTCTGTGTTGTGGCTGTTGGGGAGGGTCCTGTCTGTGTTTGCACCTGAACCTGTGGACTGGGGTATGACAGGTGATATTGTCATTGCTGTGATGTGCGTTCAAGTCATTTCTGACTTATGGCAACTGTAAAGTAAACCTATCATAGAGTTATCTGGGGCTGAGAGTGTGGGACGCACCTAAAGTGGGTTTCCATCGCCAAAGAGGGAATGGGACACTGCTCTTCAGGTCTGTAATCCAGTGTTTAGACCGCAACACCAGTACCCTATGCATCCCTATTCATGAACAAAGGATGCTGTCATCTCAGATATGGCAGCTGGGTACTGAGGGAGAGACCAATATAGTAAGCAGCCTAGCCTATTACTTCTCATCAAGAGCTTTTTCACAGTATTCAGTTATAGCACTATGAGTCCTCTTTAACTGCCAAAGGGGGGAATTAGTAAATTATACAGTAATATTAGAATGCTTATATTCTTTCTGCTGCTAGGAACAACTCAATGGGTCAGGCTTTAGAGCTAGTCAGCTAACTGTACTTCATCAATACCAGTCTACAATAGGGATGCCAGTGAAATCTACCACAGATTGATTTGAAAATTGGATGGAATGGACTTATGAACAGATACATGCAAAACTGATATAGACAAGAAAGGGACTAGTGCCATGACTTGGCGCACATGGTAAATAGATTGCCTTGAAGACCAATGGAATCTCTGACCATTTCCCCCCAACACTGTTATAGTGCTGTTATAGAATTCAGAGGTTTGTTGTTTACTGAGGCCAAAGAGCTCTCTGGCTAAGAATTCTAAATGCTCCTTCCTAAACTGCAAAGCCCAGGATTCCCGAGGATGTGAAAGTGGAATAATAGGACTATAGCATGGTAGAATGGAAATGGCCTCTGTCGCTGGAGGTCTTTAAGCAGAGGTTGGATGTCCATGTTACAGGAGCACTTTGGTTGTGCGCTGCTGCACTGATGGGAGTCTGGACTAGATGGACCTTGAGGTTCCTTCCAGCTCCTACACAGAGGCTTTGGCTTTGGAACATGGCTAGGGCAGAGAAAGGATTGTTTATTTTTTTGGATTACAGATCCCAGAATCTCTCACCTAGCCTGGCTATTTTTGAATTTTTTTTTCCTCTGGAAACTCACCAGCTCCTGCTTCTGAGGTTCCCTACTCCATACATTATAATGCAATTTCATGATTATAACTGGAGGTTGTTTAAGTGTTAAAGCAAATGTGATGTTGATTCCATTTATAATGTACAAAATATTGAAAAACAATTCTCAATGTATACAAACATTTTTGTATTTATGTATTTTTATATTGTAATCTGTCATGTAAAGATAGTTACATAGGCCATTTCCACACGGGCATATTGCCCACGCTAGAGCGACCTCTCCAGGAGGTCTTCTTCACCGGGGTCTGCACTAGAGCAGTTAAAAAAAGTGAGGTTCTAGACCTCAAACTGCTCTAGCGCAGCCCCGAGGGTGGCGCTGTGAGTTTTATAAAAACCACCTTCAAAAGTGGTTTTTATAAAACTTACCCGCGCTGCCCCGTAGCAGCCCCTGGTCAAGAACTGCAGAGACGTGGTAGTGCGTCCCTGCAGATCTGCCCGGGGGCGGGCTTCCGGCTGGCGCGCTGTCCTAATTGGCGGAGCGCCGCCAGAAGCCGCCGGCCGCCATTTTGGGCTCCGCCGGGTGCCACCAGGCGCCGCCGAAATTCGGCGGCGTTTGGAACGGCAGATCCGCGCTCTTCGGAGGGACGGAGCAACCTGCTCGCGGGTAAGGTCCACCCCTGCATGTGCAGCCCCGTTTCGGCCCCGCCCCGTGAGGAAAGGGCCATAGTTTGTGGCTATTTTTATTTGTCACAGTTCTTGCTTTATTCTTTTTTCTTTTTTGCATTTTTCAATAAAAAGTAATAATAAAAAAATGTGATCTCAAGTTTATTAACAAGCAAGTCTCACTGAATTCAGGCTGTCTTTTGCCCTTGTATTCGTGCTTTGGATTATGAATCAACTTTATTCATTGATATACCAGCTTAGTGCAATGGCCAATTGTGGATGTTAGTCCCCCTGGCTTTTTTCCCTGAATACGTCTAAACTGTAAAAAGTTCTGTGCAACTCAAAAGATCAAGTACTGAATGATGAATATTGACTGCTCTTAACAAAGGTATTTTTAAAAAGTTCTCCCCAATGGATTCTGTTCCAAGAAATCACCATGATTTTCTGTTTCAAGAAACAACCTAGAACAGTAAATAACTCTAGATATTCATTATTCTCTTTTTCTTTCAAGACAGAGTGAAGGTGTTTTCTCTTGCTGCATCCTCATATGTGCTTAGTTCAATGTATAAAAGTTGCTTTAAAAGGGAACAGTTTGCTTTTTGGTGCTGAGGCTAGTAATTCTCCAGTCTGCCTTTTTTTTTTCTCACTTTTGTTTCTTATGTCCTTTTGTACCACAGCTATCCCCTGTTAATTATTGTGGCCAAGACATGCATATCCTTAGCATGGCAGGGAGGGGAGAGGTGAGCCAGGCTAAATCCCACATTGCCTGCAGAGTGATTTGATAAGGGCTATGTGACTGGGATTGTCGGGAGACAATTTACTTTTCATTTTGCATCCCCAGCTCATCCCTGCTTTTCCATTCTACGTGGTGTGAAAACATGCCTGCATATCTTTGATATAGGAGGTGCATTTGGGGAAATCTCATGGAAATGGAAAGAGGATTTAATGCAAATCCCTAAAAATAGAAATAGCCATGGTGACACAAAATGAGAATTCAGCGGAGGCTTTGGTGGGGTCTGTGGTTTTCTTCCATTGGACAATAACATATTTTAAAATGAGATCCTCTGCCATTCAGGGGCTGGCTTGGTCCTGTTTGTTGCTTTCAGAGCAGGAAGGATCTCTTTTGTGAAATCACATTAAACCCGTGCCCAACCAGTCTGTTTAATCCAAGTACCTTCCCCAGGAGGAGAAAAGCAGGTGGGGGTAAGGAAACTAGGTAGCTTTGTCTGAACAGTCCATTTAACTTATAGGATTGTAATTTGACTGTCACGCTGGATGTAGAGTCTGGGGACTGCAGTCCATAAAAGTTGGCCCTGCAGGCTCTGATTCAATGCATGGTTCAGTGTGGAGTTAAACTTCCTCTCAACACATTTCTCTCTATATTTTAGCTTCTTCCAGTTAGGTTTCTCTTAACTTCAGTCTAAGGTTATAAGGAGTGATATGGCTTTCCCAAGATCATCACCTGGATATACGCTTCACTCAAGGAGACCACAGTTTTGGAGACATCCTCCCTTCCTCAAGCTGTCAATTCAGTCCCAGGACTCCAGTAGCATGTCCAAATGGCAAGGCTGTGGTAGTGTGAGGTTTCCCAGAAATCTACTCATAAGGAGAGTACATAATTCCTCATGATTTCTGGATTAACACTGATACCTATGGAGAGATGAGTCAACAATATTAATTGTGAACTTTCCTAGTTTTAAGACGGGACAGTGTTGAAGCAACAGCTAATGTAAGCACAGCCCTTTCAGTTCTGGTTGGATAACCCCGTTTCTATCTGCTTCTTGTGATTTCTTTTAAGGCAGAATTTTAATTGTGTATGTGCGCGCGTGTGTGTGCGTGTGCACCTTCAATTTGCCAATCAGCTTATGGCAACCCCATGAATTTCATAAAGTTTTCTTAGTCAAAGAATACTCAGGGTTGGTTTTTGCCATTTCCCTCCTCTGAAATACAGCCTACAGAAGCTGGCATTTTGTGGTGATCTCACAGTCAAGTACTAACCAGAGCTGACACAGCTTAGATTCCAAAGTTAGCCAGGATCTGATACCTTTAGGTGGAAAGAAAAGAGCAAGAAGATGGGAAACTGATTTTCTGAATTAAGAAAAAAACAACACCCTTTACCTTCTGGATATTTTGGATTAATATTCCTATCTATGATTCTATGGTTTTATCAGCCCTAGTCAGCATGATCTATGATTGGGGTTTGTGGGATTTGCAGTCTAAATCATCTGGTTGGTCCCAGCTTGTCTACCTTTGCTCTAAACAGTCCAGAGTGAAACTCAATAGTGTCATTCAGGTGTTGTGCCTGATCAGGAAATGTGTGCAGGAGACAGAAGGGTGTATATCGTGGTCATGGCCCCACAACATTCCATGCATGTTAGATTTACTCTCATTGCCTAAAGTGAAATTCCATGCACACTCATTCACCAGAAGCAGAAAGCTTCACATAGTCTGAAACAGTGCTTATATCAGGATTCCTATTTACACAAAGAGTAGTATTTGTATTCAAGCGAATGTGATATTAAAATGACGTAATGAGCCCAAATCAGGGATGCACAACATGCAATTTGTGGGTAGCATGTGATTCTGTCACCTGTTCAGAGGAGAATTACTATTCCTGGAAGCCTCCAGGAATGGCATTTTTCTTTTAAATCAAAGTGTGCAATCTTGCTGTTGTGAAAAAAAAGAGAAGTTTCGATATATTTTTAGAAGGGGTGTGATCTGTAGCAGATCCTGGGCATAGGGAAGCAATATGGGCACCCAAAACCTTTGCATGTGTACCTCTGAGAATGCAACCCAAGTCAAATAAGCTCTGATGAAACCAACCATGTGTTAGTGACCACAGGACAGAAGAAGAAATCTAGCTATTCTGATCCTGCCCCACTGACTTCTTGAGCTACACATGGAACACCACCAGGTTGAGTGTGGAACAAATCAAATGCACAGTACCCAATGATGGATGGTGTTTTTGATCATTGATTCAGTAGCTTGAATTCTGTTGTTATCCCCACACTAAAGAAGACACATGGAGTCAATGGGATTTGTATGTTGACTCATCATTCAACAGTCGATTCAATCAGCTTATTCTAGGTGTGATTAAGCAATAGAATTCAGGTCCATGTGTGCATAGAAGCCTAGTCATGTCCTTAATGTATTGGGAAAATTATTGATTACTCATAATACTCAGAAACAACTGCCTTGGGTACTCTATGTCTTTAATTAAAGAAGCTTATTAATAACCTTCGAGAGACTAACAAAAAAAATCAGTTCATTATTTTCAGAGATATGTGTTTATGATATGAATCAAATTAATGTAATGATCCAAGTGCAATAGAATGAATGAGACTTCCCTCTATGGAAGGAAAGTAGTTTAATTAAAGGTAAATAGTTTTGATGTATTTGTCACCTTTTTTCCCCTGGGGCACAAAGCATATGCTGATGTAAAAAAATAGTAGCTGATGGTGCTCAGACAGTGTTTTGGTGCCCCGTGACAAATTGTTGCCTCAGTGGTAATAGCTAACAGGCTAGTGCTAAAACTCTGAGAACAGATGGGAGCAATCTTGATTTAGAGAACTGAGTGGCTCTAAGACAGTGGTTCTCAACCTGTGGGTCCCCAGATGTTTGTGGACTTCAGCTCCCAGAAGCCCTGAGCATTGACCATAGTGGCTAGGGCTTCTGGGAGCTGAAGTCCACGAACATCTGGGGACCCACAGGTTGAGAACCACTGCTCTAAGACATGTCATGTCTGGGGATGCAAATCTTTCCTTATTTAATTCCTGCAAGCAAAGGCAGCTATGAAGGAACTAGATAAGATCCCCAAGTGTAAAGAAATATAATTAAACACTGAAGTCAGAATCACTCATGCCATACTACTTCTGATTTCTGTGTATGGTTTGAAAGCTGGACAGTGAAAAAAGCTGACAGGAAGAACATCAACTCATTGGAAATGTGGTGGTAGACAAGAGTGCTGCAGATACCATAGACTACCAAAAAAGAAAAAGGAAGAGGGAGGGAAGGAAGGAAAGAAGGGAGGAGGAGGGAGGAAGGGAGGGAGGAAGAAGTCTCAGATCAATTAAAGCCTGAACTCTCACTAGAGGCCAAGATCACTAAACTGAGGCTGTGGCACTTTGGATATATCCCGAGATGGCATAACTCACTGGTCAAAGCTAATGCTCAATAAAGTAGAAAGCAATAGGAAAAGAGGAAGACTGTGCTATAAATGCATTGATTCAATCAAGGAAACTATGGCCTCAAATTTGCAAGATCTCAGCAAGGCAGTCAATGGTCTGATCTCTTAGAGGCCTCATTCATATGGTTGCTCTAAGTTGAAGTCAACTCTACAGCAAACAACAACTACAATGTAAGACTCAATAATTTCAGCAATATTCTCCCCAGTCCAAAAGAATATAAACATTTCTGTATAATTTTCAGCACCATTCATTGCTTTAGGACTCCTTCTGGCAAAATTTATTTCCACAAAAATATGAGTATATTTTTGCCCCCAAAACATGTTTTATGTCCAAAAATAACACATCATTTTTCAGTATGTTCTGAAATTTGCATAAATATACATTCCTGTTCAGAAAACCACCTGTAATTTTTTCCGCAAAGAAAACATGCCTCGAGGGGCATTTTTTTCTGCCTATGTATGGTATCTTACATTTCTCCCTCTTGAAATTCATTTTGTTAATTTTGACCCAGCTCTCTAATCTGTTAAGCTCTTTTTGGATTCTGATCCTGTACTCTGGAGTATTAGCTAGCCTTCCTAATTTAGTGTCATCTGTGAAATTGGTAAGCATGCCCTCTAGTCCATCATTCAAGTGATTGATAAAGATATTGAATAGCACTGGGCCCAGGATAGCACTCTGTGGCATCCAACTAGTCACTTTTCTAGAATGTAGAAGAGTCACTGATGAGCACCCAGTTATATATCCACCTAACAGAAGCATTGTCTAGCCTACATTTTACTAGCTTGTTTGCAAGAATATCATGGGGGACCTTGTCAAAGGCCTTACTGAAATCATGATATGCTACCTCTACAGCATCCCCTTCATCTACCAAGTTTGTCACTTAATCAAAAAAAGAAGAAGAAGAAGAAGAAGATAAGATTGATCTGTCGTGACTTGTTTTTGAGAAACCCATCTTGACTTTTAGTGATCATGGCATTCCTTTCTAAGTGGTTACAGACTGTCTAATGATCTACTCTAGATTCTTTCCTGGTATTGGTGCCAGACTGATGGGGCAGTAATTGTTTGGGTCCTCTTTTTTCCCTTTTTGAAGATGAGGACAATATTTGCCATCTTCCAGTCTGCTTGGACTTCTCCTGTTTTCCAGGAATTTTCAAAGATTATTGCCAGTTCTTCTGAGATTACTACTGCCAGTTCTTTTAATACCCTTGGATGTAGTTCATCTGGATCTGGAGACTTGAATTAATTTAGAATAGCCATGTATCCCTGTACTATCTCTCTGCCTATTTTGTGCTACATTTCCCCTACTGCATCATCTGCTGCATTTTTCCCATGTAGAGCAATATTTTCCTTTTGGGACAAGACTGAAGCAAAGAAGGTGTTGAGTAGTTCTACTTTTTCTCCGTCTCCTGCTAGCATTTCCTTATCTTCTCTGCTTAGCGGCCTTACCATTTCCTTCTTCTTCCTTTTGCTGTGGACAGAACCAAAAAAAGCCCTGGTTATTGTCTTTAACTTCTCTAGCATGCCTGAGCTCATTCTGTGCTTTAACTTTTCTAATTTTCCTTCACATAACAGGTAGCAGGAATATAAGTGGAAAACCAACAGAAACTGCTGCTTCCTAATTTATTTTCCTAGGTAATTCAAACAATTTGTAATACTAAAATCTGCATTGTTAATGACTTGGCTTTTCTAGCTGTATTGATCACTCAGCTTTATCACTTTCTCCATGGGTTAAAAAACACTTATGCCGTAATTTATTTGCTTCTTGTATTTTTAATGCTGTATTTTATTCTTTTATCTCTCATGAATGCCTAGAAAACAGAAGCTATTGGAAAAATACAAGTGCACAAAGGGATAGCTATGAGAAAAAGAGAAATAAATAAATATACACATGATTGTTATCTGTGGATAACAGAAGAATTTTGTTGGAGTAAGGTCCTGGTCCTGCAAGGCCAGGGGTTGGGAAAATATATTAAAAAATTTCTTCTCCTGGCCCCAGACAAGACCAAAAATGTGATGAGGTTGCCCCCGTGCTATCTAGGGATTGTTAGGACTTATTTAGGGGCAAAATGTAAGAAGTACACTAGGGGGATGTGGCTCTTTAATGTCCTTTGGGGAAAACAATATGGTCACTTAAACTTGCAGTTACCCATCCGTGTGCTAAGCCCAAACAGCCACCAGATTTTAGAGCAGTTACAATGAACTAAGTTGGATGACAACGGTGGAAAAGTTCAGCTTTGTGCAGTTTGCTTGGAATTTGTGCTGCGTTACAGTGAAGCAGCCGGCTCCTGACTTTGGCATCTGGACTGACAATAAGGGCTAAGACAAAAATCATACCTACTAAAGTATCCAAGAAGCAGCAAAAGAGATCACTGCAGATGATGAAATGCTTGGGCTGTTTTGGAAACAGATGCTACTGCACAAAGCAATGAAAAGATAATGAAAGAAGCCCTGGGGATTGTCCTTGCCCACCAAAAAAAAATATAGACATAAGTTTATGAACATCAGAGTAACCTACATGCCAATAAAATATTTGGTTTTTCAGACTGAAGTACATGCAGTATGTGAAAACATATTTTTCAAGCCACTGGTGGAATAACGCAGTTAATTCATTTCAGTTACAATCTTCAATCACTGATGTATGTGAAAGGGGGAAATTCTGATGAAATATTTCACATCCCAGCCTATTTCATTACTCTTACTATTTTCTCTTATTGTTTTGTACCCTCATTTTTTTTGTCCCCCTTCCCTTGTTTTTTCTTTCTGTTTTTTTCTTTCTGTTTTAGCTCTCATGGCGATGAAGGAAATCTTGATCTGATATGTTAAATATGGTAATACTACCCCCTGACCCACTGAGCTGCAATATAATATTATGAGTCATCCATATTGTGATGCAATATACTTGGAATTGTTTGATCTTGAATGAACAATTAAGGTCTGTTAATTTTGACAATGACCGGCTCCTGGCAGAGAAAAAAAACACTAGTAGAAGTGATTTGTTAATATGGATCAATCTCTCTGTCTGTATTTCTAGACCCTCTGTGAAGATGTGATGGCTGCCACGGGCACTATCATGATGAGCGCCTGATTTGATTTGATTTAGGGCAGAGCTAGTTCCAGGTCAAACATCTCTCACAAAAACTTCTTCGAGCCTTGTTTTCCCTTGCAAATGTATACGGAGATTTTGGGGCACTTCAGAGGGAGGGGTAGCTAAACATTCTAATTTGGAGGCAGTGGGGAGCAATATAATATGAAAAGAATATATATTTTTTTCATTGACATATAACAAAACGGCTGCGCTACCGTATTAATAATGCAGCCAAGCAACATGAAATTTACCACTGTACCACTGAAAGGAGTAGTTTGTGAAGGACAGGAATAACGCTTGAGAGAGAATGTGTGCACATACATCTATGTGGATGGGCTTAACCAGGGCAGAGCTAGGCTGGTCTGGAGAGGTCAAGACTTTTAGGTGGCTAATCTGTTAGAACTACCCTAGACTGCATCTGGTTCCTGAGAAGTGGAAAGGATGAAGAAGATGGTGGCGTCTTCTCCTATAGAATTGGACACTGAAAAAGGAGGTGGGTGATATGAAGCCTGACTAATGTTCTGAATACTTGGTGGAGCAAAGGCATTTTGGGAGGAGGCACTAGAAAAAATGTCTGTTATATCACACCACAGGTGATTTTCCCAGAGTACCTCCTTCACAGGTTTTCAGTGGCTTACACAGGTTTAAGTTGTTGTTGTCGTTGTCATTGTTGTTGTTGTTGCAGGGGGTCAGAATTCATAACTAATCTTGTGAGATGACCAAACATGCCCCCAAAACCCATCATGTAGTTACTGGAGATCTCCACAAACGCAACAGTTTCCTGGTTGATGGGGAGCGGGGGGCAGAGAACCATCCAGCTATGTCCTTATACCTGGATACACAGCACAAACATCATCCTCCAGGACCTCTGGAGGACCATAGGAAGTCCCAGATGATGCCTCTTCAATGTGTGAACAGCAACATAGCTAGATGCTTTTCTGCTTTGCCTGTGCTCTGCACCGGCCACTATATTGGCATTTAAGGGGTGCTGTAGCAACAAAAGGGTAGATTTGGAGCAGTGAGAGGTATGATATTTCATAGTTCCACCTGTGAAAAACTTCACCGTATGTTTCCTGGTGCAGCCACAGTTGCTTGGCTTCAGTGGGCATTCAAAACAACAGCTGGGCTTTGTACTGACCTACCTCCTATTTCTTTCTTGGATGCCTGCAAGCAGAACAATTGAATGATAGCTGCCATTGTCTTTGTCTCTTCTCCTTTCAAGGCAGGGAGAGTGCACAGTTGGAGGGGGGTTGAGGGGTGAGGCTACTGGGGGAAGGGCAAAATCAGGACATTCTGTTTCCCCTCAAATTCTCCCCACTCCAAATGACATTCTTTTTCAGCCCCTTTTTCTAGCCTCTCAGTGATTTAAAATTTTACTTTAGAAATGCAGTTGAGGAATCCAGACAAGGGGACAGGCAAAGTTACTAAGGGAATATGAACATTGGCCTAGTGTAGTGGTTTGAGTACATGACTAGGGCCCTTTTCGCATGCCTTTTTTTTGCGCGAGCGCCCCTTGAGTGTCGCATGAATGGAAGCGTCACTCCATATGACGCACTCCCACTTGCGCGACACTCACGAGGCTAAAGCGGGGTGTGCGTGCATTTTCTTATTTTCGGCTGTAAGCCGAAAATGCTGCGCGCTCGCACAATGCTCGTGGCGCTCTCGTGTGTTTACCTGCGTGTGGTTCTTCGGCGAGCTGGGCAGGTCACGTTTCCTTCCTCCAGCGCAGCCTACCGCTCCCAGACTGTGCTGTGGAAGGAAGGGGTAGGGCGCTAGAATGACAGTCGCACTAGCAGGAAGCGACCTGTGGTAGGAAGAAGCGGGGAAGCGGCAGCATTCCGAATGAGGCTTCTCGTGCGAGCCACCCTCCCCCGTCGTGCAAATGGGTAAGGTGCAAAAAAGGCCTAGTATTCTGGGTTCAAATCCTCTCTGAGCCATAGAAGCCCATGGGGGTGACATTGGGCTAGTCATACTCTCTCAGCCTCAGAGGAAGGCAATAGTAAGCCTCCTTTGAATAAATTTTGCCAAGAAAACTTTAGGATAGGGTCTCCATAATTGGAGTCATTTGAAGGCATTGAAGAACAACAAATGTGAATGATTTTCCGTGTCTAAGGGCTTTATCACATAAGACAAATAAATAATGCTTAACAGCTGAATAACTGTGTCTTTGGCTGGAACTTATCACATTACCTCATTCCTTTTTTGTTGATCCCCTGATGGGAGACCATTTGGAAAGCATTTCTTTTACATAGGAGGTTATTAACAGACTTTTTTTGTGTTTGTAAAAAAATGCTTTCCAAATGGTCTCCCACTGGGAGAACAGAAGAGGAATACAGTAACGTGATAAGTTCCAGCCAAAGATACTAATGTCCTGCAGTGAGTGTGATTTATCTGCCTCATGTAATAAAGTCCTAACTCTCTAGAGTGCAAGGAATTTGAGAATTGAAGGGAAATTTCATGGGGAGGCAGAGTTCTTATTTGTTCTGTACGAGTGTGGTGTATTGGTATAAGTGTTGGACTATGACCCTGGAAAACGGGGTTCAATTCTTTGCTTGGTCATGGAAACCCACTGGGTGACTTTGGCCTCATCACATGTTCTCAGCACTAGAAAACCTCACAATGGGTTCACCTCAGGGTCATCAAAAGTTGGAATGACTTCAAGGCACAAAACAGGAACATAGCTACATTTCTCTTTCTCAGCCTCTTTCTTTCTCTCAGTGTCCCAATCTCTCTCTGCATATGTGTGTGTATTTGTGCAGGAGGGCCACCAGCACTGAAAAGCAACCATAAGAGCTGTTATTTCAAAAAGAACAGACCCTCCTAGGGCTTGTGATGATAGTGGATGGCTGCTGTAGGAAGCCATTTCTCTTTCTTGTTCCTGAGCTGCAGTCCCCTAAACTCTGCCCCTGGAGGTTGTTGTGCATTTTCCAGGCTTTGAGGTCATGTTCTATTAGTATTTTCTCCTGATGTTTCACCTGCATCTGTGGCTGGGATCTTCAGAGGATCTGGTGGCATGGAAGTGAGACAGAGTATATATACTTGTGTAGTTCCTGGGTGGGAGGGAGCAATTTGCATGTGTTACAGTTGGACTGTGTGATGGCCTATTGTTAAATGGGATATTCCCCAGGGTGTATTGTTAGTCAAGGGATATGCATAACAGTGTGTTAAGTATATTACCAACCCATTGTATTGTTCCCTGTAGAGGGACCTCCAGAGTCTGGGTGGTGTTCACTGGCATGTTTTTGAGTCTTGATTTTAGCATTCTTCAGTACTGGTAGCCAAATCTTGTTTACTTTCCGAGTTTCTTCTTTCCTGTTGAAATTGTCCATGTGTTTATGGATCTCAATGGCCTCTCTGTTAGTCTGACATAGTAGTTCTCAGAATGGTCCAGAATTTCTGTGCTTTCAAAAAGCATTCTGTGTCCAAGTTGGTTTATAACATGTTCTGCTACTGCTGATTTTTCTGGGTGGATCAGTCTGCAGTGTCTTTAGTGTTTTTTGATTTGTGTTGGACGCTGCATTTTGTAGTCCCTAGGTAAACCTGCCCACAGCTGCAAGGTATGTGGTAAACTCCAGCAGAAGGTAGAGGATCCCTCTTGTCCTTTCCTGAACATAGCATTTGTTGAATTTTCTTGGTCAGTCTGTAGATTGTTTGGAAGTTATGTTTCTTCATCAATTTCCCTATATGGTCAGTGAACCCTTTGATGTATGGTAAAAACACATTCCCTTTGGTTGGTTGCTTGTCTTCACTGCTATGTTTTTTTTTCAAGTCTTGAGGCTCTTCTGATGTCCAACCGGAGTAACCATTGACCTGTAGAGCCCAGTTTAGATGGTTCAGTTTGTCTTTCAGGAAGTGGGGTTCACAGATTCTTTTTGAGTGGTCTTCCAGAGTTTTTATTGTGCTCCTTTTTGTCCTGGGTGACGGTTGGAGTTTTTGTGTAGATAGTCAGCGTGTGTAGGTTTTCTGTAAACTGTACCCTGGGAGATATCCTATTTCACAATAGGCTGTCACAAAGGCCAACTGTAACACATACAAATTGCTCCCTCCCACCTGGGGACTACACAAGTATATATACTCTGACTCACTTCCATGCCACCAGATCCTCTGAAGATGCCAGCCACAGATGCAGGCAAAATATCAGGAGAAAATACTAATAGAACATGGCCTCAAAGCCCGGAAAACCCACAACAACCTATGGATTCTGGCCGTGAAAGCCTTCGACTTTACATCTGCCACTGGACTTTAATCATCTGATTCCCCCCCTGGTCCTATATTTTTCAAGCAAAAATGCAGACATTCTTCTGCCAAAAGATGTGAAGCACCTCAAGTCTGTTAGTCTTCTGCAGAATGATTGCCCTTGGGATATTCATTCTAGCTTCAGCCTGTGCAATGCTTCCTCAGATGAAAGCCATAGCTCCAGGAACTGAATACAGCAATAGTAATAGCAGTAGGGTTTTTTTTTTTAATGAAAAATATGAATGTGAAGATTTCTCTTGCTTCAGTGCTCTGAGAGTCCATTCGTTTAGAGGAGACTGCCATCATTCCTAGAAGATGAACCAAAAATTGCAGGAAGAAATTAACGACTAAGAAGTTTCATCTCTATATCTTGCAGCTCATCAGCTTGGAAGTGATGAGAAATGTCCAGCAATTTGTCTAGTTCATCCCATAAATGAAAAACCAGGCCTTTTAAGTTCCACTTCCAAAGCAGGAGTCTTATATTCATAAACACAACAAATGAGTTTTCAGTAGGCAACAGCCCATCTAAACACTGAGGGCCATATGCCCTTGATGATAACCTTTCAAGAGCCATGCATGGCCAGCTGAGTTGGCTGTTGTCAGTGATGAACATGGCTACAGTCTTCTTTTCTTTTCTCTCCCCCTCATTTGTCAATTCAGGGAAAGCTTATTTTTTAATTCAGTTGCACTGCCTCATCACTGAATTTATGTAGGATCTGAATATTGTTCCTTTCCATTTGTATTCCTTCTATGTTTTCCTACTGATTCCTCTGTTCTTCTCTTAACTCCCCAAATCCATTAAAAAATGAAAGATGGAATAGCAGGCGCATGCCTTTTGATGATTAACATTGAGAGCCCATTGAATAAATGACCAATTATTTAATTAATTAATCTCCCTTCTCCCAATAAGCAACCCAAGCTCACCCCAACAAAGATTAAAAGGAAACAGAGCTAGAATCCAATGCTAAATTGTAGACTACAGTTCAAGGGAAATAGATAAGCTTTCCTATTAAAAGCAGTGCTAGTTTTAAACAATTTAAAAGCATTCAAAACACAATAATGAGGAAAAATTTTATAATGTGTTGCATGACAGATTACTTTTAAAATATAATTTTCCAGGGTCTCCTGTCAGCCAAAAATCTTCCACAGTAGGTAGTAAAAAAACTGCAAATGTTTTAAAACGTAGCAATTGCCAACAGCATCAATGAATTGTTGCCCTAGAAATGAGAACATCCAGGAAATTAACAGAAGTAAAAACAGTAAGAAAAATTGTAGGAGACTCAGCTGAAAAGCCAACCAAGTAGGAAGGTCAGCTGAATGTCCTGGTAGAAACCATTTCACAATCCGGAACTGATAAGGCCTAGTTGCTAGTCACTTCCTCTTCAGTTCTGAAGTCAGTAGCAGTTGTAACATGGACTGTGGTTCAGATCCTAATGAAAGGTAAGATTCATACGAGAGCAGAGACTCTTGGATGCCCAAGACTTCTCTCACCTGGTCTTCTATTTCCCTCTACCCTCCAACAATCAGTGACCATTTCATGGCCACTAAGAATGCTCAGCCTGCCTTCAAGTTGTTATTTGAGAGGGGCGTCTCCCCTAATTCATCCACACCTTTGAAGACTGTGCTTCGGCAAATCTTGGGATCCCACAGTCCTTATGATATCTCATCTTGTGGAAACCTACAAAAGGAATTGATCTCACAACCTGCACATCAGAAACAGAGACTGATGTTTCAAAGATGTTTATGAGTTAGGGCAGAGCTTTCCAAACTGTGTTGTGACACGTTAGTGTGTCAGCTGCAGTGTGTAGGTGTGTTGCAGGAATGTAACGGATGGAGGGACTGCCTCTCCCACTGCCATGGTGGGATAGGCCCGGGTGAAGGGGCTGTTTTTGCTGCTGCGGCTGCTGCCCCAGGCTGAGGAAGACCATGGTGAGAGTGGTGGCAGTGGCAGTGGACCAGGTCTGAGTGGAGGGACTGCCTCTCCTGCCACTGCTGCCACTGCCCTGGGCTGAGGAAGACCCCAGCGGAGGTGGTGGAGGCAGCAGGCCAAGCTTGGGTGGAGGGTCTGCCTCCACTTACTGAATTACTTACTGAATTATTGTGTCATGAAATTATGCATGTCTAAAAAGTGTGTCACCAACCTGAAAAGTTTGGAAGGCTCTCGGTTAAGGTGTAAAGTGTTCTGATTTAATTACTTCTGTTTGGGAGAAGGGAGAGATAAATTGTACTCAGCAGCCCACCTGATCATGTTAAAAGTACTTTGTTATGGAGTAAATTGGAGGCCTTTAGCTTGGATGATGGAATGCATCTTTTTCAGCAGACAGAAGGCTCACAATGAAAACCTGACAAGTTCAAAAACAATAAAATAAAAATGCAAGTACAACCAATGCATGATGTAAAAGTAATTGTTTTTCTCTTCCACCTCGCCATCTTTTTTCCCCAGCATGGCCATTTCCTGGCTTATAGAGAGCAGGGAGAGGAGCTAAGAAATATCCAGAAATTTTCCTGTAATTGGATGCACAGCAACAGGTATCCTCCATGACCTTCTGGGGATCCTCTAAAGGTTCTGGAGAGTGATGTAATTGCTGTGCATTTGGCTATAGGAAAATAGCTGGATGCTTCTCTACATCTCCCCTGATTACTTACCCACCAAGATATGGCCATATGGGGCAAGGGTGCATCAGAGAAAAGGTGGGTTGGGAAAGATTTTGGGCATGGTACAGTTGGTACAGAATGCTGTCCTTTACCAAAAAAAGAATAATAATGGTGTAACTTGGATATCAATAACAGCATGCTAGCTGTTATTTTCTTTCCACAGGTGACATTTGGAATGATGAATGTGTTAGAATTATTGTAACGTCTACTGAAGGATGGGAGGAAACCTGGGGTCTATGTGTAGTTGAGTTTGAAAAAAATCCAAAATCCACAAAAGAGCAAAATCTTTATTGGCCAGCTGGAATGCACCAAAACACATCATGTGAGCTTTCAAAGCTCTATGGGTTTCTTAATCAGGCAAGGGATGTTTAAAAAAAAAATCATACAAGAAAAGAAAGGTGATAAGGGTAGAGTCACAGGCCTACATCTTGTATCAAATGTTTCTGTTGCAGTTCAATTGTTCTAATAGGAACTTAATATAGGCAAAGGACACTCCACTTCTTAGTCATGTAGGGACCAAGGATGAAAGGTAATAAAAGACAGGCATTAAAATTTCAGCTCTAATAACAGAAAAATAACTTTCCTTGAGACCCAGGTTGTCCCTGGTTGCATGATTGAGCTCCCATCCATGATGCATGATGCATTTTGCAAGAGGTATTTTGTGCATTTTGGTTGACCAATAAAAGTTTTGCTCTTAATGGATTTTGGCTTTTTTTCTTCGTATTTTGCAGAAACGCCAATGTCGCTACCGTAGAATATGTTTCCAAATATCAAGTTAAAATATTTTTATGCCGTTAGGCTTTTAGAAATTGACTGGGCTGGGCTTTAAATGCTGTGCGGTGCTGTTTTTTTTTTTTTTTTAAAGGTTTTCATGTAGCCTTTTAATGACGTTTTGGTTTAAATATGCTGTTAGCCACCTTGAGAGAAAGGTGGGATATAAATGAATAAAATAATAATCACAGTAATAACAACAACGATAATAATAATTGAAGATGCCTTTCCCTTCCCCTCTTCACTTTCAGTATTTTGTGGAGCCAACTTTTGACTCGCAAGAGTTGCAAAATCTAAACTCTGCTTTCCAAGGCACATGCTCTCTTTCCTTCTCAATCACTTCTTAACTTGATAAGGATTTTCCAATCAGCCCCTTTTATTATCGGCTGGCAATATTAATTCAGGATGTATTCATGTTGAACAGTTCTATCTTATCAGTAGAAGGAGTGGCGAACACAATGGAAGTGGTAATATTCTTAGACTATAATTATATTCACACTTCATGTGCCACTGGAATTGCTTGCAAGTTAAAAATAGGGAGCAGGGGAGTTGTTGTATCTGTGGATTAGCAATGAAAGGGTACTTATTATCAGCTTTGGCAGATGGGAATCTCTCCAGTGAAGACTTTACATTATTATTGCCACTGTAGAGTCACTCAGCCAAAGTAAGTTGAGTGGTAGAGCCATCAATGCAGGATTTTTGGGGCAGAGAGAGACACGGACCCTAAATCCAGCAGTGCTTATGTACCCCATTTGGGAGTAGGGGAATTAATTAATACACATTGACATCTAAACATCTCTCCTTCTTGAGCTGTTAAATTCAGCACCTCAGATTACTTAAATTTGCCACTGAATATGAGTTCTGACTTCTGGAACCATCTATTAAGAACATTGTTGGTCATTACTGTTGTTGTTGTTTATAGTTGTTGTTGTGTGCCTTCAAGTAATTTCTGACTTATGGTGACCCTAAGGAAAACCTATCATGGTTGTTTCTGGTTCTAAGAGTGTGTAATGCACCCCAGGTCACCCAGCGGGTTTCCATAGTTGAATGGAGAATTGAACCCTGGTCTTCAATGTTGTAATCCAATGGTCAAACTGTAACTCCACTGTTCTGACAATCTAATTGGGATATATATATATATATATATATATATATAGGCAGATATGTTTAATTGGCATAAAATAGAAATCACTTACAGTGACTGGATAAGGCCATGTGGAAGAGGAACTGACTGGAAAAATAGGTCAGAGATGATCTCAGAGCATTGCTGAGCTCAACTTAATGGCTCTTGCAAGGAGAACAAAAGGTATTTCAGAGAAGAGCAAAACCCCCTGTGGCTTGCATATCCTCTGGAAAACAAAACTGGCTACCCACTTAATTTGACACTCAGTTGCTGGAAAATTCAAAGAAAGAGTTTTTGGTTGATTGATAACTCTGGGTCAGAAAAATAGGAAGATTTCAAACAAATCCATAATTGCACCATCTTCACACCTATTCTTTTCCTGATCCCTGATCACACTGCCATAAAAATCTTTTACCCCATCTGACTGATTTGGCCATTTGTCCTTTCCAAGGAAAAGGGTCTGCCCCCCCCCAAGCCAGGGATATTCTGCCCTATAATTGTGTTTCTTTTGGGGCTTAGGCTAGCTTTTTCTCTCTCCGTCTCTCCCTCCCTCTCTCTCTCTCTCTTTCTCTCTGTCTTTTTGTCTGCCGATCTGTCCTGGTGTTTTCCTGAAAACAGCAGCCTTCAGGATCAAGTGCAGTATATTTGTTTTTGCCCCTTCAAATCTTCACTCTCTTAAGGTTTTCAAACTTAGTAGTCCTTGTGTGCTTGCATGAGTGAATGCTTTGTGTGTGAACAGGAGGAAATTTTGCCAAGTACACTAAATAAAAGACCATCTAAAAGGACACTTGACTTCTCTCTTTCTCATGCAGTCTGACCCTGTAAACATAGGATAAAAGATCTCACTGTGTTGCCCTGCCCTCTGTTTTGTCAAGCAGTGCTCTGCTAATTTCCCCAACCTTTGTAAAATCCGGGTGTCCCCCAGGGATCCGCAGAAGCCAGAGTAACAAAACCACTACACCATGTTGGTTTTCATCATTGTACAGTAGTCCCCTGTTATCCGCAATTTCCCTTTGCAAGATTTAGTTACCCATGATCAACCTCTTCCTTCTCAGAATTGCCTTCCTTGTTCTTATCCTCTGCTACAATCTGTGCCTTGGCGTCTGGGTGATGGTACCCATGCAGCCTGCTTCAGGCCCTGCCAACTGCATCCTGCCTCTCTGCCTGCGCACGCTCCACTTTAACTGCTCCTCTGCCAGCACTGACCCAGGAGACAGGAGACAGCTCTGGTATCACTGGAATTAGAATCATTGGCCCTTTAGCTTCCCAGGGACCACAGAGAGGCTTCATCCCTGGGAAGCTTGAGGGCTGCTTATTGTGGGATTCAGTACTATGTACAGTTTCAGGTATCCATAAGAGCTCTTGGAACAAATCTTCTGTGGGTGAGTGGGTGGAGATACTACTGTATTTTCATGGAAGAAATTGTCACAAGAACCAAATCAAGCAATCAATAAATCCATTCCATTCCCTGCCCTTAAAAAGCCTCCAAACGTGCTGCATGTTATTCTGGAGAGTAGACCAAATGCATGCTTTCAGAAAAAAAATATTTGGGTAAATGATAGAGGTAAAAAATACTGAGAAAGTACAGGTTGAGTATGTACTTTCAGAGTTTCAAACTGTTTGTTCTTTTGGAACATTTTCATTTGTGTTTAGATATTTCAGAAAGATATTTCCATCATCATCATCATCATCATCATCATCAAATAATAATAATTATAATTATAATAATTATAATAATAATAATAAAAAAATTTCTTCCTCCCCCTGTTTTCTTCCTCCTCCCCTGCGCCAAGGAAGGAGAAAGAGCAGGCACGGCGCTGCAGGTGCCTATCACACTGGCTAACGGCAGCTCCCAAATGCCCCTTCAAAGCTCTTCCTGCTGTTTTTACAATAGGTTGTCAAAGGAAGCCTTTGAAAGTTGCCAGTGAAGTAGGGGGAATAAAAGGACACAGTACTCAAATTGACTGTTTTTGGCAAAATCTCCCACCTCTTCTTCTACAAGAAAAAAAGGGGAAACAAGGAAGCTGGTTTGGGCTGAGGCTTGGTGACTAAGCAGTTTCCCCATAACAGTCTGTTTCAGGGCTGTAGCTTTTCTTTTCCCTCAGACTCAAGCACAATTATCCTGAGATAGCTACAGATATGTGCACATGCGCGCACACACACACATACGCACACACACACACAGAGAACAGCTTTGCTTGAATCTTAAGGGAGAAAGAAAAGCTACAGCCCTGAAATACATGCATGCCTACCCACCCACATGGTCACCCCAAATCTAGCAATGTGTGCATTTTAAACACATTTCAGCTTCTCAGATTATGTGTGTGTATGTATGAGAAGTTCAAATATACATATGAAAAAATACATGCATGCAGGTGGTACTACATGTGCGTGCGTGCGTGCGTGTGTGTGTGTGTGTGTGTGTCCAGAGGAATACAGCAGGCAGGGGGAGAGACCAGAAGTGGAGGGCGGGGCAGGAGAAGGGTGCAGTGAGAGAATGAGAACCTAATCCAAGAAATATGTGATTAGGTAACTAGATTAATATCATTTTGTATTTATTAAGTCCTGAATCAATACAAATGAGGGTCTTTTTTTATTTTTCTGTTTCTCTCAGACT
Organism: Iguana delicatissima; assembly: GCA_948472985.1. Classification (NCBI taxonomy): domain Eukaryota; kingdom Metazoa; phylum Chordata; class Lepidosauria; order Squamata; family Iguanidae; genus Iguana; species Iguana delicatissima. Next base: position 93,483 of record CAOKZL010000698.1, on the reverse strand, counting down.
TGTGCTCTCCAGGGAAACAAAGAAGAAATAGGAATTGCAAAAAAAGTGGACAGAAACATACAATTTGCAACAGACCTGGGAGCCCAAGCCTAGGGAAAATATATCTGTCTGTTTTCCTCCCTCTCAGTTTTCAGTTTTCTAAAATATTAATATGTCTATGAAAAGTTTAAGAAATTTTGAACCCTTCATAACATCTTATTGAAAATGAACTGAACTAAGTTTCCACTCCACTGCGTTGACCACTAATCCTCACACGGAGATGATCGTGTTGTCATTTGCTGCCATGTCACCACTAAAAATCGATAGTGTAATAGAAATAACAGGTGGCTGATTCAGCACCACAAATGTGACTGAATCTACAAGGCTACAAAGCCAGAATTTTTTCGTAGTTAAGCACTAGGTGTGACTGGTGACTTCCATGTCAGGGATGGGATGAATCCATTCTGGGTTAACTTCCAGACTTTTAAGGTATGGACCAATTTTGTGGTACAGGATGGTTCCAGACTTAAGGTGTTTATCCTGTGCTGGCAGCCTGCCGAGGCTTCCCAGCTGTCTAATCAGGCAGATAGCAGCCACTAGCAAACAGTGTTTGTTAAAGCAGTCCAGGTTTGTAGCAAGCTTAGAGCAACTGAGTCGGAATTTACCAAGTATCTAGGGAGAGAGTGTCCAAGAGCAGAATTTATAGTCCAGGCAAAGGTCCAAGGTCTGAAGAACACAAGCAAAGAATGCCGGAGTCAGCAAGGTTGTCACCACCAATGGAATCAGCTTTCTGCAGCAACTTTCTGCCTTTCTGACCTTTGGTTGGCATCCTACCCAGCTGTGGCCTAATTAACAAGCTCTTCCAATATAAACACTGCCAAAAGCCTGAGCTCTCCCTTTTCCGCCTGCACTGGCTACTGTAAGTACTGTCTCTCTTACGTCTCTAGGGTGTGGCTGTTAGGAAGAGACCTGTCTGTGTTCTGAGGAAAGGGCACGAGAATGCTGGACCAATTTGGGGTATAGGGTTAAGTACCTTGGATAGTTCTTTTACGTCTGGAATAAAATCTAAAGAAGGCTCATTGCCTGAATCTGTCAGTTTCTGTTCTTTCATGTTTTATTTTTTCATTTCAGCTTCAAATTGTTTCTGTCAAATTTGTGAAGAAATGGAGAGCTCTTATCCAAATAGGAACCCATTCTTACCCATTTCTACCTCAGGCTTTGGTCTGTTGTTCCTTGATTACCCGGAAGGGGGAATCTGCATTTGAGATGTTAAGAATACTCATGGATGTTCTTGTCCTCAACGAGAAAATGTATCTCACCACTTTGAGAAAATGGTGAACGGTTGTGAGATTTTTCACATTTGGGACATATTTTTGTGAAAATTTTACAAAAATATGTGAAAATATTTTTGCACAGAAAAGAGTGGCTGGCATTCTGTCTGATGTTTATAAGGTCATTAGCCATGTTTATGATCTTGCAACTTTTAGGATTCACTCTTATGGTCATCAGTAACTGAATGTGAGTCCCCCTGCAAATCTTACTGTTAAGCCACGTAGGGCCGTAAATAAAGGGTTTCTGAGATGCAGCAGATTGGAATTTGGGGAAATGATGACTGCAGCAATTTCCTGGTCACAGGGTGCAATGAGATAAGCATCTGCAGCAGAACCTGAGAAGTCTCTCTAGTTGCCCATTACAATATGTCCCACAACTTGTAGAGTTCTGAGGTCTGCTTTGGAAACTCTTTGGTTGGCTTAAGTGGTAGGATTTTGGGGATAGTGTCAGCAGAAGTATGTTACTAGACCTTGGTCATTGTTTCTATATCTTCTGAGTCAGGATCTTGGCCACAATATTTGGCCAAAGCAATGGCTGGCATCCTATCGGGCATGACATAAGCAAGGCTTACATCCTCTTAACTGATTGGAATTCATATATATGTTTGTGATAACATTTCTATAACCACAAGTGTTCCCAAACCCACCATACAATTCAGCCAGCCATATTGTGAGATGGAGTTCAGCAGTGTTGGCAAACAGCACACTTAATGATGACCCATCAAAACTCCTCTGACTGGTGAATGATGGTACTCCAAAAAGTTCTTGGCACACTGTTGCTCACTGGCAGGAGGGGCTGGACACATCATCCTTCAGTGCCCCACTCACCTCAGTATGGCTGGTTGGGTTTTGTGGTGAGTTTCAAGGGATGGATGAGGAGATGGAGAGTAGCCATGACATCATGACTATATGTCTGATGCCGGATCACAGACTATTGATTTTTGGATCCTGAAGTGCCAAGAAATGGTAGGAAAATGCAACAGCATCACTATGATCTCATGGAGGGGGAGAGTCCAGAGAAATTATTCATTTTTGCATACCCCTAATCAATGTACACCCCTAATCAATATGCTACATGTGATGAGTTCAATCAACATACTTCTCTTGCACATAGCATCTTTTAATACACATCTTTGCCTTTATTTGTTACTTTCCTATTTCTTTGGTTCCCAATTAGCAAAGTATTATCTGAATAGACCAATGACCATCTTTATTAATTTCATTTGTGTGAATTCTGATATGAGATGACATGTTCCATACCTGCATAATGTGCAGATCAAACTGTTGTGATCTCATTTATCCTTGACAGTTTTTCAAATATGCATGTTAACTTATCTCCCCCCTGCAAAAAAACTCAAACCCAACCCTCCAAAAAAAAAAAAAAAAACCTTGCTGATTTATGACTTGAGGTAAGTCTAACTTCCATTGATTTACTGAGCCTCCATGCAGCTCCATTTTGCTTTGGTATTTTAGGCCCAAATCTGGATGAGGAGAGTGGAGTGCCTGGGACAAACAAGGATGCTCCACTTTGTTTTGTGTTGCCTTAGGAAGCAGCTGAAATGCATTGCTCAAGTGTTACTGCAGGTTAGGCCTCCTTGAAGATAGCATAAAGATATGATTTTGATATCAATAATTTGGCTCTCTCCCACCACCCCTCTCCACATGTTTGTGAGGCCCCTGGACAAGCCCAGAACTAGGCTCGGCCATCAAACGCTGCAATATCCCAAAACCATAAAGGCAGGCCAGAAATAGCAAGATCACCGCTTTAGGAGACCTCTCTGCAAACACCCTGCCCCGAGCAGGTACCTTGGCAAGCTAAAAGCTTAAAGGCCAAGCACTGAGCATTTGCATACAGTCTACTTCTTTGTCAATTCGGACTTAACTCAATCATGCTAAATTGTGACTTTTCTGAGACATTGTCTTGCACCCAAAACTCATTGTTGTCCCCGAGTAAGGCACAGCCTGCAGTCTCAATTCACCCTATAAAACCCTCTGATTCTGAGACCTTCTTTGGATCGCTCCTGAGTTTCATCCCGTCTTGCTGCTGCTGAGCTTGGCACGCTCTCCTAAGCTAATTGAACTGAGTTTCTTCTCTGCGCCCCCTGATTTCCCACAAGGTCCAGGACGACGAGACAGGTGTCGTATCACCCATTTCCCCCTAAAATCTCTATCCTTAACTCAAGCCCTCTCTTCTTAGTTAGCTGTGTGATTGTGGTGTCTTTAATATTTGTCTGTCTGCAATAAAGCATCATTTTCATTACTGTACATCTGTGTGGCTGCTTGGCTGACATGACCCCGTAGACATTGGGTTGCAAGATCCTGCTAAGTTACCCTGCCTCTTGCTAGCTTAAGTGAATGCTCCAGCTAATTTTCCCCAAAATTGTGTTTTAATGCTTGGTTATTTAGGCGTCCCTCCCGGGATCCCCAGTAAACAGGGTAACACAAGGATTCCTGCTGTGAGTTGCCCTATGTACATTTGTTACTCTCATCCTCTTCCTCTGAATTTTGTTGGATTTTAAAATTCTGAATGTGTTTTAAAAAGACAGAAAGAATAGGGAAAGAGAGAGGAGGGGAAAGATGAAAGAGCAAGAACATGAGAGAGAATGAGAGAGATAAATGGGAAGAAAGAGGGAAATGCATAGGACATAAACATGGTCTAGGTGTATACATTAATATAGTCTGAACAAAAATAATTTGCTTGGAGTTGGCAATAATAGAATTTGGGGCTGGAATATTTGAATACTCAAGGAACAAAGAGACCCCCCCCCCTACAAAATCAAGTCTTTTTCTGGTTCCTCCCTTCCAGTCCTCGAACAGACTTGATTTCCAAACCCAGAGCCCTAGGTTTTTCAATTTCCTTTCTAAACCAGGGGAGGGAGCAGCCCAGTGATGAAGATGATCATTACAGACTGTGTTCCAACAGCGAGTCCATCAAGACAACATCTGTATCATCATCATGAGCCACTATCAGAACATAAGTGGCAGGGCTATAACATCCTTGATACCTACCTGGCTCCCGCTCTCATCCTGATGACTTTGTGATGTCATGTGAGGGATGGAATGGAGCCAAGAGAGGATCCTGGAAGAGTATAGCTTCCTGATCATCACCCAGCTTCCTCCACTCCTAGTGTTGCTGGGGGGCAGGTGGGAGAGTCAAGAGAGAATTGTAGAAGGCTTCCATGAATCTCTTCTCGCTCCCACCCTTGAGCTCTACATCAGAAGGGTGTTGGAATATGTGTGTCAGGCTAGGAAGGGTCTTTGCTCATCTCCTCCTCCCAACTTTGTGTGTTTCTGGCATGCTGTTGAAGACTATCACTCTCATATCTTTAAAAACTGCATATTTTTCAAAGACATCTGGCAGAGAAATGCAATTGAGTAAATTATTCATTCCCCCTTGCAGGACCAAATAATTTAATACAGCACATTCCTAGTACAATATGAGTTCACAAAGTCACAGAATCATTGAACTGGATAGGACCACAAAGCACCCCTGAGAGATGGCCATCCAACCTCTGCTTAAAATCTCCGATGAAGGAGAGTCCTCCATCTTCTGAGGCTTTTATTGTCAGGAAGTTCTTCTTAATATCTAGATGGGATTATTTTCTCAGAATTTGAATGGACGAAAGAGCAGAAAAGCTTGCTGCATTGTGTACGTGACATCCCTTCAAACATTTAAAGATTGCTACTGTATCACTGCTAAATCATTTCTGAGGTAAACATACCCAGCTCCCTGAACTGTTCCTCCTAGCACTTCATTTCCAGACCTCAGGGTATCTTGGTTGCTTTCCTCTGGACACGTTCTAGCTTGTCAATATCCTTGAGCTGTGGTGTCCAGAACTGGACACAGTATTCTAAGTGAGGTCTAACCAAAGTGAGATAGAGTGGTCCTGTTCCTTCCCTCAGTCAACATTATACTTTTGTTGATGCCATCTAAAATTGCATTGGCTGTTTTGACTGTCAGTTGTCTTGGCTTTTTTGACAACACATCTAAAGCAGTAAGACCATCTGATCGTCAAAGGATGGATAGTAGAACTGCCAGATCTCAGGGCATTGGCTGACATCTCTGGTAACTCTGCTTCTCTGTTGCCAAGTAAAACACTCAGGACAAGTGGCTTTGGAGAAAGGGAACATTTGATTTTTCCATGTGAGGTAGCTTTAACTTTTGGGCACCCAATCTCCACTCATTCCCAGCTGCCACCACTGTTCACGGAGTCAGCACAAAAATGTTTGGAAGCCTGTTTTGCATGAGCACACACACCGGTGCACTGAAAAAAAAGATGGAGGAAAGGAGCTGAGGAGAAAGATCCAATAGGGAGATGTAAAAAGAAGGAAGGAAGCAGTGGAGGGGGAGGGGAATAAAATGTGACAGCATCTTTAAAACTCACTATTTTTTGCATGAGCTTTCATGGATGCAAAAATAAAATTCGGTTAGTCTTAAAAGTGCTGCCACATTTCTTTTCCCTTTTCCCCCTCCTCCTTCCTTCCTCCCATTTTTATGCTGCAAGAAACTAACATGGCTACTTCCTTGAACTGGTAGTTGTGTGTGCATGTCCCTTCAAGTTGCCTGTCAACTTATAGTGAAGCCATGAATTCCATAGGATTTTCTTAGCAAGGTATACTCAGAGATGGTTTCACCAGTCCCTTCCTCTGAAATAGAACCTACAGCACCTGGTATTCATTGGTGGTCTGTCGTCCAAGTATTAACCAGGGCTGCCCTGCTTAGCTTCCAAGATCAAACAGGATCTGGTGCCTTTAGAGCAGTGGTTCTCAACCTGTGGGTCCCCAGATGTTCATGGACTTCAGCTCCCAGAAGCCTCAGCCACTATGGTCAATGTTCAGGGCTTCTGGGAGCTGAAGTCCACGAACATCTGGGGACCTACGGGTTGAGAACCACTGCTTTAGAGTATTTAAGCAGGCTAGGTAGATGTAATTGTACCATTTGGAGCAAAACAGAGAGCAGAGAGGATGGTGTCCTAATACATGAGCCTTCTTTTTGTACACAGCCTGGCAGTAGAGTTGCCAGTTCAGTATCATCCCAAGCCCTGAGATCTACAGACCAAAATCTGAGACCTTGGGATGGGTCCTGGTGATGTCATTCAGTGGACTAAACACAGTTTCTCAAACACAAACACATGCAGAGAGAGAGAGAGAAAGAGAGAGTACAAGCGAGCACATTTTCCTGGTTGATAGTGAAGACAACTTAACTATAGGGGATATTCCCCAAGCAAGGTGAAATGCAGGGATTATTCTTTCTAACCTGCTTGCGGTAAGAACATTTAATGTAGCCCATTTACTTCTAGCCAGAATGTGGATGTATTGCAGAGCAGAGGGTGAGACCTGGTGTTACAATGACTGGGAGGAAGGAGGAAGCTAACTAAGTAAATACATAGGTACCTCTTGACTTTGGCAAGTTGCAGCAACAAATCAATTAATGGTAGCAGTACATTGTGGCAAGCTGCTTTGTACCAGCTGAGATAGAAATTTGCACCTAGCCGTTTCTTCTTGCCTGGAGCCGAGTTCTCCAAAACTGGAAAATGTGTGCCCTTGTATCTTGCCTGGATATGGCCCATGAAAACTGGAGACTCAAACCCAGGCTGCCTTACCTGTCAGCAGTGCCACAGGACCTAGTTTAAAACCAACCAACAAACAACCGTGGGTTGGCAGTCAGCCTTCCTCCAGTCTCAGAACCCCCATAGGGCCTGGGAAAATTCTACATATGTCACATGTGAGGTTGAGAAAGCAATGTGGCATGCAACCCTGAAAGGGAACAGCAGCAGTCCCTGCAACTGCTGGACACTGTATTACCATCAACACCCTTTCCCAAGGTATTTCTGCACTATACTGTTACAGTACTATTATTCCACTTTCAACATCCTATGGAATCCTAGAGTTTGCAGTTTAGGGAGGGACATTTAGAATTCTCAGCCAGAGAGCTCTTTGGCCTCAGTAAACTACAAACCCCAGAATTCCACAGGACGTTGAAAGTGGAATAATAGCACTAAAACAGTATAGTGTGGAAATACTCCCTGTCTTGGTTAGCTTATTGCCTGCTTAGCTGGATGTAACCAGATTCTGAGCTTGATTTCCTTTATGCTTGTTTCTACAGTCTGCTCTGCTTACAGCTTTTACCTGCCTTTTCTCAGCAGTATCACATAACTTCCCCTTTTGGCATCACTAGGACTCACTTCCCCAGTCTTGGACCCAATATTTTGAAGATGGGGTGGTATAAGCACAAGTTTTTAAAAGAATTTTTTTAAGAAATGCAAATTAATGCAGAAATTAAATCAAATAATGTGAAAAAGCATACAAATGAGACATGCACAGAAAATATGCAGATTTATCCATCCCTACTTACTTCTAGATTATCTGGGAAGGTTTGGTTGCTAAAAGAAATTGAATTTTAATTTGCTACCAACAACGAGCATGTTAGTGGTGAGGATCAAAATAGATCATACAAGGTAGAGTGCACTGAGTTCTTTACAGAGTTAGGGTCTTAATGTGAAAGGTAAATACAATCTTATTCTTTCATTACACCCCTTGTAGGCCTCAGTGAAGGTGAGTAAATGAAGACAAAGGTCCTAGTGTTAAAGTAATAGGATTGCCACTGACAACTCATAAACCTTTTAAAAAATCCTTTTTTTCTTTTAAAAATCCTTCGTTTTGAAATCTTTGTTAAAAATCTGGATGGATATAAAAAGAAGGACTTACAGTAAAATACCAGGCTGGCTATCTCCACAAGAAGCTTTCTTTGGAAAATGGATGGATGAACAAGAAGACTGGATTAGATATAGAAATTTGATAACTCAAGATTCTAGAGAAGCGATCAGGATTAAAACCCACGAGGAACTTCAAAATCAAGTCTTCAAGCAAAATTGGTTTCCCTATCTACAACTGAAGGAACAATTTAAAATGGATTTAAAATTAGAAGATTTTGCACTTCAAAAAACTTACAATGAATTGGAAACAATTTTCACAGAAACAAAACAAAAGATCTCCTATTCTTATAAATACCTCTTAACCCATCATTTAGAAGATGAAACTGTAAAAGATGTTATGATAAAAAGGGCAAAAAATATACAACATGAAATACCACTAGAACATTGGGAAAGTGCCTGGAAAAATACAAATCAATTCACTTGTTCCCAAGACCTGAAAGAAAACTTTATAAAAATGATGCATAGATACCATCTGACTCCAGAAAAAATAGATAAAATTTATCACACAGGAAACAACAGATCCTGGAAGTGCCAGGAAAAAACAAGCTCTTATTACCATCTTTGGTGGACCTGACCAGTAACAAAGAAATTCTAGACAAAAGTATATGAGGTCATAAAAGAAATATTTCAGGTTACATTCCCTATGTGTCCAGAATTCTTTTTGCTGAATATGACTTTCATGTTTGTTTTTCTTTAAGAAAGTTTTTTCAATCGAATCTTCTTGTATTTGGTTACGGCAGCAAGAATAAACTTTGCAAAAAATTGGAAAAAAACAAATATGCCAGATATAGATCAATGGTTATCAAAAATTATAGAACTGAAAGAATATGACTTCCTTACCCATTATATAAAGGGAAAACAAATTAACCAATTAGAAAAAGATTGGGAGCCTGAGACAACATACGTAAATAAGAGAAGGCGTGTTAAGATATAAGATAAAAAGAAATAACATAGCAAAATGTTTACTCTAATTATTAATACATAGAAATTAATTTTAGAAGATGAATATATGCATTATGTATGGAAGACTAAAAGGTAAATTGAATTGAACAACAAAATTAGCCTTTCTTCACACTTTGAAAAAAAAAGTGTTCATAAATAAATAAGATTCTTTCTTGCAAAGAAGCTAGTAAAATGCGGGCTGGACAGGGCTACTGTTAGTTGGATTTGTAATTGGTTAACCGACCGAGCCCAAAGGGTGATCATGAATGGCTGCTTTTCATCCTGGAGAGAAGTGACTAGTGGGGTGCCACAGGGTTCTGTCCTGGGCCCAGTGCTGTTCAATATCTTCATCAACGACTTGGATGAAGGAATAGAGGGCATGCTCATCAAATCTGCAGATGACACCAAATGGGGGGGGGGTGCTAATACACAGAGGACAGGATCAAAATTCAAAATGACCTGGATAGATTGGAGAGCTGGGCCAAGGCTAACAAAATGAAATTCAACAGAGAGACGCGTAAGGTCCTACACTTAGGTAGAAAAAATGGAATACAGAAATATAGGATGGGGGACACGTGGCTGGATAGCAGTACGTGTGAAAGCGATCTAGGAGTCTTAATAGACTACAAGCTGAACATGAGTCAGCAGTGTGATGTGGCAGCCAAGAAAGCCAATGCAATTCTCTGCTGCATCAATAGGAGTATGGTGTCTAGATCGAGGGAGGTACTGGTACCACTCTACTCTGCTTTGGTTAGACCTCATCTTGAATACTGTGTCCAGTTCTGGGCACCCCAATTCAAGAAGGACATGGTCAAGCTGGAGCGAGTCCAGAGGAGGGCGACCAAAATGGTGAGAGGCCTGGAAGCCATGCCCTATGAGGATAGACTCAGAGAGCTGGGGATGTTTAATCTGCAGAAGAGAAAGTTAAGAGGGGACATGATATCCATGTTTAAATATTTGAAGGGATGCCATGTAGAGGAAGGAGAGGGCTTGTTTTCTGCTGCTCCAGAGACCAAGACAAGGAACAATGGATTCAAGCTGCAGGAAAGGATATTCCACCTGAACCTCAGGAAGAACTTCCTAACAGTCAGGGCTGTCTGGCAGTGGAATATGCTGCCTTGGAGTGTAGTGGAGTCTCCTTCTTTGGAGGTTTTTAAACACCGGCTGGATGGCCATATGTCGGGAGTGCTTTGAGGGTGTTCCTGCATGGCAGGAGGTTGGACTGATGGCCCGTGTGGTCTCTTCCAACTTGACATTTCTATAATTGTATGATTCTAAGATATGTAATAATGATATGTTATGTAAAGAATAAAAAGGGAAAGAGTGCACTCAAACTATTGAATATATTTAGAATGAAGTAGTAGGAAGTTTCACATATATATGCAAAAAAAAGTGCGTAAAGAGTGTTCTAGGCCTTTTCTGCACTTTGTTTTTGCAACGGGAAAGAGCATTCTCCAGCGAGGACATTTGCGCTTGGGGGCGGACTGGGTCCAGACTACTTTCTGTAGTTCTGGACTTCAGCTCTCTCCAGAACGACCAGAAGTGGTCGCTTGCTGTGCTATTGAAAGACCGCTTAAAACAGGTCTTTCAACAGCATGGCGCGCCCCACTCCGTGGCTGCGCTCCGGTGTAGATTTGCAGGCTCACACCAGCGTCAGCCTGCAGATCTTCCGGGGGCGGGCTTTAGGCTGGCAAGCTTCACCGGTTGGTGGAGAGCCTCCACCAACCGGAAGCTGCCATTTTCATCCCCGGAGCAGTGTGTAGCACGGCCACGCACTGCTCCGGATCAGCCTGGATCCTCTGAGGGAGCACGCCAGTTCGGTAAGTAACAGAAGAGGGCGTTTTCTTCGCCAAATGTGAAAAAGCCCTTAGATGGATGGCAAAAGAAAGTAGACAACCACTTTTCTTTAAATGTTCCTATTTCTAATTCAATGCTTATATATGTTTTTCTTTCTTGTATTGGATGGACAGCTCTGTATGACAAATAGAACTGGATTAGCTTTTAGTATTTGTTTTCCTCTTATTTTTCTGAGTTCTGATTTTTTTCTCTATTTCTGTGTGTTCTTATTATAATATTATAAATGTTTTTAATAAAAAGATAAATGAGAAAAAAAATCCTTCATTTCCATAAAGCTGAGAGATTGATGGCTATAATCCCGACTTTACAGATTATGCATTTGTCCAAATTCCATAAGCAAGTCTGCAGTCCTATATGTACCTACCTTGATATGTTTCAGAATAGATAAGAACAAGACTGCATTGTGGACAGTGGTTGAACAGATGTCTTCCGTGCTCAAGAAAGCATGGAAGATATTGGATTAGTTCCCTCTGGTCATGTTTTTTCCTTTAAAACAAAGAAGGAGCAAAATTGTACTTTTTGTAGAAGAAGCCTACAACCTGAAGACACCGCTTCATTCTCTGGGGAATATTCCCACCTCCAACCATTACAAAAATCCTGGACCATGAAAATGTTAGCTTATGGACTACCATTCACAGACTTTCCCAGTCAGCAGGGAGTTATAGTCCCAAGAAGTAACATTTCTAGTTTGGTTCTATTGATTTTTTTCCTACCAAGCTTACTACGGCTAAGCTAATATAAAAGGCTGTTATTTCTCTTTACTTTTGTTCTTTGCCACCAAGAAACTTTTGTTTTTTAACTAAGGTGAGCAGCAATAAGTAGATTCCAAAAAAGAAGGGAGCAGAATCAGTCACTGTTTGTTTTAAGAGTACTAGAGATACCTCTTATCTCACTGGAAAACCCTGTCCTGGGGTCTACAATTTTGATATTAAAATATGATTCAATGTGCCTGAGAGGTCACCCGGATGGGCACATAAGCAGCAATGGTCAAAGAATCGAAAACCAGATCAGGCCAGTAAAATCCCCAATCACGTAGTCCCAGGAGACCTCAAGATGTATAAACTAGCAATAAACAAGGGGTCTTCAGCCCCTGAGAAGCTGACATGAGGGGATTAGTGTGTTTGCCCCAAGTTGAGCAAATATCCCATCAGGCGAGGACCATTTACAAGAAGTCACACCACAAACCACAGCCGAAGATCCTGAGACTTTGGCAACACCTTGCAATCTCATCACACAAAGCCATGATGGAGTTTTGTTATTGCTCCAACACCCATTGTTCTCTCCAGGAAAGGATTAGTCCTCCAGGCACTTTTCCCCCTACAAATAGTCCCAGTTTTTGAGCAGTTCTTTGGATCACTCCCGGTCACCCCAACAGACAGTTGCTCTGTCCGTTGAGTGATCCCCTCAGGCCTCTCTGTGCTGAGCCCCACTTCTCTGCTGCCTTCCTGGACCCAGGACTTCAGGAAAAGGTGCAGTATTACCCCAGCTGTACCCCTTCACTGCTCCGCTATTCAATTTCCTCTCTTTTGTTTCTTAATAGCATTTGGGTGTGTGTGTGCGTGAGTGTGTTGGTGCGTGAGCCTTTTAGTCAATAAAATAATTTGTTGGACATTCTTGTCTGGTTTTTGGCTTGGCCTGACCCCGTAAAAACTGGGTAAAAGACCCCACTAGGTTACTCTGCCTCTCGCATTGCTATTCCTTGTGCTCTGGCTAGTTTCCATTCCCCATCACATGGAGCACATTGAGGTGTCCCTCAAGGGACCCCAGAAATCAGGGTAACAATCTGAATCTTTCATGATGCCTAATAGAGTCTAATCCATTTAAGTCTGTATCTCTTCTAAGGCATGCAGACATCATTGTTTCCAAATCAAGTTTTTCCTTTTTCCTTTCCCCATCCATCTGCTTTTTGTAACCATTTGCCTGTGGAAGAGATCTAGAGATCATAGAAACTTTTGTTGGTTTCCATAATGAAATTTCACCACCATGAAATCTGGAATTTTTCTAATGAATTTAAGCATAAGTCTAACTGCTACTCCCAATTAGAGTAAATCTATTCAATTGGATTTATACACATGTTGACTTACCATTCAACAATAGATTCAACGGGTCTATTCTATTTGAGAATAGCAACTGGATTTATTTTATGTTACATAAATCTCAGTTGACAAAGTTCAGTGGAAAATACATGGTGGACATCAAATGGTCCAGGCTGCTATCAAATACATTATGTTTAAATCAATTTCTCCACTTTTACAAAGCTCTAAAGTAAAAGTGGAGGGAAAAGTTTTAACCCTGTTTTCAGCTTAGCAAAGCTACAGAGAAGCAGCAAACGACTTGAAGCCTTTGACTGAACCAAGGTACCATGAAGATCAAAGGTAACACACCAGCTTTTGATCCGTTGTAAGTCCTGTTTCTGAGACCTCTTGAGTCATACTCAGAGATTGATTGAAGCCTCATAGGCCTCAAATAACATGGCTGGACTTTGATTAGAGAGGACAAGCAAGAGCAAAATGACACTTTATATTAGGAGGAGGGGAGAAACAGGCCTGGTTGGAAAATGAGAAATAGACCAAAAGTTCTTCGGTTAGGCTGATTTTTGTGGCTAGGAGTGCTTTCAATCAGCTTGGACTGGCTTGCCATTGGCAGCTAGGGTTGCCAATTCAGGATTGATCCAAGCCAAAACTGGAGACTTAGGCCCTTTCTGCAACTCACCTTTTTGCGGAGCTGGGGTGTGGGGATCACGCGAGCAGCCTCTTGTGAGAAGCTCTCGTGTCCCCATTGCTTCAGCTCCGCAGCTGCCGCCTACTCGTGAGCAGGTAGCATGAGAGCCCCTCCTCTTCCTTTTGCAGAATCGAAAACCAGGTTGCGCTGGGCCAGGAAGCGTGAGTGCTGCAGCTCCGGAGCTCCGCACACATGGCAAGTGCACACTGGGCCCTGGAGCGATGCACGATCTCGCACCATTTTTGACTCAAAGCCAAAAATGAAATAGTGCACAACTGGCGCCTGCCAGGCCCTGGAGCATCACACAATTGCGAGTGCATTGTGTGGACTGCTCCTCACAGTTGCATGATGCTCCAGGGGCCCTTTCGCATGGCAAATGCCATGCGAAAATGTCCTCTGGGATGGCCCTGGTCATGTCATCAGATACCAATCACAGTGGATCACAGCTTGTCATTTGAACACATATAAACACAAAGAACACATTTTCCTGTTTGGAAATTAAGCAAGGGAACTGGGATAAGGAAAATTTAATCAAACTGACTGGCTTCTGGCCAGAAGATAAATGCAGAGCAGAGAGGAGGGTGAGCCCTGGTGCCACAAAGAAGGAAGAAAGAAACTGAGTAATTATACAGGGCCTGTTGAAAGTCTTTGTAAATTGCAGCAACAAATCAACTGAGCCTTGGTTATTATAGCAAGATCCTGCTTTGCTAGGAGAGCTGGAGATTTGACTATAGTGTTTTCCTCTTGTATGGAGGTGAGCCTACCGCAGCTGGGAATTTGTACCCTCGTCTCCCATTTCTGAAAACTGGAGACTTGAGGCAGCCTTGAGCTCTGACAACTCTCTATGGTGGATGCAGACCTTGTTTGAATGCAGACCTTTTGTTGCATCCAGCTTTTCTTCAGTGTTCTCTACATGAGGCCAGGGCAGGTGATGGCTTCCATGTTAGTGGACCCATGCTTCCACTCCAGATTTTAATCTGAACATTAAAGGAATCATCCAAGACAGTGAACACTATTCTGAAGATAGATTTAAAATAAGCTATCCAAGCGGCTGAACCTATTTGGCTCTACGGAGAACAATCCACGGAGTTCTCTTTCTGTTGCATTAGAATGGAAAACTGGCATGAGCTTCCTTTTTAACAGGGATGGGCAAAGTGCAGCCCTAGGGCCAGTGATCACTGGTGACTCCTACTCACACATTGTTACTGGCTCCTACAAAAATGCTCTTTTTGTCATTTGAAAGTTACCTATCTGATTCGGCATTAAGGAAGCCTAAATGCCCTAAAGGTAACCAGATCCCATCTGATCTGTGAAGCCAAGCAGGGTCAGCCTTGGTTAGTACTTGAACGAGAGACCACTAATGAATACCAAGTGCTGAAGGCTATGTTTCTGGGGAAGGAACTGGCAAAACCACCACTGCCTAAAAAAACTCTGTAAAAATCATGGGGTCACCATAAGTCAACAGATGACGTGAAGGCACATACACACACAATCTGGCACTCTCCAGATGTGTTGGACTCCAGATGATTGGTGATCATGGGATTTGTAGTGCAGTGCATCTGAAAATCCTCTGGAGGTTCTGGGGGATGATGTCACCACTTGTAGGAATATAGGTCAATGCTCCTGGGTTGCTCTTTGCTTTCCTTTGGCTACTATATGGCCACATCACAAGGATTCACAAAAGCAAAGTTCTTTGTTTGAAGGGTCAATGTATGGAGGTGGTAATGAATATCTCTTTCCACAATGACCACAAATGTATATATGCAGGTGTTATTCAATATTATGTATACAACCTACAGGATGCTGGTCATACAGTTACCTCTTGTTCAGAATGAACCACTTGTAATCCCAGCATATTTCCCAGTAGCATTCATTTAGCCCATGTGTGCACAGATGAACATTAATTGTTATATTATTTACATGAAAGGATTTACTGAAGGGTTTTCAAGATCTACCAGGGAGAAGTATTTTCCTTTTTTGAAAAGATCTGCAGAGAGCTCCCAAATGCAACACAGCTTCTCCTGCACATTAAATTAGTGTAGTTGAACACAATTGTGCTTCAGTTCAAAATCCCCTGGACTAATAACCCTCGACTGGAACATGGAAAATGTGGGGTACAATCACAAATGCAATGTGTCAACAGCATGTAACATGGCTATATCACTGGACTGTAAAAAACACTGCTTGTTACATTGTATGTTTCATTAATAAGATGAGCCTGGAAAGTTACCTTGGAAAAAAAGTGAGGGAAAAAAGCTAACCTATATGGTCCATCAGTAAAATCAAAAGCAGAGATGTCTATCAATTCTATTGGGCCATCAAAATCAAAATGATTCAAAGTAATATCAAAATAATAGCAAATCTCAAATATTTGCATATTGGCATATCTCAGTCAACAAAATGAAGCTCCTTACAGAGACTTTTTATGGGAGCCCAGCACAGCACAGCCCTCCCCACTTCAATTTTTGCTTTCTGTCTAGCTGGAACTTATTTTATTTTATTTTAGTTTAGTTTAGTTTTGCAGCACTGGCATTGGGAAGATAGCGAAGGAGGGCTGGAGAAAGAATTTGAGTGATGGGTTGCAACAGCATGTCTGCAAAAACAGTGCAATAAAGCTTATGATGGCAAAGAATAAGATTCTACTGTAGGTGTATGCTTACATACAACAGGAAAGGTAAACTGTTGCCTCTAGAATCATTTGGTGAGCATGAGTGAAGAGCAAAACAAAACAACATTGAGAAAGCAGATTAGTTTGCTTCACCAGCTACTCTGGCATGTTGAAAAGTTTCACCATCAAAAAGGAAATGATCAGAGAAGTGAAGGCTGTTTAAAGAAAAAAAAATGATCGCAGGATGCATTTTGGAAAAAGATTTCAAGTGATTTTTAGAAGATTCAGAATGTCTTTGTTTCCTTATGCAAGACTTACCTGACCTGGTTGTTTCATTTCACATGACCATAATGTTAGTTTTGAATCAAAAGATTGCTGAAACATGTTGAACTGATCTTCCTTTTTGTGGTGTAGGAACTTGTCCCCATTCTTTCCATGTCACTGCTACCTCTGGAACCAAAGCTTCTGTTATAGAAGTAGAGCCCAAGAATGCATCTACTTCATTGATTGAGATATAGATGCAGGTTTATGACATATTGGTGCCCTATAAAGGTATTGCCCACTTCTACTTTTCAATTTGGTTCACAGCATCCAGTGGAATCCTGGGAACTGTAGTAGTGGTATAGTGGTTAGAGCATTGGACTACAACCATGGAGACCATGGTTGGATTCTCCATTCAGTCATGGAAACCCTCTGTTTGACCTTGGAAATCTCACTCTCTCAGCCCCAGAAAACTCTATGATAAGTTCACCTTAGGATCATCATATATCAGAAATGACTTCAAGGCACACAACAACAATAAAAACAACAAGAAGGAACAAGAGCCCTATGGCTGAAGATTCTAGATTTCCCAGCATTAACTACCAATCCATTGATTCCATAGGATGTTGCCATGACAGTTAAAGTGGAGTCATAGTCTTCAAATGATGTAGTCTAAAAGGGCCTCTGTTCTTTTGAATGACATGTTCTTTGCAACTATGATTGATACTTAATGGGTTATAGTTAGTGACATCAGGAGGGGCTCTAAGGTCTAATGTTATTCACAAGGCCTGTCCTTTGCAAATAACATAGGGCCATCTCTAGGCCCCTTTCCTCAGCTTACCTTTTCTTGGCGCTGGGGTGTGGGGATTGCCGAGCAGCCTCCAGAGAGAAGCTCTCATGTCCCCGCTGCTTCAGCTCCACATGAGCTGCCTGCTCCCGAGCAGGTAACATGAGAGCCCCACCTCTTCCTTCTGCAGTGCATCCTGGGAGTTTCCCAGGCTGCGCTGGGGCAGGAAGTGCAACTGCCACTGCTCTGGAGGCTCTGCATGCACAGCAAGTGCGTGTGGGGCCCTAGAGCAATGTGCAATCGCGCACCATTTTCAGCTGAAAGCCAAAAATGAAAAAGTGTGCAAGCGGTGCCCGCCCTACCCTGGAGCGTTGCGCAATTGTGTGTCATGCAGATCGCTCCTCACAATTGCGCAACGATCCAGGTGCCCTTTCTCATGGCAAATACCGTGCGAAAAGGGCCTAGGTCTCAGGGCCTCAGATAATTCAGATACGGCAACTCTACTGCCTTCCAGCTTCTGCACCTAAGGTTATTATCTTCCTAATGGAACCACAGCTGCTGGTGTAGTTACATAAATATAACATACTAACATAACTCTCCAACATTTCGCAGATGAAAACTGGCACACATGGTCAACATCAGAGTGTGGTTAAGATGGCAAATATTATCAGTAATGAAGAACACGCAGGCAAGGAGAGACTGCAGGAATTTGTTTTTGCCTGAACCTACTGGAAAGGTCAAGATTCCACTTCTCCTCCCCACTCCCAACTGCTGAGTTAATAGTGCACAAACTACTTTTGCACTTGGAACTCAGTTTGCAGCAATTGAAAGTAAGTTGAGAACAAAAGGGAAAAGATGGAGGAAAAGAAAGAACCTGGGGAAATTTAAATACAACTGAAACAGGATGACAGAGGATGAACCAGGATTGTTCAGTCAAAAAAGACCAGAACCACAGCAAAGCAATGCCCCAGTCCCATATCAGCCCAATGACCCAG
Organism: Iguana delicatissima; assembly: GCA_948472985.1. NCBI lineage: Eukaryota > Metazoa > Chordata > Lepidosauria > Squamata > Iguanidae > Iguana > Iguana delicatissima. The sequence goes on along the minus strand of CAOKZL010000698.1, from coordinate 75,286 downwards.
AAGGATAACATGGTTGATGGTATCAAATGCAACCAAAAGATCCAAGAGGACCAATAGAGATTCACTTCCCCATCCAACTCCTGATGTAGGTCATCCAGCAAGGAGACCAAGGCCATTTCCACACTAGACTGTTATAGTGCAATTATTCCACTTTAAACATCCTATGAAATCCTGGGGTTTTCAGTTTAGAGAGGGACCTTTGAGGAGGAGGAGGAGAGGGAGGAGAAGAAGAAGGAGAAGAATTTTTTATTTTGATATGTTTCAGAGTTAAAGAGGAACCCTATCTAAGGCCATTTCCACACTAGCCTGTTATGGTGCTATTATTCCACTTTCAACATCCTATGGAATCCTGGGGTTTGCAGTTTAGGAAGGGGCCTCAAGGGCCTAAAGTGCAAACCCCAGGATTCCATAGGATGTTGAAAGTGGAATAATAGCACTATAACAGGCTAGTACAGAAGTGGCCTAAGGTGGGAATGAAATGTTGCAGCTGATCCTAGGAATTACCAGAAAATATTGTGGGACAACAGAAATGTTCATTTGGATATTTTAAACTCTTCCCCACCACCAGAACTACAGCCACAAATATGTCAGCCTCCTGATACATTTGCCCCCTTTGGAAGCACAAATTACCTTCAGCCAGGACCCTTTGCAGTGCGTTCTGGGACAGCTTCCTGAATATTTTGATTCTCTCCCAAACCCTTGTGCAAAAACCAAGCACTCTGTGAAACTCTGACAACTCATTGAAGATGATAATGATGAGCAATTTGAACAAGCAACTGCTGGGCTATTTTGGTATTTTTGTTATTATTTTTACTTGTACTCCTTGCTGCTCAAGTTGTCAAAAGAGGGATGCAATGAGAGAAGCAGTCTTTTTGGAATCCCATCTAGTTAGAATGAAAATACTCAGCACATGTCAGGAAATGATATTATAAACTTGCCAGAACTGTGCAGCCACAGTGGCGTGGTGGTGGGGGAACATCTTGCACCAATCCTTTCCATGTTGAATTGCGACATTTCTGCCTATCTCTTCTGTTGACTTAATAACCACCACCATTTTCATTTAAATAGCCCTATTTACACAAAGTGAGAGCACTAAAAAGGACATAAAGTAGACAAATACAAGCTGATTCGTGTCCCCTACGTTTGGTGGCTACTGAAGGGTTTTTTTCATAATGCCTTAGAAAATTATTGGAAGTCACGGTCTGGTTCTTTCAAATGTCATTGTCCCAGAGAAAAACCTGTAGGCTTCAGATAAGAGCTAAATCATGAAAGGAGCATGCAAAATGGACTTTACAAAAAAAGGAAAAAAAAATAGAGGGGAGGAATCTCTGATACATTTGGGATGGAAATTTGCAGGAAGCTGGTCTTCTCTGCCCTTTCAAAGTATATTCCACTGCAACCAATGATGGGCTACAGTGGGCAAAGGCAGTAGGAAGAATGACAGTTTAAAAATATTTAAACTATGTATTTATTTATATATATGATTTCATATTATTGGCTCATGCATGTGGTGCTGAAACCTACTGACATAGTGAAGCCAGGGCTCACAGGGTCATAGTGCCAGGACTTTTTGATTCATAATCAACCAGCTCCTTCAGGTTTATTGTTCCCTCTTAACTTAGTGACATTTTAACAGGACACAGTGTGCTACCTGGTAAAAACAGAAGAAATGATGTGGTAACAAGACTTCCGCCCAGAATAGATAGACAGATAGTAAAGGAATACCTAACTACTTTAAATGAATTCAAGTCTCCATGGCCAGATGAACTGAATCCAAGAATATAAAAGCTACTTGAAGATCTAATCTCAGAACCACTATCAATTATCCTTGAGAATTCTCAGAGAACAGGAGAGGTCCCAGTAGAATGGAGAATGGCAAAAATCTTTCAAAAGGGCAGCAACTGACTAGTTGACTTGATAAGAATACCAGGAAAGGTTCTAGAACAGATCATTAAACAATCAGTCTGTGCATACTTAGAAAGGGATGCTGTGATATTCAAAAATTCAGTGTGGGGTTCTCAAAAATATGTCAGGCCAAAATAGTCTTCTATATCTCTGATGGACTGAAAAGTTTGGTAGAAGAGCGGGTTGCTATTGGATGTAGTCTATCTTGTTTGTAATAAGGCTTTTAACAAAGTTCCCCATTTATAGTGACCCTCTTCTAGTGTGACCTACACATACACAAATGCAAGGTCCTGTGAAGTGTTGCCTCTGATTATAGTGAATGGATGTGACAGGCCCACATCAATGCTGCTGCAGGTGCATGGGTGTTGTGTCCATTGATTACACTGGGATGCAACACATGTGTTTTTTGTTTTACACAGGGGTTCCTGAAACAGAACCTCCACATATATGGTAAGTGCACTGTATATTCTTGCAGACAAATTGGAAAACTATAGGCTAGACAATGCTACTGTTAGACAGATCTGTAACTGGTTGGCTGCTTTTCATCCTAGAGAGAAGTGACTAGTGGGGTGTCACATTGTTCTGTCCTGGGCCCAGTGCTGTTCAACATCTTCATCAATGACTTGGAGGAAGGAGTAGAGGCATGCTGATCAAATTTGCAGATGACCCCAAATTGGGTGGGGTTGCTAATATGCCAGAGGACAGGATCAAAATTCAAAATTACTTTGACAAATTGGAGAACTGGGCCAAAGCAAACAAAATGAATTTCAACACCTCAGTTCAAGAAGGATATTGACATACTGGAGTGTGTCCAGAGGAGGGCAACCAAAATATTGAAGGGTCTGGAAGCCCTGCCCTATGAGGAATGGCTTAGGGAGCTGGATATGTTTAGTCTGCAGAAGAGAAGGTTAAGAAGGGACATGATAGCCATGTTTAAAGATTTGAAGAGATGTCATGTCAAGGAGGGAGTGGGCTTGTTTTCTGCTGCTCCAGAGACTAGGACAAGAAGCAATGGATTCAAGCTGCAGGAAAAGTGATTCTACCTGAACCTCAGGAAGAACTTCCTGACGGTCAGAGCTGTCTGGCAGTGAAATATGCTGCCTTGGAGTGTGGTGGAGTCTCCTTCTTTGTAGGTTTTTAAGCAGAGGCTAGATGCCCATCTGTTGGGAGTGCTTTGATGTGTGTTCCTGCATAGCAGGGGGTTCGACTGGATGGCCCCTGTGGTCTCTTCCAACTGTATGATTCTATGATTCTAGTACTCATCAATGGTTGCTCTTCATCATCGGAAGAAGTGATTACTGGGATGCCTCAGGGTTCTACCCTGGGCCTAGCTGTGTTCAGCATCTTTGTAAATGACTTGGATGATGGACTAGAAGGCATGCTTAACAAATTTGCAGATGACATCAAATTAGGTAAGATGATTAATACCCTGGAGGACAAAATCAGAATTGGAAATCTCCTTGACAGATTGGAGAGCTGGACCAAAATTAACAGAATTAATTTTAACAGGGATAAATGTTAGGTAATACACTTAGGCAGGAAAAATGAAATGCACAAAAATAAGATGAGTGACACCTGGCTTGAAAGCAATACATGCAAAAAGGAACTAAGAGCCTTATTAGGCTACAAACTATATATGCATCAACAGTGTGAAGTGGCAGCCAGAAAAGCCAATGCAATTCTAGGCTGCATCAATAGAAGTATAGTGTCCAAATCAAGGGAAGTAGTCATGCCACCTTATTTTGCTTTGTTCAGACCTCATCTGCAATATTGTGTTAATTTCTGGTCACCACAGTTGCAGAAGGATATTGACAAGCTGGAATATGCCCAGAGGAGGGTAACCAAGATGATCTAAGATATGAAACCAAGCCCAAAGAGAAATGGCTTAGGGAGCTGTGAATGTTTATCTTGGAGAAGCCAGGAGGTGATATGATGGCTACTTTCAAATATCTGAAAGGATATGATTTAGAAGATGGGGAAAGTTTGTGTTCTAGTACCGCAGAGACTGGAACACAAACTAATGAGTTCAGTGGCAAATAGCTTTCTCCAAGCTGGTCACAAATTGCTCTTCAATAGTAGGGTATACTACCGTGAGGGGTATTGCACTCATCTTCTTCAGAGGCTTTTAAAAAGAGGTTGCATGACCATATCTCAGGAGTGCTCTAGCTGTATATTCCTGCATGGCAGGAGTTGGACCAGAAGGCCTTTGCAGTATCTTCCAGCTTTATTATACTTCACAAGAGGGGGATCGATATAGAGGTCAATTCTTCTAGCAATTATATATTGTTACAAGCTATCTCTGGGCATTTCCACACTGCACTGTTATAGTGCTATTATTCCACTTTCAACATTCTATGGAGTCCTGGGCTTTGCAGTTAAGAAAGGGGCATTTAAAATTATCGCTCAGAGAGCTCGTTGGCCTCAATAAACTACAAACCCCAGAATCCCACAGGATGTTGAAAGTGGAATAATAGAACTACAACAGGGTACTGCAGAAAGGCTCTCTGTTGTAATGCGCAGTATTTTGAGATGGCTTGGTCTTTAGTGGGCAGGTAAGACCCATTAGGTGTATTGAAGACCTAGTCTTGGTAGAGCTGAGAGATGCTAGAATTATTATTTTCTTGATATGGCTAAACATAGCTGCCTTCATTTTTTTTTCTTTTCCTTTGGGCTCTTACAATGAATACCTACACTTCAAAATTTTTCATGGCTGAAACTTAAGCCATGTGTCTTTGCTTCACAAATTAACAGGTTGGGATCCATCTGTTTTATTTATTTTTGTTGGAGTTAGAATTTCCCAGTGTGTTATCCCTTTTGTGGGAAGGATTGAGACTGGATCTGTTAAGATGCAGACCCCATCAACAGAGGTTATTCAGGGAAATGCAATGAATCTCTAGCATATCCCTCCGAGACTAACTTTTCAGAAAACAAAGGCAAGCAAGCATCATTAATGTTACATACTTGATATGTTTACTTGGTATTTTAAATTACATTCAGCACAGGATGGAAAGGTTTCCTAATTTCTAACTAACAAAGAACACGTTTCAGATGGAGGTGCTCTAGGGAACTGTGACTCAGGATCATGTTGGGCAGAAGAAGGAGAAAGAGAAAAAAAGGAAGGGAGAAGAAGTCTCTGTGGGACCATAGGCATCTGGGAGTTGCTGGGGCATAAGGGCAGCTTGCCTAGCTATATCAGTGTCCACAAATAAGAGCACTTAAAAAGACAAAAAGAAAAGAAAAGGTATGAGGGCCCATGGAAGGACATTACAGGTGAAAGCCAGCACTTCATATTAGGTTCCAGCCCACATTGAAGGCAATTTAAAGAAAAAGAAAGCAAAGAGATTTGTGGCACCCCTAATACTGACAAGTTTTATTTACCTACACTTTCATGGACTGCACCATCAACTCAGCTGATGAAATGGGTTGTAATTCATGAAAGCTTATGTTGAATAAATCTTTTTAGCTTTAAAGGGGTGATGGACTAACAGTGGCTACTCCTTAACTTTAAATAATGTGGTTGAATGGATGCCTATATTATTATGTAAGGTTGTTTAACAATGCTTCCTCGATCTTCATCACAGGTTGTGGCCATGATTGCATATAAAAAAAAAATCATGATTTTTTTTTTTTGGTTAAGACACAAATTGCAAAACAGAAGACTGAACAAACCAAGCTTGTCTTCCCTATTCTTGGATTGTTTATGGTTTGTTTTTCTTCTGCCCTTTTTGATAGCTCATGTTTCAGGGTGGCCAGCTGGGGGAAACAAGCCAAGGACAAATCAGATTTAGATGTGGGCTTTACCACAAGCTATTATTTAAACAAGTCAGCATTCAAAAGCGGAGAACAGAACATGGATTCAGATTGTGGACTGTAATTAATTAATAAACACTGGTTTATGTATGGATTTGCAAATTACTACAAACTAGATTTTAACAAAGGACACTGTAGCTTATCATGACATGTGAATGGAGTCTATGCTGAGCTCCAGATTGTCTCTTCATGATCTGAAAAAAAGAAACTTAGTTGCACTGTTTATAAGCATCTGCTCCTTGCTCAAAAGTATTTGGATGTCTACTTGAGAAATTCCACAGGCAACAGATCAAAGAACTGGAACTATACAAAATCATAAGGGACAATATCCTACAGCCATGAATCTTTTTTCCTTCCACAGAGCAGTTTCTGGCTTGATCTGTGTAGACAGAGATAAATAAATAACACTTTCTCTCATCTTCTCTGTTTTTGGCAGCACTGGGGATTGAGTTGGAGCTCATAGACATATGTACAGCTGACATACCTTTGGTGTGTATACTTTAACAACTCTGGATGCTATCAAGCACAACCTATGAAACATCTGCAAACTATTTTTCTATGTTTTTCTACAATGTCTATCATCATCATCATCATCGTTGTCATCATTCACTCTCTATGTTCTGATCATGAACTGAAGCCCCATAATGCTGGACAAAACAAATATATAAACATTAACATCCTTATAAAAGTAGAATACTTTCTCCCAATCTTTCATTATACTTATTTAAGTAAAGGCACAAGCATATACAAGATACTCACAAGAGGAGCCATATTATTTACGGTGCCCATTGGTATTTCCTCCACCTATTTATTTTACTTGAGGGAAATTGGGAGATACGAAAAAGTCATGTTTCTTCAGCCACAGGGCCAAACACCATATCGGACATCAAAGGGGTATGATATTCATATCCAGTCCTTCCTCCAAGAATCTCAGCATGGCATTCATGATGCTTTTTAAGCACATTTTATCCACACAACCACCCTGTGAGACAGGCTGACTGAAAGAGAGTGACTGGCCCAAGAACACCAATGAACTTTATGGTTGAGGGAGGACTGGGACCTAATGTTCAAGCTCTAGTTGGAGACCAGCTATAGTTGCCATTGTTTGGTTTCTACAGCATGTATAGTTGTTATAAATGGAGGTTGGATTTCCACCTCTCAGGGAAAATTTAGCAATGGTTGGAGAATGGAGTACTGTAGAGTCCCTTATGATGCTATGATTCTATGGTGGGGGTGTAATTCTCTTTAAGTTTCTTCTATGGAGGAAAGGATATTCAAAATATTTTTAAAAAAACAGTCAAAAACATGTTTTTCAAATGTTGAAAAACTCTGATGGGGAAGAATCCTGGGCAGACAAGACATTTCACAGTTTGGGATTTATTCTGTGAAAAAATTCGTGCCCAGTTGATTTGTGCAGAAGCTAGCATTTTCTGTGCAGTGGACAGGATTTTCTGTAAGAAAATACTATTTTAGCGCAGAAATAACAATTCCGACACAGAAAATTCAGTTCTCTGCATAGAAAATGCTACAACTGGCTTTTATTTTTTCTGAATGCATAGGAAACCAAGTCATTTCTTGTATGTTCTACCTTATAGTGTATCTACTTCAACTGTCATGGCTGCATGCTGCTTTAATGGTCATGTCCCCATCCTATACACTCTGGGGATTTGTAGTTTGGTAAGCTTCTTGAAATTCTCTGCTTGATTTTGTAATGATGAGGTCAGAGGGTGACCTCTTCACTAACTCTTTGTCCCTGATTTTCCCAAACATATCTTTGTTAGAGGGGGCTGAAAAACAGGAATGCTAATAGGAGGGAGTACAACAGCCTTGTTCTCAACTTTAAGGCCTGAATCCTTATGTGAGATGTGTTTTCCTACCATGATTTCCAAGAAATGGAATTTCTAGTTCCTTCCAATGTGTATCTGCACTGTACAGCGATATCAGTTTGAAAGCTCTTTAAATTGTATGGCTCCATCCTATATAATCCTGAGAGTTGTATTTTAGTGATGTAGTTAGAATTATCTGCTGGAGAGCTCTAGTCCAGTCCCCAGAACTACAGTGCAAGAGGTCTGTAGCAAAGAATTTTCATGCCAAGCTACACATTCTGGGATTCCTTAGACAGAGTTGTGATGGTAAACACAATATCAAAGAATTATAATTGAGTATTTACAGCAAACTCACGGAAAAATCAGAAAAAGGCAATAAATAAGTGTGGGAAAATCTGGCAATTTTTGCTTTCTTTCTCAAATCTGTTTTTTTTTTTTAAAAAACAAACCCAAGTTCCTTTCATCTCAAATATGAAGAGACTTTTAATTTGGGATATATTCTTTAAAAATCAATGAAAACAAAATTATCATCCATTAGCACTGGCCAAATTCATTTGATATAGCTGCTCTCAGTATGAAGCGGACTTGGGCATCACAGAGCTATTAATGATGTGACATCTCTCTGAAGAATATAGTCTTGGCACTGGCAAACATTCTTGAATAAACATTCATCACAAACTTGCTTGAACCCAAAGGATTCAGGTCTTGAATTTTAAGAGTTAAGCACATAAAACTTTGGGCCTGGATGGATGAATCTGATAGCTTTCATTTCCCCCATGTCCATTTTTTAAAAGCAAAGTTCTTTCCTTACCGGTTATAATAGTAAATTCCACTTTAAACCAATCAAAATTCACTTTTTTCCAAAGAGTGTCCCATTCTTCTCTCACCAGCCTGCTCTTTGGCTAGCCATCAAAATATTTCACTAGCTTTCCTTATTATTCATAAGCATAAGAAAGTTTAGGCTAGGGCTGAGAAAAGGAGAACCTGCTATATTAGTCACATGAGCTGGCCTCATGTTTGTCTTTGTCTTAAATTATCAAGTTCCAGGAAGTCATAATGAAGCAGAAGAAGGTCTCTGATGGTATTAAAACCCTGATCACCTATATAAATTATACAGCGAAGGAAAATTGATATTCCCTGGTTATTACTCAATTTCAGTACTCTGAATACACTTGACTAAAGAGAAGCAGCCTTCCCTCAGCAAAAATTGTTTTTCCAATGTTCATTTCTCATTAGATTAGAAGAACTCACCAAAGGATATACCCCTCCACCCCCACATATACGCTCCAAGCAGGAAGCATCTCTGATAGAATTTTCCATTGGTTCCTATACTTAGAGAAGATGGATGAATAATTTAAGACAAATAACTCCTGTCTTGATATTTCTCCTCATTCTTCTTTCTACTTTGTCCATCTCATTTGCCTCCCTCCCAATTGCCTCATAACACCTACTTTAATTTATTCAGCATGTAACTTCTGTGAATAATTCTGAGTGGTTCACTTTGCAGGCAAATCTCAGAGGGGCTATTGGAGAAGTTCACAAAGCAAATGTTGAAGCAACTGGTCAGACTGGATTAAAAAAAACTGGATTAAAAATCTAAAGTCTCCACGTCATTCTGGAAGACTGAATTCTTAGAAACTGGAAATCAGCATTCCTCAGAACTAGGGACACTACCTCAGGTGGCTCTTTGTTAACCACTTTTGTGCCAGCCCTGTCTTGGGCAGGAACAAATATAAATGTACAGAGGTGGCCCCTGCTGCTGAAAATTGATTTTATTCAGTTATTATAGGGATTTCTACCCCATCCTTCACTGAGATTTCCAAGATGCATCAGGTCCCCTTCCCTCCTCTCCTTATGAAGTCTAGCAATAATACAAAATGTACAGAGATTCTGTACAGGGGTTCTAGGTTTCACTGCTTCTTCTCTATTTCTTTTTAAAAATGCATATGCATCAAAGGCTGCTAATTATGGAGGTATCAAAAATGTGTAGTGTGTTATGTAGGAATATTTGGTAGTTATATCAAGCAGAGTGCAGAATAGCCAATGCAATATGAGCTTGTGGTAGGAAACAGGAGGAAATATTCACAATGGTTCTTGTAAGGTGAAAAAGGAAAATGTACATTTATTGTTTCAGGAAGTCTATCTTGCAATAAGAAAGGAGATAGGCAAGATAAAATTACTTAAATTTCAGTAGAAAAGCTGCTGAGGCGGGCTCTCATAGAATCATAGAGTTGGAAGAGACCACAGGGACCATTGAGTGCAAATTCTGCCATGCAAAAATACACATCAAAGCATTCCCAACAGATGGCTGTCCAGCCTCTGTTTAGAAACATCCAGAGAAGGAGACTCCACCACACTCTAAGTGCATTCCACTCTTGAACTGCTCTTACTATCAGGAAGTTCTTCCTAATGTAAGGAAGAATTTCTTTTCCTGAAGTTTGAAGCCATTGCTCTGTAGTATTGTAGTCTCAGCAAACAACAAACTTGCTCCATCTTCCACAATTTAAATATAGCTATCAGGTCATCTCTTAACCTTCTCTTCTCCAGGCTAAACATACCCAGCTCCCTAAGCTGCTCCTCATAGGGCATGGTTTCCAAGCCTTTTTGATTGCCCTCCTCTGAACACATTCCAGCTTGTCAATATCCCTCCTGAACTGTAGTGTCCAGAACTGGACACAGTATTCCAGGTGTGGTCTGACCAAAACAGTGTGTGTGTAAGCTATCCTGAGGTGAGAGACTCATGGAATGCTCCCTTTGCAGATAAAATGAGACAAAGGCCTAACTAACTTATAGATGAAGGTGGAAGAGCCTTCTGCAGGCAGAAAGAAAGCAAAAAATGTTTGAGTACATAGTTAAACAGAAAGATGAAACAAAGAAACAGAGAGGTTAAACAAAAAGACAGGCATGCTGTTTAGAATTTCCTTTCACTAATCACTTTATACAAGAGCTGACACCTCATTGCTTCCAACATGTTATGTTTTACCTTCAGATGACAGCAGCCAAGATGATAGGACCCAAGAGAAGAAACCTGAAGGTTCTGGCTAGCAGCCCTCAAAATGGGGCTGTTGGTGGTTAAAGTGAGCTTGAATCCTTCAAAACTGTCCCACCTCCTCCTTAGGAACAAAAAGGATAATGATGCAGAAGCTGATGCAGAGCGACTTGCATACCCTTGAAAGAGACAACATGAGAAGAGATGGCATGTAGGAGATTGGCTGCATTGGAGTGAAAGCATCCAAGAGAGCCTGACCTATGCAGAATCTGTCCCAAGAGGCACCAGCTTTCCTCCCTAAGACAGCTGCACATAAGCACATACTGTTACCAGCCAGGTAACACACAAACACTTTGACATGGTTTAATTGATGACATATGATTTCGTTGGCAAAATATATTAACTGGCATAAATTTAAAACATACTGTGCTATGGCTGTATGGCCAGGCTGGATAAGAGGAAAAGGCTGGCTAAACATGTGCATTGCGAATGAGGTCAGAAGAAACCTCCAGGCGTAGCCAGGTCATAATCAGGAAATCACCAGGAAACTCCTGAGATAATAGCCTTGCAGTTAGCCTTAGCGACTCAAACTTTTAGCATCTGGAAGAGTCCCACAAGACGGCTGATCGTCTTAACTCCTTTTCCTCTGACCAAGCAAACCTCTCCTTTGTCCTCAAACCTGTCTGACAATTACTGAACGATCAGCACAGCCATTAGCTGTCCTTGTTCTTGGCCAGTTAACTTGCAGTACACTGATTGCTGGTTGCCACACTGCCATTCCAATTCCCAACTGTGTACTGTCCTTAGACTTAAGTCTAAGCCACATTGCTGCCTCTTCACTGCTCTTCTGGATTGGTAAATATTGCCCACTGCACCCTAAAAATTTCGCTATCCAAAATGACAGACTTCCAAGAGACTCAGCTATTAACAACCGTGCTCCGCTCTTGTAAACTCAGGGCTGTAGCTTCCTTAATTGAATCAATCCACCAGTAATGTGGTCTTCCTCTTTCTTTACTTATTGCCTTTTCCAATGAGTCATGTCATCTCGCAATAGGTCCAATGTATGATAGCCTCTGTTTAGTCATTTTGGCTTCTGGTGAAGCCAACTTTTAAAAATTAGGTTGCAGAATAGTAACATGTAACAGGATTCTTTCCAGAGCTGCATCAACTGGGGGTACTATGAAAGGAGGTATTGAGTTACATCCTTCCACAAAGTCACAAAAGTTACACCAATAGGATTTCAGCCAGTGTCTACCTTACTTTGCTAATGTTGTTTATCCCTGCAAAAGGTACAAATGCAAGTGTAGTGCTCAACAGAATTCTGATTTTAGCTCCTGCCTTGATCCTAGCTCCTTGTCAGATGCCTATTGTCTATGCCACATTTCCCAACAATGATTCTTTTCAGCCACTTCCAAGGCTGCTTTTCTACCCTTCACCCAAACAAATTTATACTGCCTCTTCCTTTTCCCTGGAAACTTCATCAACATCTAGATCCTGTTTCCTAGTAGGTGACTTTCCTATCTTTCCTTTTTTAAAAATAGCAACTTGATGGTCCATCACAAACCAGGCTATATACCAAGACTGAAGGAAAGAGCCATTTTGCATAATCTAAGAGGATGTTTACAAGACTGCTAACTTTAGGCACATTAGCTTGTGTCATGTGCTGTGCAGTGGTGTGTAAATTCCCAAATGCTGAGATTTGCAGAAAGCTTTCAGTGCCCCCAAATTCATATTCTTGCTGTGAAATTTCAGTGTGCAGGGGATGAATTTTATTAACTGGAGGGAGAAGTTGGTGTTGAAGTGAATTCCCTCAGACCTTTTACTTCAGGTTTGTGGCATCTTTACTTTCCACCCTCATGCACCTAGTTGACACATCCCAGCCATCAGCGGGAGTGCAAGATAGGAGAAAAGGCAAGACAAACCAAAGCAAATGACTGCAAGGAGGTTGTGTGTTCTTGTCTATCTGTGTTTACATCTGTTTTTATATGGAGTAGCATTTTTTAGAATGCAATTATTACAGATGGGAAGGGGATTACCAAAGGAATAAACTTATTCTATGTATATTTATGGAGGCTGGAGTATGTCTTGATTAATCACCCAATAAAATGAGTTAGTTCAACATTTAAATAGTCTTTAGATGCCTTCAGTTTGTTCCCCATAGATTGTAAGCACTGTGCCAAAAGAAAAGAAAAGTCTAAAGTTGTACACTAAGGAACAAAAACAAAAATCTCACTTTTATTACAGGAAAAAAGGTGAAGGACTTATGTTATTCTCCTAAGCGTTTTCATAGAATCATAGAGTTGGAAATGATCTCAAGGGCTATCTACTCCAGCCTTGCCAATGTAGGAATCCATCATAAGGGAACCATCAAGAGGTGACACCTACCTTCTGTTTAAAAAGCTCCAGCCAAGGAAAATGTGCTGTCTGCTCCACTGTCATTTAAGTTCTTCTTGGGCCCTTTCTGCACGTTACTGGATTCTGGTGGCGTCCCACAGGAATCTCAGTTGAGCCTCGCCCAGGAGGGAAGCATGACAGGAGCACTCCCCCCTGCTGGTACCGGCTGCTTGTGGGAATGGAGGAGGTGTGATGGCCACACCTCTTCTTTCCGCAGGGCAACCAGGCGCTATTCTAGGCTGTGCTGGGGCAAGAAACATGGCCATCATGCTCCCTGACCCTCTGCAGTTCAGGTAAATGCAGGAGGGCAGTGGGAGGGCTGCACAATCACCAATTATTGACGGGAAAAATCAATCAATGATTTGTAGTGCACTCATGCTACCTGGGGATGGGAGAACAACGGGACATGGACGAGATTCTGCGTGTCATTCAGGACTTGTTCTTCTCCTGTCCCCAGCGTCCTGCAGAAAGGGTCTTAGCATTTAATCAGAATCTCCTTTCTTGCAATTTGAATCCACAAGTTCGGGTCCTACCATCTCAAGGAACACAAAACAAGCTCACTACATCTTCCATGTGACATCATTTTGGATATTTGAATATGGTTATCAATATGATTATGTGCCTTCAAGTTGGCTCTGACTTACAGCAACACTATCACAGGGTTTTCCCAGCAAGATTTATTCAGAGGATGTTTACCACTGTCTTCCTCTTCAGCTGAGAAAATATGACTTGCTTGAGGTCATCCAGCAGGTGTCCACGGTTGAGGATGGAGCCAAACTTTTGAGAATCCAGTAATCCACGTATACTACAGCATATGGTGGATTGCATATCACTCCCAGTCTTCTCATGCTAAATTCATCCTACTCCCTGCAATCTAGCCACTACAATTTATTTGGTACAGCTTGGAAAACATTGACCTTTTTTGCTAGCACATCACACTGCTGACTCATATTAAACTTATGGTGTATGCTTAGATTCTTTTCATATATATTACTGCCAGGCCAGTATAACCCATCTTATATTTGTGCATGTAACTTTTTCCTCCCTGCACAAATATAGAACTTTATCCCAGTTGAAATTCAGTTTGTTAGTTCTGATTGAGGTCTCCAGTCTATTAATTGACTCCTGATGCTTTTAGTTGGTTCAAATTATTTTTACTGTTCTAAATGCAAATAGTTTGAAACTGCTTAAATTGACTTTGTTTCCATGCCAACCTGAGAACATGTGATCTAGGTGAAGAAAATATTTCATTTCATTTCATTTTAGTTAATTAATTAATTAATTCTGTCTTCTAAGGTATAATCTATCCCACTCAGTTTGGTGCCATCTGCAGATCTGAGGAACACACCTTCTATTCTGTTAGCCAGGCTTTTTGTACAGCAATTGTGCAACCTTGGGCCTAAGATAGAACCCAGTGGTACCCTGCTTGTCCCTCTTTTCCAGGGCAGTGAACACTTTTGGGGTTCTGTCCATAGGCCAGCAAGAAATCTACCAAACAGCAGTATTACCTACTCCAATTTTTTCAGCTGACAGCAAGAACATCGTGGCAGAACTTATCAAAGGCCTTCCTTTCAAATAGTGAATAATACAAATGGAAAATACGTTCAGTTTTACCTACTGAGAGGGTTTGTTTGTTTTAATGGTTGGCAAACCTTGTTGGATAGAATAACAGCAGCTGCAAAGTTCTTCACATTTTGCAAAGCCCCTTGCAGTCTTCATTTGCACAAGAATATGTGTGGTTTTTCTGTGCAGAAAAACCACATTTTTCTTTTTATGTCAAGACCATGTTTTCTGCCTAGGGAATAGCTTATTCATACAGGCAGCATTTTTAGTTCTTTTTGCAGAATATCATGCCCACTTCTATGCAAAATATTTCTGTGAAAGACTTCCTGGAACAAATACCACTTGGAGAATATTGAGGAGTCAGTGCTGCCTTATCCATTAGGAACTTCAGACACAGTGCCTACAAAAATTTTAGGGCCTACGAAAATATCTCTAGTACTGTGTCAAGGTGAGGCAGGGAATCAAATACAAAAGTGCCTAGGTCCTGTAGAAGCCTTAATGCAGTACTGCTACCTGCTCCTGCGTCCCACCATGATTTGTGTCCCAAGTATATCAAAATTTTATCTGTAGGAAGAAAACAGTTCTAGAAGGTTCATTCATTCAAAAAGATGTGTTTATCTGCCTGTCTCTCTATTTATAGGGATGCAGAAAAGCTCCCTTGAGAAATTTTACTAGTCATATAGAAACTTTTTTTTCCCTCTAAAAATTTGTCATGTGTTTCGGCCAATCAAGAGCCTTCAAGTTCACTTGAATTTTTTCTTAGGGCAAAATTCAATGGCAGTTCAAAAAAAGAAAAAAAATCTGACAAAAACAAGGGAACTGTACCTTATATCAAGTCAGGCTATTTCTCCATGTAGTCTAGTACTGTCTACCCTAACAGGCACAGCACTGTGAAGGACTCCAGCTGCTATTGGCTGGATGCTATTTTCATTGTATGTTTTCCAAATTCAGGTCTTGAAGTGGGTTAATGGAAAGTGTCAACATGAAGTGAGAGTGATATACTGGTTAAGAAATAGGTCACTTATACTGGTAAGATAGCCAGTTCCTGGAAGAAATATGGTGTGACAGGTTCTCCTTGGGTCCTTAGTCAAATTAATCATAGGCAATAAACATTGGAGAACACAGTAACGTAGAGAGAGAGAGAGAGAGAGGAGGGAGGGAGAGAAACAGAGAGCTGGCCAGGTGTAATTCAGCCTTACAATTTCCTGAGTCACATTTGATGGTAGCCAGCTCAGATTTACAGAACCCAATAAAATCCATATCAGATTAGTGGAGATGTAAGATCACTAGATATCTTAGAAGAGAGCCAGATAAAATTTCCAGGCTGATGAGCAGGTCAGAGAGGCCTAGATACAGCATAAAAGCTACTTCCAGGCTGATCAAGATCAATTGTTTATAATGGCTCCTCATATAGCTGTTTCCAATAGCTGCTTACTGTGCTGTTGATGGGTTGAAACCATACTGTATGATGCAGTATCTAGAGCTATTCCTCTCTACACAGATGACTAGGTTATATAAAAATGTGTTTCATCTTTGATAAGTAAAAATATAGTTCTGGACATCATAAAGCCTTTCTAAGTATGAAATTTTTTATGTTCATGAGTGAATCATACACAATAAGAACCGCTGTCCTTACCACTGTTCATGTACTATATGTATCATGCTCCTTCTAAGGCCCTTTCCGCATGAGGCTGGTGAATCGGTTTGTGCCATCTCTTACTGGATATTCTGGGCTTGAAACAAGGTGGACTTTCCCTCATTTCCTTCCACACAGCTACTGCGTATGTTCCATTCTGATTCGGAAGAGTACAAGTTCCTGAATCCACACTGCCTCCGCCGTGGCCACTCCCGCTACTCCCCTCCCCCCGCCCTGTCAGCTGTGATTGGCCCTTTTTTTTGTTTTTGTATGGTTTAGTACATCATTGCGTACGTGCGTATGTGTGTAAGTCCATACTACCCCCTGGCCCCTCCCATGAGCCCTCCCCTGACCACCAAATCGCATTGGTGTGAATGTATGGCCCTCTCCACACGGGGGATGGGGAACGGGGCAGTGCACGCAGGGACGGATCTTACCTGAAAACGGGTTGCTCCGTCCCTGCGGGGAGCGCGCGTTCGCCGCTCCACACGCTGGCGAGTTTCGGCGGTGTTCGGCGGCGCCCAAAATGGCGGCCGGCAACTTCCGGCGGCGCTCCACCAATCAGGGCAGCGCGCCAGCCGGAAGCCCGCCCCTGGGCAGCTCTGCAGGGACGCGCTAGTGCGTCCCTGCAGTTTCACACAGGGCGCTGCAATGGGTTGCTCGCTCGCGTTTCGTAAAAACCTCATAAAATGTGGTTTTTAAAAAACGCGCTGCGCCACCCCTTGCGGCCGCACTAGCGCGGTTTGAGGTGTGGAACCTCCACTATTCAAACTGCTCTAGCGCGCTCCACGGTGTGGACGACCTCCGGATGAGTCGCCCTAAGCCGTTTTTTTTCCCCCGTGTGGAAAGGGCCTATGTGTCTGCACCACTGTGAAAGTACAAATTGGATCGATCTGGAAAATTAGAAAACCGATTTCTTCCTGTTTTCAAATAGTGTGCTTTACTACTACATGGGGGTGCATTTAGTCGGAATTACGTGCGGAATGAAGGTAAATAAGCTGAACCTAGTCCGCTCCAAGGTGCAGAAGACCTCCATGGCAAAATGGATTGGCCCGCCTTAATAACCACGTGCGAAAAGGGCCTATATCTGATGAAGTTCTTATAAATACTGTTAGCCTAGACACCAAAATGTTGGTAAATAAGAATGTGCTTAGACAATGAGATATCCATGTAATGTAATGATCCCCCCAAAGAGAAATATATATACGTGTGTGTGTGTGTGTGTGTGTATGTGTGGATAGTACTGTTTGATTGTCTTAACAAACAGAGCAGAAAGAGAACAAAACTGCCTGCTTGTTTTCTTGTCTTAAATATTCTGATTTCCAATGCCTAAGAGAGTCTTAAGGAGAGTTTTGATGTTAGCCTGCCTATCTGGATAAGACTTATGTCCACAGTTTGAAAGCTTGGGTGAACAGGAGGTGAACTACAAGGAACTCCTGGGAACTCCAGACAGATGGAGCCTATAGGGTACTTGAAAATCTTTTCCAGCAACTGTGCTCCCAGAGTTTGGAGATTCTACTTTCTGATATTGGACTCTCCTCTTTGCAACATGTGGCTTCTGTCACCAAGCCGTGCATCTACTCTGCAGTATTAAGGAGCGGCACGTGCCCAAGTAACTGTGGTGAGTGTGCTACCTGATCTGTGGGATCGGTGATTAATAAAGACAGCTTACATCCTTACTTGTAGGTTTAACTTGGAAGATAAGCTAGCATGGGGCAAATGCATCTTATAGATAGCCATTAGTATTCATTTTGGACATGGTCTACTGCCTTCATTGACTCAGCATCTGTGTCTTTGTTCATTGTTGTATGTAATCATGGATGATTTCAGAAGTCTTCCCCCTGCTGTGTGAAAGTATGGCAGTGTTTGTGGATTTTTTGGAATGATTTTTCAAGTTTCATGACCTTTTTTTTTTGGCAGAAACTTTTTTTCCAAAAAAATTCCAAAGTACAAAAAATGCCATGAGGTAGATCACTTTCTAGACAAATATTTTGAGTGTTTTGAGATACTTTTCTTGGCTAATATGAGAAAATATGCAAATATTATTTACATGGCTACTGTGTAGTTCTCTTACGTAGTTCTGCTGTACCAGGTTGCAGTCTTACTGTCCTCTTTCCTGGTTCTTGCTCATTGGCAACAGGTATATATTATGTTCAGGGCTCCCTCTTGTGGTATTCTTCACTGATAGATGGACAATTTGCAAGAGGTCCACAGTGTCTGCCACCAAAATGTGTGCTGTTTCCCTACATCCAGATGATATAAGTGGGAACATGGCAAAACTTGGAAGAGACTGACTCAACATTTTAGTTACCAGGTTCTTACTCTATGATGGTAGTTTAGGTAAGTCTGTTTACTTCAGAGTCTGAGATTTCTATTCAGCCTGGAGACCTGATTGGTCTTGGTTTTTCTTCCCCACCACATCTGTCTATTCACTGCACCACACTAGAATGGACCATTGGCTGAGATGACACCATTTTAAATATTTAGTCATCAGGGTTGCCAAATCTCAAATCTGACCCCCAACCCCAATCCATTTTCATGGGTCATTTCCAGATGGGAGTTGAAGGTGCAAATTCTCCACTTTTGAGGGGCTCAGCTCTGGGGAAGACACAAAGTCTGTGTGCAGATCACCAGCTCTTCTATTAAAGCAGCAGCTTGCAACACCTTGCAAGGTTTAATTGATTTGTTGCTGGAACTTGCAAAGCCTTTCCACAAAGTCTATCTGTTTACTTTATTAACTTCCTCTTCCCCTGCCAATCACAGTGCCAGCACTCACCTTCTGCTCTGCTCTGCTTCTACCTTCTGGCTAGAAGCAAATAGGCTAGGTTAAATGTTCCTTTTCCTGTCTCCCTAAGTAAGTGAAAAGGAATATTCTTCTCATTTCACCTTACTCTGGGAACAGCAACTTTAGTTAAGATTCCTGTCTTAATATCCCAAAAGGAAAATATGTCCTCGGTACGTTAAGTTGAACGAAAGCTATGAATGACAAGCTATGACTGACAACAGTGCTTGGTACTAACAGCTGAGTGCCTATTGTTGAGGTATTTTATGGTGAAGGGTAAAATTACTGGGTACAGGTTTTGAAGGATGAAGAAAGGGCCCATTTTGAGGTTTAACCAGGTCAGACACCTAAAGCTGTGACTCTTGGGACTGTGTAGGTTCAATAGTACCTAAAGGTGTGGCCAGAAGGTTTGAAAGTAAAGTAACATATTGGTTGAGAAGAGGAGGGTAGAATAAGCTCATCTAGGCATGGTGACTTGTGGTGGTATATGTGTGGGGTGCTCAAGCAGCTGTTGGTGCATCCAGATATCACACAGTAAGAATTTTGCTATAAAAATCTGCAAACCAATGAGGGCCAACACTTTCTGATATGGAGCCAAATGAAGCCCACTTGTTGATGCAATATTGCTTGTCCCTAAGCTATGGAGCCAATAAAAAAGACTCAGAGAATTTGAGTGAAGTAAAAAGGGGAATCTTTAATTAATAATTGTGGTTGCGCAATTGGACAGACCAAGCTTTTGCTCTGAAACGAGTCAGTTGGGAATACTGTCTGAAATTTTGTCTGAAATTTATACACTCTCAGTATTTTTCATACACGTTTATAATTCCCATTGGATAAAACTCACGCTGACAAACTACAGATCAGTCTTTCAAAAACTGCATAGTTTGCTTATCTCTGCCCTAAAATCTTGTTTTTCAACTCTGTATTGTATCAAGAGTACAAAGGTCACTTTGCCTAACCCTTATTTCTAGCTAGTCTCTGTCAAATACAACCTGTCTAGTTTGTTTTTCTTCCTGGAGCATCTCTTGTTCAGTCTTCTAGTAGGCATATATACACATTTTCTCAGTCACATATTAACTAACCCCCCTTTTTTTTCCTAAAAAGACACATACCCACCCTTCTTCATCTGCTAAATATTTTTCAATTACTTAAAACAATTTTTTTTATTCCATATTATGTGCTATCACACTTATCAGTAAGTGGAGTTTCTTCAGGGTAGGCCTCGTTAGGTATAAAGAATATAACAGAGACTTGCCATTCTGCCATTTGGCTTCATTTGATGGATGTCTCCCTGTTTTTCCATTGTAGGATTCATAATGTCATAATAAGAGAGCTGGGGTAGAACATGGGAGGTCCAGGTTAAAGTCCTCATTGAATCATGAAACTTATTGGATGATCTTGGACTGGTCAGTTGCTCTCAACCTGACCTATCTCACAGGGTTTTTGTGCAGATAAAATGGGCAGAAGGAGGATCATACATGCTTCCTTGAGCTCATCTGAAAAACAGCTGGACATACAGGTAACAAAAGTCAAGTTAAGACCTTGCGGATCAGCAACCACAAAGACTATGACGCAGCTCAACATGTTTCGTAAGCATGAGATAATCTGAGAACTGCTCTAGAACCTTCTTACACAGACCCTCCACATTAGTCAACCCATAGTCCATCTTTATTGGTTATGCCACACTACAACTTGGCTGAGCTTTGTGTACCCATTTTGCTTGTTCTTGGAAATATTTGCAGCCTCTGAGGGTGTCATTCCCCACCCCACCCCACCCCACCCCACCGCACCCCAGAGTTCTCTGAAAAAGAGGAAGAAGGAGTCTTAACAGTGGAAGAGAGTCAGCAGATACCTGAAGACCAGCCAGGACCTCCTTCTGTTGAACAGGTTAGTTCAGAATCAGAGCACCATCCTAGGAAAAGATAGAAGCCCAAGTATTTGGCCCAGACTTTTTCTTCAGATGCAGTATAAGGCTGCAATCAAGGTCTCAGGAAGAATACAGCTGAAGGATGCTGTCAAGAAATACAGCTGGGGATCTGGGAGTAGCATCTCTACCTATAAAAGGAAGACAAGAACACCTGCTCATTGTTGAGAGGAATATTATTCCTGGTTCTTGGTGTGGTTCTCTTGTACTGGACTCTTGGATTGCTGAGCAACTAGACAATGGATAACCTGTGAACTTCTGGCTCTTTTCAGTAGCATACTTGACCTGCTACTGACATCATATCTTTCTGTTACTGAAACTTGGCTTCCTTTGACCACATCTTATGGACTCTGGACACTTCAGCTTTGTTAAAGCAAGGTGATGTTGAGGTATATCACATGGAAAGAGATATTCACAGACTGCTTCAAGATGGCTCATATTATGCATTCCAGTCCAATATACGTATGAGAAAGATGTGGTGTGTGTATCGCCCATAATGTGTATCATCCACAACCCACTAAGAAAATGACTACCACTATTGTCACAAAAATAAGTAAGTAAGTAAGTAAATAAATAAATATCATAATCAGCTGAGGTTTTCAATCAACG
The DNA here is from genome assembly GCA_948472985.1 of Iguana delicatissima. NCBI lineage: Eukaryota > Metazoa > Chordata > Lepidosauria > Squamata > Iguanidae > Iguana > Iguana delicatissima. The sequence goes on along the minus strand of CAOKZL010000698.1, from coordinate 53,848 downwards.
ATAGTTAACACTAGGAGTCTTTCTGCCCTACATTGTTATAGTGCTATTATTTCACTTTTAACATTCCTGGGCTTTGCAGTTTAGGGAGAGGCATTAAGAATTCTCAGCCAGAGAGCTCTTTGGCCTCAGTAAACTACAAACGCCAGAATTCCACAAGATGTTGAAAGTGGAATAAAAATACTATAACAGTATAGTGTGGAAAGGCTCTAAAATCTGGTGGTAATGGTGAAAGCGCTCAGACAACAGAAGACTTATCAGATGGTGAAACACTTACATTTTTGGACTACAACTCCTAGAATCTCACCAGCCTGTACAGACACTAATTTTTGGGTCAAGAAGCAATTTTTCCAACCTATAGGACTATAGAACCTTCCAGAAAACATCCCATTACAATGTCAGATAAGGAAAGGAAACAAGAGAAGAGCAAGCTTTTTAAAACCCCTTTTACCTCAGTTTTGCTGGTGGGAGGAGGCTGGTGTGATTGTGATAGCAGGGAGACACAAATAGGAATGGGTGGTAGCCTGCAGATATTAGATGGGCAAGATGCACAGCTAGAAGAAGTGATAGAGGATTACTCTAATACAGCATGTAGAGTCCGATTATCTTCTCTGTTTGTGTGCAACCAATTATGTTTGCATAATTGGGAATCTAGAGAATTGAGAATCGAAGGAATGGCCACTGCGGCCGTTCATTAGAAAGGGAGGATCTCATAGCAGGGGTCCAGGTAATTGGGATTTGACAGTATGCAGTATGTAAAAGCATCATTCAAATTAAGAGAGAGAGAGAGAAAACACACACACACACACACACACACACACACACACACACACACAACCTCATAGCATTTCCTCTTTTCTGTGACATTTAAATCTGGAAGCTCAAGTACAGGCTTATATGCTGACAAAAACAACAAACACAAAACCTAAAGACCTTCGAAAAGCATCAGAATAGCCAATTAAGTCTGAATAATTCAGAATGAGGAAAGAATAGGCTCTTAGGACTTTTCTCACCAAAGCAGTGTGGCTGCCTCTGGGTCTGGCACACTGTCTCCCACAGTGCCTTCCTCTAGCTGTTTTCAATACACGAGGTAATGAGTTTTCATTGATGTTCTTAATATGGGGCATGACGGCAGTGTCTATTTGATAATAGCTTATATTTTGAAACACAGGGATTCAAAGCGTACCTTCGCAGGCTCACAAATTTGCCTATTTAGAATCGGACAAATTCAGACAGAGTAAGGCCCAATTTTCCATTCCCAGAATCCACAATGAGCTACATCAGCTCCCCTAAATGTGCAGAAACAATAAAAATCAAAAATCAAAAATCAAACTTAAAGAAGCTAGAAATGCACTTCCTGTTTTAAATTTGGGGATGATGGGGGCCTGCAGCTCACATTATTGTAAAACCACTGCTTCTAGAGGCTTTTAAGAACAGAACATCGCTTTTTTGGTTGGGGATTTTTTCTTCAAGGCAGTGAGGAGTCACAGGTACAAAAACAACAGTCAGGTGCATGTGGTCACAAGGAGCTAATTTGTACCACCGTTCCAAGTTTGCATCTCTGATTTAACACATTTGTTTCATACCCTTTAATGTGTTATGACCATGTCAGGGAGAAAAAAAGTTACTCTTTATGTCTTTCTGCACTATACTGCTTATAGTGCTATTATTCCGTTTTCAACATCCTATGGAATCCTACAGTTTGCAGTTTAGGGAGGGGCATTTAAATTCTCAGCCAGAGAGCTCCTTGCCCTCAGTAAACTACAAATCCCAGAATTCCACAGGATGTTGAAAGTGGAATAGTAGCCCTATAACTGTATAGTGCGGAAAGGCTTTTCCTTTCCTATCACCACACGGGGTAGTGGAACTAGAGTTTGCAGGGTAGAAGAGTCATGTCATTTGAGCAGCATGGATGGCAACCCAAATGGCTAACTCCTCAGCCTTCACTACTCCCTTTTTGCCTAGCTGCAGTCCGTACCATAGCTCATGCTGGAATAGGGCACTAATGTATATGCCAGTTATCTCTACCAGCTGGAATGGGGACAATAGGAAAACAGATATTTCAAGGGTCTAATTTTCTGGTACTCTTAGAATTCCTTTCTTCTTTCTCTGCTGTCCCTTCTTGCTTCTTCTTCTTTTAACTTTGAACTAGAGAAAAGAAGAACTGAGAGCATGGAAGCGATCTCTAGGAACTTCTGTAACAAATTTTTGAGAGCTTTACTTTTTGTGTTACCCACATATGGATTTCTTAAGACAATATGTAAATAAATAACATATTCAAAATGTAACGAGGCAAGTAGACACATTCCTGTACACTTAGAAACTTTCCCTCCAGTTCTTCCTAGTGAGTCACCACACTGCTTATTGTTGGGCCAACTAAGAAAGTTGGGAGAGTTATAATTATTATTATAACTCTTAACTTTCTGGTCCTTTCAATTACTTACATAAATATTTTGAGGAGGGCAGAATAACAGTGTCCCTGTACACTCCTTTTTTTTTTTTAAAGCTTGTTGATTAATAGCATTGATTTTCTTAACCTGCAAACTTGTAAACTTGCAAATGCACTTCTGTTGCTTGGTGATCTTTTTCCCCCCTGTCTAGACTAAAATTGAGATGAAGTTCCATTTGCTTAGGCAGCTTGGTCTTCCAAAAATGATTATTTAAAATGATGGTAGTAGTAAATGAAAATACATTTTAATTGTCCCTTAATTATTAGGGAACAGTTCTTATTTTTTGGGACCTGTTGCTATTTCAACACTGTCTTACTGGCCCCTGCTCTTCTGGGAAGGTTATGAGTTGGACCGCAGCTCAGTGGCAGAGGAAATACTTTTCATGCACAAGGTCCCAGTTTCAATTCCTGATAGCTTTATTAAAAAGAAGTAGGTGGCTGAAGCCTGAGCCACAACCAATAGAACTGAAGGAGAAATACTCTGATGTGATATAAGGATACTCTGTACTCATAGCCTGAATGTGCAGTCGAGGTAAAATGTGACCACCACCTCTTTATTTGGGAAATGGTTCTTAAAATTTTGGCAGAGCTTGGAAAATGCCTAGCTTGGCCATGGTAGCTGATGGATTCTAGGAGTCCTAGTTCAACAAAATAACATTTCTAATTTCTATATTTTTGTTTCTGTGCTAGATTGCCTGCTCAAACAGCAAATCTTGCTGAATTGCAGATCTTTTATAAGTTCTATTAGAGTCGTGGGGGACTAAACATTCTGCTAAACATTTAAACTGCGTAAATGCTCTTGGGAAGAAACTGTTGTGCTCAGGTTGCTAATGCATCAGCTCCACAAGCCAGTGTAAGAGAATCCATTGCCAAGTAAGAGAATGAAGCATACAGCAGATGGAGCCATGTAGAAAAGCCATCAGCAACATGTGATGGCACATGGCAGCTAATGATCCTTGCTATTGAGGACGCTGAAAGTATAGAAGAGGAATGCTGTTTTTATTAGGGAAATGGTGAGAGGGATGATAATTAATAATGTACACTGCTATAAATCATCTCCAAGAAAACACTCAAACATATCCATGCATGTAATGCTTTAGACTGTTATCTTTGGAGCAATGTTCTTAGTGTAAAAGGCTCTGAGGGTCTTGAAATAATCCCTGAAATGTTATCTTGCTTGCTGCTGTTTATTGTCATGACGAGAGGCAGCTTTCATACATGCTCCCATGTTTTCTCTTCTGAAGACAACTCTGAGTGAGGGTGTTATGTGATTAAGCACTAGGTTAAATCTAGTACTCCATTCACAGTACCACTAGTACTTTTTACACACACACCTTGTGACCACTATAACAGATTTTTAGGGTACACGGAAAGCTTCAAGAGAAACAGAAATCACCCCCACTCACTTCCATCAGTGGAAGCATCACCTTGGGTGCTAGCTATTGTGTGCCTTGCCCTCACTCAGAACTAGCTTTGTTTGCCACCAATAGGGTTATCACAAAATCACATCTGACTGGCTACTTCTGCCATTAGAAAGATGCTGTTTCATAAAAGTAAGGTGGTCTGCCAAGACTGTAAAGAAGCTCACTCTGCTCATTCAGTTTAAACGTTTCTTTCTCCTTTGCACTCACTTCAAAACTGCCAAACAGCATTTTGATGGCAACAAAAAATGTTAATAAAAAGTGCCAATTTGGTTTTAACTCAGACCATGATATGTTATATTATTTAAATTAATGGGGGAGAAAAACCCCCAACAACAATGGACTTGATGGTTCTACAAACTCATTAATCCCTTTGGCCATTTCTGCACTAGACTGTTATAGTGCTATTATTCCACTTTCAACATCCTATGGAATCCTGGGATTTGCAGCCTTGAGGCCCCTTCCTAAACTGCAAATCCCAGGATTCCATAAGATGTTGAAAGTGGAATAATAGCACCATAACATGCTAGTGTGGAAATGGCCTTTCAAAACATTTGCAAAACATGGTGATCATGCTTACAAATGAAAAAGTTGCTCCAATTTAAAACAAATTTTGCATCCTTGAAAGGGATTTCATGATTCATCTTATCAAATGTGGTGATGGCGGTGGCAAGGGTTGCATTATTTATTTATATATTTTACTTCACTTGATCTTGTGAACTAATCCTCAGAAATAGCTAACATTCCAGCAAAAGTTCTGATTAAACATAGTGGCGTGATGTGTATTTAAAATGATCAAAGTGTGGACCACTGAATCTATCTCTTAAAAAAAGAAAAACAATTTTCAAAAGCAAAGGGATAAGTCTTCAATCCTTTAAATGAAAAGAGAAAAAAAAATCCCTGTTATTTGGCAGCAAACTAATCACTCTTGTACATAGCCATAGAAGGGTGCTCCTTAATATACTGGAGGATTACAATTAAGTATGATTTTTAGCTAGCGGTGTGTACACAGTTCTAATCTTTAATAGCCAATGTTGTCTGAAATATGAGCCTGCAGACAGGAAAAAACGGGGCCAGTTCTGCCTCAGGCTGTGGGAGTGAATTTCCTACTTGAAGCAGTACAGAGAAAGGGCTGGTTAGTTATATTGTCCCCACTTCGGGAGTGAAGGGGTGACAGAACAGGTTCTTCAAAGAGCAAATGCCACAGCAGAACAACAAATGAGCCTCCCCAGAGCAGCAGACTGCCCACTTTTTCACTTGCAGGACTCCCTCACAGTGAGACAGAGGACTGGAACAGCTACCTTTACAATTGATCTAGGTCACATTTTTTCTGGAAGAGCTGTTACCTTCAAAATGTGGGTGACTCACAGGTCCATCTGCGATGCCAGTGCCTCCATAAAATGGTGAGGAATATTAGCTCAAAGAAGAGTTCTTTGGAAATGGGGCGGGGGGGGGTAACCTTATGAGAGCTGTTACACCTATGCATACTAGTGCTGGTGCAGGGAAAAACCAGCTGGAGATCCAAAAGCAATCTTAGTCAATTATTGGGATAATTGCAATCACACACACAACATTCATGTAGTCACACAATCACACAAGGCTAACTGAAGGCAAAGGGAGGAAAGTTTTAGATAGCGAGATTTTAGGGTGAAGTGGGTGATATTTATCAATCCAGAAGAGCAGTGAAGCAGCAGCGATGTGGCTTAGGTGCAAGTCTAAGGACAGTACCCAATCAGAAATTGGAGTGGGGGAGTGGTGACCAGCAATCAGTGTACTGCAAGCTGTCTGGCCAAAAACTGGGCTTTAAATACTTTATTTCTGCCCGGAGGGTGAGGGTGCTAATAGCTCTCTGGCAGAGTAAACAATGGAGTTTGCAGAATGGACAGTGAAGTCCAAAATGGGCTAATGATCTTAGTGTTAGGTGACAAAGGGCTAATGGCTGTCCTGATAGCTCAGCACTTGTTGGACAGGTCTGAGGACAAAGGGAAGTTGCTTGGTCAGAGGGAGAGGGAGAGGAGTTAAGACAACCAGCCATCTTGTGGGAATCTTCTAGACACTATTGTCCCTAAGAGATTGAGTCATCAGAGGCTAACTGCAAGTCCATTATCACTGGAGTTTCCTGGTGATTTCCTGACTGTGACCTGGCTATGCCTGGAGCTGTCTTCTGACCTAATTCACAGCACATGTGTTCGGCCAGTCTTTTCCTCTTGTCAGGCATGGCAATTCAGTCATACCATGGTATATTTTACATTCTTGCCAATTAAATAATATTTTACCAATTAAACCATCTCAAAGCTGGGGGTGTATGGCCTGGTAACAGAGCCACAGAGTGCCAAACATGCCACGTACAAATCCAAACTAGAAGTTGTAGAAGTCCACTTCAGGCTTTGAAAAACTGGTATTTTGTAAATGTTAAATAGCACGGGGTGCCTTGCAACCTACCTATCTTGATGTTCTCCCAGAAAGTCAATCCACTCCCTTTTAGAGGCAGAAAAGGGGAAGTTGCACTTTGCCTACCTCCTGCTTTACAGCCGTTGCTGGAGATATTTTGGAGCCAGAGGCAAAGGACAAAATGGTGCTCTCATGTACAACTCACATACAGAAGCTGACCAAGTGGACAGTTCAATGTTATTTCAATATACATGGTGTGCCATCATTTTCTAGTGCATCTGAGGACAACTTGTTGATAGGCAGAACACTAACCCGGTCTCCAATATCTCATTACTGCTGTTCAGTCTTCATAGCACACATCTGCCACCAGGGGCAGCTGACTTATTCTGTGTAATGGCAAGGCCAATTGACCCTCATCCCACTTCTTCAAGAGGTAAGGACACTACTTGGGTGAGGCACTTACCCAGGTTGTGCTATCTGTTGGAGTATTACATTCTTTCCTGATCTATATGCAGCCTATACTTTACTTTTACTTTTGAAAATAATTTAAGAATAATAAATACAGACAGCTCTCCACATTTACTAGGGTTAGGGGTGCAGGGATTTCACAAAAGTAAAAAATCACAAATATAAAAATGTGTGTGTCAGTGTGTGTCTGTGTCTGTGGGAAGGAGGATGAGGCATTGTGTGGAGAACAGCCACCCCAGGGTCCAAACCAAGTCAGGGAAGGGGGTGGTGGCATGGTGGTTATATACTTTCTCATTCACATCCTACCCTGGGTATAGGGTGGCAGAAGAGAGTTTGTGGTACTGAGAAATCAGGCTGCGAGCAGTCCTTAGTTGACCAGGCAGTGGCTGGTGGAAGAGGAGGACCGGAGGTACGTTTTTAAAAGGATACGTGGAGTGACTGAAGCTGCCAAGAGAGAAGGTTACCCCTGGAAAAGAAGCACCTGAGGTGGGTGGGCAGGGCTGGAAGAAACTTGCAAATACTCAAATCCGTGCAAGTCAAACCTGCAAATGTAGAGGGCCAACTATATGGCAAGACACTATAAGTATTCAGCGACCTATTTCCAATGGAAATAAAGTTTGGTACCCTCAGAACATCCACACCATTCAGAGAAGTGAAATGAAGCAAACTTCATGATCAAAGTCCAATTTCTTGTCTCAAATGAAATAAACCCATTGAATTAATGATATTTGGATAAGCACTGACTTAACACAGAGCACTTGATTCAGCAGGTCTTGCTAGGAAAAGCAATTGGATTTAGGCCAACATTTTAGAAATGTGTTTCACATTATTGTGTTTGTTTGTTTGTTTATGTCATGTACTGATTAATTTGCTTTCCAACAAACACTCAGAATTTTAACAGAAACATTTTTATTTAGGAATTAAATAAGCAACAGCACAACATTTTGTAAGATACTAAGGCTAAAGAGTTTAGGATGGGTACAGCACTTTATATCTTTGATATACAATTACTTGGTGCTCATTGCAGTGAGAGGCAGAAGACATAATTATCATGTCACACTGCTAGACCCAGAGCATTCCCAGGCTCTTCAGATGGTTGCATTCTGGCATCTTGGGAACCTAACTCCTCCCTTATTGTTATGTCTCCCTTTCTAGTTCTTCTCACTCTGTCTTCCTGGGGTTTTCATATCTTGTCCCTCTGATTTCTGTTGATTTACAACCTTTCCACTGGACATCCTTGATCCCAGGGCTTGTAGACCAAATAAATCTTGAAGGCTAGTTCAGTACCTGGTTTCACATCAAAACTATCAGATAACTTCTGTTCTCACACCCAGATTCCCAGTTTATCTCATCATCCTTTTACAGCACAGCCTTCTTCCGTAATGGTTCATACCCATGTTTTACAAGCCAAAAGTACAAAGCATATATGTGAGGTATACAGTATCAAAAGCCAGCACCCCATCTACAAGCAAGGCACTAAACATGTTCTAGGCAAACAGTAATGCATACAGGTAATGTAACATGAAGGCCCTTAAGCATGGTATATATAATCCCGTTAAACATGATTAACAGTATACACTTAACTAAACGTGCTCAATACATGGCAGGACAAACTACATATTGCAAGGATAGGCAAAGTATATAATCATAGAATCATAGAGTTGGAAGACACCACAAGGGCCATTGAGTCCAACCCCCCCACCATTTCCAGACTACACCATCAAAGCAGTATATAGCAAAGAGTGATACATCATAACATAAGAGCAACTATTAATAATCAATCCTTAATACACACATACAGTAAAGCCCATGGTACACTGTAGTACAGCAATAACATAGCATGGAACATCAAGATCACTTGCATATGGCAGTTACTTAACACTAGATAGTAACTTACATGGTTATACTTTCTAGAAGAAGATATATTTCTCCAGCAAAACATATAGCATTTAACATACAACAAAACTCAAACAGAACCAACTCTAGCAGAATCCTATATTAAAAGCAATAAGAATACAATCATCTTCATCTAGCATACTGCGGCAATAGACTCATGTCTCACTGTATACTTGCAACAATCATTAAGATTATACATAAGATTTAACATATGATGGCATGTAACACATGATGAAAATCTGAGCCTTCGGCTATCCCAAGATGATCACTCATTACAAAAATGTAATATACATTTCCAGCATAGGGTAACCTTTATATCAGCGTACAGTATCCAGAAGCATAACATAATCAAAAAGCATTCATCGTCATGGCAAAGTAACATTAGGAATCACGGAGTGAAGCGACACAGCCATTTATTTTGGTAATAGCTGGTTAAACAGTTCAGTAAAAATTTTTCCCTACCTTCTTATGGTCTACAGTAGACGCTGGAAAGGTGAATGGGGGCCAGAGCTAGGACAGTTACTTTTTATTTCTTTTCCATTACTTGGTGTAGCTTACAATGTGATTGCTTCCTGTGGTTTGTTAGTGGTAGAAAAATCAAATTGCATTACGTGTGCTGTTATTTTTTCATTAGCCTCTTATGAAAAAGTTGCTTTGGGGGTCAGCTATATGGAATGCAAGTGCAACTTGATGGTAGGTTGCTACGCGACAGGAGTAGTACCTTAAGAATGAAACCCAGCACAGTGGTGTATGTGGGAGGGGTTTATGGATGAGAAGAATTATATATAAGGCTGTGACTCAGTTTGAAAGAGAGAGCCTTCAGTGAGATCTTGGCCAGGGTGGGTGGTTCAGTTGTGTTTAAGCAGCTGAGGAAAAGACACAGTGAACTGAGGTCTAAGGGTGGTAATGATAGTTTGAACTGATTAATGTAACCATACTGTATTTTACCTTAACATGAACCAGTTGCCTTATTTTTAATGTTACTCAGTAAAGAACACAGTTTATTGTATAACTACTGAGTCTGTCTGCATTATCTAAAATCACTGGTAAGAAAAAAAGAACTTGCTACCTTAAATAAACTAATTGGTTCTGAAGAAACACTTAAGACTACTGGTTTTACACAAAGGTTGTGTTTAAAGGATGGAGTTAAAGCTAAGTGTTAGTGTCAGAACCCCTTATTAAGTGGGACCTGTGAAACCAAATAAAGACCTGTTACACTTCTGTTGCCATTAAAGGAGAGAGGAAGGGAGGGAGAAGATATGAACTTTAGGACTGATAAGAGGATAGTATAAAACTTAGGGACATTAATCCTCTCAAAATGCCTCTGAGATGGCCTTCAAAAAAATAATGGGGATATGTTACTCCGTCCAGAGATTCTGGGACCACATATGCCTCTCCTTGGACTTCGGAGGAGGCCCCCTGCCCCCAATGGCCTGGACATCTCTATGCTTTTCCAAGAACCCTGATTTTTAAAACAAACTCCAGAAGGTTCTTAATGTCCTCTAAGGGACACAAGGAGCAATTTTGTTACATTTCTGCCCCTCCAACCTGTTTAATGCACAGGGCTGAACTTTCTCAAAACCAGAAGTTATAGAAAATCACACTTGGAAACACGGCAAAATTACTCTGCATGCCTCCTAGAGGGTAGAAGGAGCTGTTTAATTAAATTTTTTTTTTTGAGAAGGATGCTCTGGGTTGTGGGGGTGGGGCTTTACTGTTGAGCATGGTTTATATATCAGTCAAGAACCACATTTTTCTTCAGCCTATTTTGGAAATTCAACAACACTGATCACTCAAAGAGTTAAAAATGTCTAAGAGTCAGCAGCAGTTACAGGGCTAAGTAGTTTTAAGTGACCCAAAGTCTCATCTCTTATCCAATATTCTAACCACCTGGAGATGTGAAGTGATATTCTTAGGCCATTTCTGCACTAGATGGTTATAGTGCTATTATTCCCTTGAGACCTCTCCCTAAACTGCAGACCCCAGGATTCCATAGGATGTTGAAAGTGGAATAATGGTGCTATAACAGTCTAGTGCAGAAATGGCCTTAGAGGCCTACTGCCTTTTTTCTTGTTTTTGTCATTTACTGACAAATCAGCTTCAACTTATGGTGACACATGAATGAGAGATCTCCAAGACCCTCAGCCATCAACTGCCTTAGAAGTGAAACTAGTGCAGTTCAATCTTTGCTTAACCCCCTCAGAGAGATTTCCAGTCTTCAGCAGAGCTATTACAACAAAGCCGTAGTTAGTTTCTTTAGTTGCTTGTGTCTTTGCTTGCTTTGCCATCAGAATTGCTTGTTGCTGCACGCATGCACAATCACATACTGCAATATACCACTAAAGGTACTCCATCCCCAGTTATTACATTGTTTTCAAAATTCAGCTTCTTTATGCCTCTTTGTGACCAATTCCCTGCCCTTCAACTGCCCCAGTTTGGTAGGTGCAGTCCCCATTTATCTTCTGCTGTTCCACATTTTTCCCCTTCTGTTTTAAAATGTTCCAGTTTCTCTCTCCTCTTCCTACTTTTCCCCTTTGTTCTAAGCTTACTTCAACTGCTAGAAACTGAGTTCAAAGTGCAAAAACAGTTTGTACTCAATTAACTCAGCAGGGAAGAGGAGAGGAGGAGTGGAAACTTGCCTTTCTCAGTAAACTCAGGCAATAGTAAATGGCTGCAGCCTCTCCTGGCCTGTGTATTCTTCCTTGTTTATTCCTTTTCTATTCTTGGTCATGCTCTGATGTTGCTTGGAGACACATGTCCCAGCTTCCATCCATGAAAAGCTAGAGGGTGTGTAATTCACCATGCCGTTGGGCTATTCCTCCAGCCCTTGCTGGAAAGCAAACTTCCTGTCCGCAGCAAAACAGATGTGGGTGTGATCTAGCAGTGATGGTGCTCAGAGCTTTGAGCTACTTGTCTCAAATCCCCAGCACCACCAGCTTTATTATGTCACTCACTGTCAAGGTCAGAGACCTGGGTGGTAAGCCAGCCCAGAGAAGAGAGTGGGAGAGCCAGCAAAGTCCAGCCGGGAGGGGACAACCAAGCACTTATGCAAGAAAGTTCATTTACCAGAGTGCCATAGTCAGAGTTCCAAAGCCAAGGGTCAAGAGTCCAGAGATCAGTTCAAGGTATCAGGAACCGGGTGCTGGGAACAAGGTACAGGCAAGCAGAAGGCTTGCAAGAAGTTTGCCACAAGCAAATGGAAGCTTCCAGGCAGGCAGTTATATAGCCCCAGGCACAGGTGTGTCTGGTCACCGCTTCTTAAACTTAACCAAGGGAGCCTCCCTTTGCACAGTCCTCTTGAGTCTCTGCCTTGATTGGGGGCTTATTGAACCAGGCTCCAGAGCCTCTTCAGAATCGGATCCCTGTTGCTCTAAAGGAGCAGGCACAGCATGGGATCCCTGTTGCTCTAAAGGAGCAGGCAGAGGGACGTCCATGCCTGCTTGTTCCATGGCAGCAGGGGGCACTCTTGAGCTGCAGGACTCATCTGCAGCCACAGCCACAGGGACCAACAGCTGCTGCTCGTCATCAGCAGCTCTGACAGGGGCTTCAGTTGTCACACTCACCCCCACCCATATGCACACTCAGACTGGCCAACTTAAGTGGATGGGGCCAGGAGTTTGCATAAGAGCACTGCAGCTCCATTGAGGGCTGATCCTAATTCCTGCCAGTGCCATGGGTAGGTAAGCCATTGACTGAAATAAAGATCGGTAGAGGCTGTAGCCATGCAAAACTTCATCTTATCTTAATTTCGGCTCAGTAATGCATACCTTTGGCATGCCACTATATTCCTGCTGCTTAAAATCAAAAGGCCAAATTGGTTGGCATCTTTGTTGGGCCAGCCAAATATCATCGAAAAAGGAAACTTGCACGTTCTTCTGAATTTTTCATCTGGCATTAAAAAATTCAGAATGGTGGGATAAAGGGATATAGAAAAGTTAAAGCATCATCCTGGCCTGACGTTATAGTCAGGGGAACTGCAGCTCCTTAAATCCTAGAATGGAGACTGCAGGTTTGAAGAGGCAGCTTGAACTGTGGTGTTATATTTATTAGTTCCATTAATCACCTCAGGGTCCATTCATCACCTTAGTTCCATTTATCACCTCCAGGGATAGAGAATGAATCACCTTTCTCTGCAGATGAGATGTGGGAATCATACAGCCAGGTTAAGGCTGCTGGGAGTTGCAGTCCAACTTTTGGAGGGCTGCAGGATTCCCATACCTGCTCTAGACAAAGGCCTTGCTGCTACTGAACAGTCAAGATTTTGCTTCTTAGTCAAAGTGCGACAGCATGGGACAGAAGCTCCAAGTAAGATGGCAGGCTCTATAACAGTAATTCTGGAGACTAAATTTAGATGGCACATTAATTTTCCAAGTCTGGCCTAAGCTAATGCACTAGTAGCCGGGGCGCTGCAGCCAGTGGCAGACCTTGGACCGTGTGGAGGGGGGCAGGAGGGGGTAGGGCTACGGCACAAGGGGCATGGCCACTGTGCTCAAGGGTGTGGCTGTGGTTCATGGGGGTGTGGCCAGAGTGTACGGGGGCATGGCCAGGGCATGCAGGGGTGTGGCTACAGGCTGGGACACCCCCAAAATATTGCCACCCGTGGGGAATCTCCACTCCACCCCCACATTCCTACACAACTGGCTGCAGCCCTCCAGAACCAGTAGTCAGGCCTTAGAAAGAGAAATAACGCTACGTTCATATGCTCAAGCAGACTGAAGAGAATTCCTGACTGCAAAGAGGGTGTCATAAGATTTCCTAAGCAGTATATAGAACATTACATTAACTGAGGAAGGCAGGTGGAGAAACATACATTGTGATACAAATATTAGTGAAACATACTATTATAATCATATTCATATTAAGAGAGGAAAAGAGTATCCTTCACTCATCCAAGCTATAGCAGATACAAGGAATGATTCAGAGTTTTGAAAAGTTACTTTTTGGATATCAAATCCTGGAATCTTCCAGCCAACATGAGCAATTATGTTTGTGATGGAATTCTGGGATATGTCATCAAAAATTAATTCCTCCCCCCAAAAAAACAAAACCCTCTGGAGTCACTACAATCATGATGACAAAAAGTAGGATGTGTATAAAAATCTGAACTTTTTTTGCAGTCTGTTATACCATATAAGTATTGACAATACTGGACTGGGAAAAAAATGAAAGGAACAAAAAAAAAAAAAGTAAGACAGGAATGTTAAGCTTTGATTGATTTTGATTGACTATTGCATGCTTAACTTACCTAGAAGAAATAGTCATTTTTAGGAGAGAGATTTGTTCTTGATTTGTTATTCAGATAGAGTGACTAAAGAACTGGATTCTTGATTTGTTATTCAGATAGAGTGACTAAAGAACTGGATTTAGACCATTTCTGCATGAGGTGAGGGAATTGCTCTGTGCCATTACTCACTGGATCATCTGGGCACGGACCAACACGGACTGTCCCTTAAGCCCTTCCACAGGGCTCCTCCGTCTCTTCCAGGGTGAATTGGAGCAGTGCGAGGTCTTAGATCCACACTGCTCTGGCTTCCAAAATGGCAGCTTCCGGTTGTTCATGGGTCCTGACCAACTGTGAAGCTTGCCATACCTAAAGCCCGCCCTCTGCAGATCGCAGGCTCGCATTGGTGCAAGCCTGCGAATCTGCACAAGTGAGCAGGAACGCAATGGTGTGCTCTGAAAAATTAAAGAACAGTTTTCTACCATTCTTTAAAAAGCACCTTGGAGGACCACTTGGGGGCGTTTCAGGGTGGACTGAGGTGCAGATCTCAGGTAAGTAGTCCAGACCTAGTCTGCTCCAAGGTGCAAACGACCTCCGTGAGAGGACGCACTGCACCATTTTAATTCCCTCATGCGGAAATGGCCTTAGACTTAAGGGATGAAATCCTGCAATGAGAGACATCTATGTATCACATGACTATATTGCTGTAGCTACGTTTCCTGATGTGTGTGTAAGCGTGGCACTGCTAAAGTGAGGTTGCCCTGCTCCAAACTTCACTTTGTGAGCACCTCTCTCCAATATGGCCAGTTCTCTGTTTCCAGAGAGCAGAAGGATGAGTGGGAATATGATTTTCTATTTTCTTGTAGCTGGACACTCTGGAGGTCCTTCTAAGCTTGGTGCAGATGACATCCTTGCAAATAGCTATAGTTAGGGGGCCATGCTGCTTACAAGTTGGTTTTTTGGGGGGGTATTTTGGTCATTGTGTGGCCTTCTCAGTCCCTTCAGGCTCTATGATTCTGTGGCTATGAACACTGGGCAGGTTACCTTTTGATGAAGTGGTTTGACTTCCCCTGCCCTTGTTAAAAAAAAAAAAAAAGGGGGGGTAAGCAACTTGTAAGCAAAACTGAGAAACTGAGGAATGATGTGAAAGATGGTTGCCTCCAACAGGAGACTGAATATAAAACAAGTGGTGTGCAGAGATTCTGCAGCATGAACTCAATAGTTCTTGGCAGGTAAGCTGCTATTGGAACTGTTCCCTAGAGGTATCCAGTTTGAAAAGCACTGATGCAGCACATCAGCCATAATTGCAGTCAACTGCTAAGTACCACTGAGTGTCAGCTAGCCCATATCACTTATTAAATATTACATTCAAATATAATTGATTGTCCAACAGTGCTATCCAGTATCCAGAGAATATTCAGTAAACACTCAGAGAATATTTGGAGAGCATTCAAGGTTGAAATTTGCACGGGTGCAGGAGAGAAACTAAGAACGTTTGGTAGCCAGCTTATTTCAACTTTATTTCCCAGCTTTGGAATTATAAGGGACCGTTTTCCATAAATTGAAATGTCACAATGAAAACAAACAAACCAAACCAGTGATGTTGTGGTAAATGTTGAAGTGGAGGAACTCCTCATGACAGTCCCCATAGTCATGCCTGTGAGAAGGATCCAAGAAGGCAAGCAGATGTGATGATGATGATGATGTTTATTTATATCCTTCTTTTTATCCAAAACTGGGACTCCAAGTGGCTCACAATTTAAAAGAACAGTACAATTAAAAGCATACCAAAAGTGAATAGTAGAACAGCATTGAACTATTTACAGTATCAAAACAATTGCACTTCAAAGAATAAAATGCAATATTAAAATATAAAAAGCTCTTAAAAGCAATTAAAACAGTACAGCACCCTCTAGACTGTACTTTAAAAACTTTCTGTTTTAAAAGCCTGTCTGACTAAAAAGGTTTTAGCCAACTGATGGAAGAACAACCAGGAGGGGGCTATTCTGACCTCCCTGGGAAGGGAATTCCAGAGTCTAGGGGCAGCCACGGTCTGAGGCATATTTAGAATAGGGCAAGTAGGGTACATGCCTCAGGTGCTAATGCCAAAGGGGAGCATAAAAGCAGTGCCAGAAGCGGCAGAGGAGGAGGAGGAAGAGGAAGTGGCCCTGGAGGTAGGGGTGCAATTTCCATGCTTGCCCTAGGCGCTGTTTATGCTAGATACACCTCTGGCCACTGTAAAGGCTCTTGTGTCCCTACCAACCGTGCTTGCAATGGTGGTGGGAATGAGAGAAGGGCCTTTCCTGATGATCTCAGAGCCTGGGCTAGCTCACACAGAAAGATATGGTCTACCAAGTATTTATATGTGGTATATTGTTTCATATCAATACACTGGGTCTAGTAGTTTTCATCTTCACCAGAAACAAGTATTTTGTATTTGGTCTGATTTGCCCGTTCAAGACCAAAACACCTCAAAATACGTTTTAGCATGTGAATTCATGGCAACAATATATTGTTCCTTGGAAAATTCAGTTCCCTTGTCGCTACTGTGAGGTTTTTCAGGACAGGGAAGCTTGAGAGTGAGGGTGGTAGATAATATTTTGACAGATAATAAAAATTTGGCCACTTAGCTCTTCAATGCTGCAAACCCTGGCTCTACTAGACCACTGAAGGAAACAGGTGGCAGACTGAACCCACACAACCACTAATTTATTTTCCCCCAAAGTCATTCTTGTATTTAAATCTAATAAAACATTCTCCTAACTAGTACAATTTCATGGAACTCTGCTTTCGAGACCATTCCAACTTAAGCACAAACTAATAGGAATGTTGTACTTCTCAAAGGTCATTCAGTGATCCATGGCAGAAGTACTACCAATGGTTTTATTATTTCCTTCACTGTGGACTTGTCACAAATACTGATTACAGGAGGGTCCTCTGAGCAAACGATAATGTTTTCTCCATGCTCTTGTGCCTTACAAATTAATACGGTGCCATGCAGTCCCAAGATCCTTCCATTTTTGTTGACAGATGGCATTAAACACACATTTGTGGTAACAGAATGACTAATCTTGCTTGGAAAAAAACTGTGCAATAAGCAAGGGAAAAGCAAAGGGCATAGACATACCACTACGCAAACTTGGGCATCTGTTTAGGGCAGCATTTTGCTGAGGGCAGGACATTACTGCAGCTGAAGATTGGAGGAAGTATATTTATCTTCTTAGCCAGCATAGCTAGGAGACCTACTTTCTTTGCTCAGAAAAAGAAAAAGAAAAAGAAAAAGAAAAAGGTTTTGGAAGAAGAAAGGGAAAAAAGCTTGATATTGTAAGATAAGGACATTCAGAGATCAGAAGGAGCTATGTGCTTCTAGTTAATAGTTTAAGTAACTAGTTACTTGTAGCTAACAGCTGTTTCCAATGACAAAAACATAGCTACATGCCACTGTGCTAACTGCAACTTGTAAATTACTATTCCTGTTATAGGGATATGCCATTATCAAACAGTCGAGGAGGAATATCTCATGGTTTGAGCAATAGCTTGTGCTGTGGCCTCAGCCTGTTTTTGTGGGCATTTAAGGTAACAACAAGACGGACAGGAGGAGAGAAGAATATGTTTTACATGATAGGTCAGGGGGCTTGTTGCATTCTTTTTCTTAAACGAATAACCGAAATTACCAATTTTACTAGTTTTTGAGAAATGAGGCTAAAATGTTGTGTGTTTTTAAAAAGTGCAGGTATAACTGAAGCTAACTACTTTCAGAGCTCCTGGAACAATAATTGTGACTAATCACTTTTTGAGCTTCCAAGCTGTGTCTGAACCTAGCCCACGAGTTGGTTTTAGCCATGTGTTGGGTTGCTTTGCAGAAATAAATGAACTTAGTTGTTAAGGAATACAAAGGAAGCTCTAAAATGGAATATATTCTTCTCTATAAGCGTATAATCCCAGTATCTCATAACTCAGGATGTTAGAATCACAGGACACACCCCTGGAGCTCCCCCTCTCCTTCCCCTTCCCATACATTTGACCCTAGTGGGAGGATGCATGCAGAGGCAAAATGCAAAGGAATGAGGAAAAGGCTTTCACGAGCCTTTCTTTTCCCTTCTGGAGCTCCCCCTCCCATTCCCATGCATTTTGCCCTGGCACAGAGAATGTGCACTGAGGCAAAAGGCAAGAGAAGGGGGGAAGCCCTGGAAGGGAACAGGAGGGGAATATGGGGAGAGTTATTCACAGTTTTTCCACTTTTCTAAGGGTTCTGCTCTCCAAATCTTTGCAAAAAGTGAGGGGCCATTGTAAATAAAAAGTATACTTTTCATTTCATGTACCATCGCTACATCACTTTGGTTGCAAATAGACATGTTTCTTCCAACTTCAAGAGAAGAGAGTTTGCAATTTAAAACTATGCCTAGGAATTATGTCAAACAACTGTGTGAAAGGTTCCCTCCCCCAGTTTGGAAACAGATGCCAATAAAAATATCTTTAATATGTTAAACATAAAAATAAATTAGTATGCATGCAGAGAAGATCATATTATCTGGGAACCACTGTAAATGTTTCTTTCATAAAATGACCCCTTGTTTGATTTGGACTTCAGAGTTTTGTGTGTGTGCATGCGTACACAGACAAGGTGGTTGTTATGAAGAGCAATCAAGCTCTTTCACAAGTCCAGCCAGTTTTCAAATCAAGATATATTCAATTTTTGTGCACAGTAGGAAGCCAGCCACTTAAGTTTTCTGGAAAATCATATTACATGCTGTTGAATTAATTTCCAAGCTGCTGATGGTGCCTCTCTTGCTAAATGCTATATTTCAGCAATGTTTCCCTTTTAGATACAGGCATGTTCTCAAATAAAGCCTTATATTTTAGCATATTAGATTGAATCACAAAGAGATGACAATAGTGACAGCCAGTGTAGTATAGTGGTTAGAGCTTTGACTGGGAAATTCATTGGGTGAACTTGGGCAAGTCTCTCTTTCTCTAAGGCCATTTCCGCCCTACACTGTTATAGTATTATTACTCCACTTTCAACATCCTGTGGAATCCTGGGGTTTGCAGTTTAAGGAGGGCCATTTAGAATTCTCAGGCCCTTTCCGCACGTGGGAAAGGAACCACAAAAAAAACGCTGCTCACCAGACTTCTTCAGCATCTGGGCGAGTCCGTCGGGACGAGGAGCAGTGCGAGCTCATCACTCCGCACTGCTCCGGCATCCAAAATGGCGGCTTCCGGTTGGTGGAGGCTCTCCACCAGCCGCCGGCAGATCTGCAAGCACGCACTTGTGCACACCTGCAAATCTGCACCAGAGCGTGGGGACGGAGTGACATGGAGTTGCGTGCTCCGTGCTTTTTAAAAACCTCTAAAAAGAGGTTTTTAAAAAGCACGTTATGCAACCAGTTCCAGTCGCTCTGAACTGGACTAAAGTGCGGAACTACAAAAAGTAGTCTGCCCCAGTCCACTCTACGGTGCAGAAGACCTCCGCTGGAGGTCGCTCTGCACTGTTTTAATAGCCCGGTGCAGAAAGGGCCTCAGCCAGAGAGTTCTTTGGCCTCAGTAAACTGCAAATCCCAGATTCTACAGGATGTTGAAAGTGGAATAATAACACTATAATAGTGTAGTGTGGAAATGGCCTAAGTCTGAACTATCTCATAGCAGGGGTATAAATTCTTGACAGTTCCATCCCCTCATATGAGGACAAATAAGTGGGTTGTTTTCTCCCCACTAAGGGATAAAATGAATATTCCTCTTTGGTATTCTGGAATTATGCTGCAGAGAAAACACTTTTTTAACCTCTCAAAAACTGTTTTCCACACAGAAAAAAGGTCTCCCATGAAGGAAACAGTATTGTTGGTATTAGAACCCCATTTTCTGGAAACAACAACCACCCACCTCCCCACATGTCTTTCTCTAGAGACTAATTTTTCTGCAACATTTTCAGACACTGAATACAAGCGAAAAATCACCCAAAATTCTCACTGGGTGTACTATTTTTTCCTATCTTATAAGGTTGTCACAGAAGAGAGCAATACTATATATGTGATAAGGTCATTGGAGGGAAATTGAGTGTAATTGTAATTGACTAACCAATCAATCAATTTACCAAATGCAATTAAATCTGAGGGTTCTTTGAGCATGACTTGTAAACCCCTCCCTCAGCTACGTGGCTGAAAGCAGGGATAGCAAATTTGGGACAGACTTTTTTGCTTTGACTTCACTGCAACATACTGCTGTCTATCACATTCTGGGATTCAGGAGTGAATGAAAATTTCATTTTTTTTATGAGCACTTAACAAAAATTTGTGTATGTGTCCATTTCTGGAATGGAAAGAACTTCAGATTAATCTTTTTTTTTTTTTAAGTAAATAAATGTAGGAGCTAGTGACAGTTTCCAAAACTGACAGCTTCATGCATCTCAGTCCAGGGTTTCGAGTGCTGTAAAAATTTGACTTTGAATCCCTGTTAGCTATGTACCGTTGTTTTATGATACTTTTAAGGTTGAAGCTTCTTCTTTTTGCTTCTCTTTTAAAGCTACATGGCAACAGCACAACATCGTTTCCTCTGTGCCAAGCAAAACTATACTTTCAACAAGTGAAAATTTTCATTCAGTGTTTTTTTTTATTCAAAAAATAAGAACAGTTCCTGGAATTCTTGCATTTTTTTCCCTCATCAATGGGATAGCAAAAAATGTGAGATTTTAAATATTCACATGTAGGAGAAAGTGATACTGACAGGTTTCTTCATTTCTATGTGCTGAGGCCCTTTCTCTTACTTCCTTACTTCTTTCTGCCTTAGCTGTCAGGAACAACAAGGGTTAGAAAAAGGAACTTAAAAAAATGTGGGAACTGCTATTCCATCAGTTAGAATCTAGATCATTTCCCAGACAGCAGTGGATTCCTTGAATTTTCCATGGATCTTTCCCCAGAACCAGAACCAGTGAAAAGTTACTTTTTGTACTATAAGTCTCAGAATCTCCCAGCCACTATGACTGTGACTGCTCAGAGATATAGCTGAGCATGAGTCAGCAGTGTGATGCGGCAGGCAAGAAACCCAACTCGATTCTTGGTTGCATCAATAGGATTATGGTGTCTAGATCAAGGGAGGTAATGGTGCCACTCTATTCTGCATTGGTTAGGCCTCATTCGGAATACTGTGTCCAGTTCTGGGCACCTTAATTCAAGAAAGATATTGACAAGCCGGAACATGTCCAGAGGAGGGTGACCAAAATGGTGAAGGGTCTGGAAGCCATGCCCTATGAGGAGTGGCTTAGGGAGCTGGGTGTATTTAGTCCAGAAGAGAAGGTTAAGAAGGGAGATGATAGCCATGTTTAAATGTTTGAAGGGATGTCATGTTGAGGAGGGAGCGGGCTTGTTCTCTGCTGTTCCAGAGACTAGGGCAAGGAGCAATGGATTCAAGCTGCAGGAAAGGAGGTTCCACCTGAACCTCAGGAAGAACTTCCTGACGGTCAGAGCTGTCCGGCAGTAGAATATGCTGCCTCTATGAAGTGGAGTCTCCTTCTTTGGAGGTTTTTAAGCAGAGGCTAGATGGCCATCTGTTGGGAATGCTTTGATGTATGTTCCTGCATGGCAGGAGGTTGGACTGGATGGCCCCTGAGGTTTCTTCCAACTCTATGATTCTATAGCTCTTTTAGTGGCAGCAGTAGTCATTACATATTGAGGACAAACTATACTTGGACTTTCTTGATGGTTTTGTCTTGTAGTCCAAGAACAGTGTCATCCCACTTTTTCTGCTTCTTTTTAAAATGTCCCAATTTATCTCTCCTCCTCCCATTTCCCCACTTTGTTCTCAGCTCAAAATGCAAAAGTTCTAAATGCAAAAGTGGTTTGTACTCAATTAACTCATGGGCGGCGGCGGGGGGGAATTGGCAGAATCTTGTCCTTCCCAGCACACTAAGATAAAAGCAAACTGCTGCAGCCTCTCCTAGCTTGTGCATTCTTCCTTATTAATAACTTTTGCCATCTGGATCACACACTTCTGTTGCTTGGCCAGATGTGTCCCTGTTTTCATCTTTGAAATGTTGCAGGACATGCTGCTGATGGTCAGTAACCTTTTGTAGCTACAGCAGTTATGGCCAGCATGGGAAGCCGTGACTATCATCTGCCTTAAATATAGACCGGGCATTATTGCAAAGCCCTCACCCTCAAAAGAAACATGGCTGTTGGGGATGGTTTCACCCAAAATAACAACCTTAAAATGGCCATGGATGTAAGGAAGTTTAATGCTTTTTGGAAGGAAGTTACTGAAGTTGTTCTGCACAGTGATTCCACAGAAAACATCTTCATAAATATCCCTTTAAGACCATGTGTCTTTAGATGACAGGTAATCAAAGCTTAGTTATGCTTGGATATGTTCTGTAGGAGAAAAAAAAAGTAATACCCACAAAACAAAATGGCAAATAATTACTCTGAAGAACCCACTTGTGAGCGTAATACTCCTCATCAGTTTAATTGCCAGCAGCCAGTCTCTTTCCATCACAATAACTTGAGAATGATTCATTAGCTTCTATTGGGGATGAAACGGATGATCTCGTTAACATTGAAACTGATTAAAATGGTTGATTTCTCAACACGCTAGAGGGCTATTTTGTATTTTTTGGTTTTCCCCATGTGCGTAAGGAATAAAACATTTGAAGAGATGACAAAGAGAAGTCTTCCATGTTGCAAAGCTTGTGAAATAAGCAGGGGAAGACACAGGGAATAGTGACAACAATGAGTCTCAAAAATTAAAAATTCCAAGGACAGCCACTGAGGATGTTTAAGCCAATTAGGTGGTAGAGGTAGATAAATCTGATACCTTCAGTTTTGTCTGCATTTTGTTTTTTAAATCCCAAAGTCTTTTCATCCTAAATATGAAGAATTTTGCAAATTTTGGTAAATTATTCCAACTGAAACTTAGGCCATTTCCACACTACACTGTTATAGTGCTATTATTCCACTTTCAATATCCCGTGGAATCCTGGGATTATAGTTGACTGAGGCCAAAGAGCTCTCTGGCTGAGAATTCTAAATGCACTTCCCTAAACTGCAAATCCCAGGATTCCATAGGATGTTGAAAGTGGAATAATAGCACTATAACATCATAATGCAGAAATGGCATTAGCCTGTTACCACTTCCCTACATTCCCCAACATCTGTTTACAACTGTTCTTTCTTTCTTTCTTTCTTTCTTTCTTTCTCTCTCTCTCTCTCTCTCTCTCTCTCTCTCTCTCTCTCTCTCTTTCTTTCTTTCTTTCTTTCTTTCTTTCTTTCTTTCTTTCTTTCCTTCCTCCCTCCTTTCCTTTCCTTTCCTTTCCTTTCCTTTCCTTTCCTTTCCTTTCCTTTCCTTTCCTTTCCTTTCCTTTCCTTTCCTTTCCTTTCCCTTCCCCCTTCCTTCCTTCCTTCCTTCCTTCCTTCCTTCCTTCCTTCCTTCCTTCCTTCCTTCCTTCCTTCCATTTGTATGCTACCTTTTTTCCCAGACCTTGGTGTGATCTTGGGCACACACTCTCAGCCCCAGAAAACCCTGTGATAGGTGTGCCTTTGGGTTGCCATAAGTCAGAAATGACTTGGAGACCACGCAACAACTACAAATTTAGAATTCTTGGTCAGAAAGCTATAGTGTCTCAGCAAGCTACAGATTCTAGGATCTTATAGGATGAAGCTGTGGCAGTTAAAGTGAAATCATAGAGGTAAAATTGTACAGTGTGAAAAGGCTGTGGCTCTTAAAGATGAAGAGTCTTGTGGCTAAACAGAAGTTGCAATCCTAATTCTGTGGCAACACACCTAAGTATACAGGGATTCAAAGCAGTTCTTTTAAGAGGTAAGCATTCAGAACCCTTGACCTGAATGGATAAATCTGTCGCTTTAGGTTTCTCCCACATTCAGTTGTCTCCATGTTAGACAGCCTTTAAATCCTATATCAAATGACTGTCTTCAGAGCAGTGATGGCAGTATGTCTACCATTACCATGCAAACTCTTTTCAGCCCTCCTGACAACTCAAATGGACTTTGTCAGACTTCTTGGTGCAGGTTGGAAAACTAGCGGCACTGCCTGGCCTGAATGCATCAATCTGATTTTCCCATGAATGCTGGTTTAAGATTATGCCAGCTGGGATTTTTGTTAAGACATTGGCTCTGCATGTAATTAGGACTTGTCACAATGAGAGAAGAACAAAGTAAGCGGAAAACAGAGTGAGACGTAAGAGAGCTGTGGATTTTAATCTTTTGGCTCCCATCAAAGAAAATTGACTTGGTTTGAGTGCAGTATTGATTTGCCCAAGTCTGAGGAGAGAATTAATGTCATCAACAACTTTCCAAAAAGGACTGAAGTATACTCCACTTTTCCTCCTCACGTGGCATCAACATGGCAGAACTTACTGGCTGCCACTTGACTTTTGGAATATAAGCATACATACTCTCTAACTTTTCAGAGACAAAAACTGAGCCGCATGTGGCCAAGCAGCATCAGAGTGTGATCAAGATGGCAAAGGTTATTATTAATGAGAAAGAACACACAAGCTAGGTGTCAGGATTCATGGCTCCTGTCATAAGTATTTGCTGGATGTGTATTAGAATAAATCAGCTAGTTTAAGCATTGCTAGAGTCAGCTAGTGTGCTACAAAGTATCAATTGTTGTTGATTGCAACTATGTATGCATTTGAAGCTTGTTAGTGTGTACCAGGGTATCAAATAATTAATTGCTTTATTGTGTGCTGCTACAATATATATGGTTAAGGTGGAGAAGCAGTGACAGAGCTTGGAGTGTGTGAAGGGGGGTGGGACTAAGATGTGGGGGTATGGCCACAGTGCACGTGGTCGTGGTATGTGGGGGTGTGGCCATGGTGTGTGGGGGCATGACCATGGCATGCTGGGGTGTGCTGATGAGCTAGGACACCCCTGAAACATTGCCACCTGGGGCGAGCCACCTCCATCGCCCCCCTGTCCCTACACGACTAGGGAGAAGACAAGTGGTGAGAGGGAAAAGGAAAATATTGAAAGATGTTTTGAGAATTGGAAATGCTCAAAGATAAGGAGACAGGAACTTTTTCCAGCCTCAAGGATGAGAAATATATAAACAACCAAGGGTCTGTGAAAATATCTAGATTGGTGAGATGATTGGTGGTGAAGCTCCCCAATCAGAGCTTTGAATGCCTAAATTTGTCTGGAAAGATAGAAAACCTGTAATAACCATATATGCTTTAGTCTAAGCAACTTCGAATTAAGTGTGCTACGTTGCTTGCTGTTACCCTGTTTACTGGGGGTCCCGCGAGGGACACCAAAATGTGCTCAACTATAGGTGGGGAAAATTAGCTCTGAGCACTGCGCTAGCGTTACAAGAGGCAGGGTAACTTAGCAGGATCTTGAACCCTATGTCTACGGGGTCAGGCCAGTCAAGAAGCAAACTGTTTTGAAAGAATAAATGAGATCTTTATTAAAATACAGCCAAACAGTGTATGCAACTCACTCACTCAGATAATTATAGAAAATAAAGGTGAGAGTGGGATAGAGGAATTTTTCAGAGGGACAGTTGATTTGGGTGATACGAAACCTGTCCTGAAGTCCGGAAGAATAGACAGCGATGCTGGGGTTCGATGTGGCTCAGCACGTGAAGCTGAGGGGAGGCTCGCCAAGCAAAGAGGCAGCAAGGCGGTCTGGAACTTGGGAGCAATCAGGGGTTTTTATAGGGAGAAGTGTGACTGCAGGCTATGCCGTACTTGGTGAGAACAATGGATTTTGGATGCGAGACAAAGCCACGGAAAGGTCAAAATTTAACATGATTGAGTTAGGTCTGAATTGACAAAGGAACAGCCAGTATGCAAATGCGCGATGCTGGACAGTTGATAGTTCAGCTATTCAAGTTACCTGCTCGGGGCAGGGAGTCCTTTGTAGGTGGCGCGCATACATAATAGGATGTTTGCCGGGAGGTCTCCTGAAGCGGCGATCTGGCTATTTCTGGCTCGTCTGTATTGTTTAGGGATATTACAGCAGTCAGCTGCCGAACCTAGTTTCGTGCTTGTCCGGGGGGCCTCACAAACACATGGAGAGGGGTGGTGGAAGAAAGCCGAATTATTGATATCAAAAGGATATCTTTATGCTATCGCCAAGATGGCCTAGAAGCTGCAGTAACATTGTTTTGCTACAAATAAACACTGCTGTTTAATTCAGAGTGAAGTTTGTGGACTGCAAATTATCCAGGACGTGACATTAGGAGAAGCTGCATGACATTTGTCTGAACCTCCTGAGAAGTGCAAGCTTCTGCCCCCTCCTTTCCACTACCTCCTGCTAAGTTAATTGAGGGAAAACTACTTTTTCACTTTGAACTCAGGGCCCTTGCGCACAACATTCTTACAGTGCTATTATTCCACTTTCAACATCCTATGGAATCCTGGGGTTTGCAGTTTAGGGAGGTGCATTTAGAATTCTCAGCCAAAGAGCTCTTTGGCCTCAGTAAACTACAAACCCCAGAATTCCACAGGATATTGAAAGCGGAATAATACTGCTATAACAGAATAGTGCAGAAAGGGCATCATTTTGCAGCAATTGAAGTAAGTTCAGGAGAAAGGGGGAAAGTGGGAGGAGGGAAGAAAAATCCCTGCCAGATCAGGATAGTGGAGGGTTATGAGCACATAAGATAACTCAGTCTTTCTTGTACATTTGACTCAGAATATGGACTTTTTTCAGGGTGAAGCTATGCTTGCACAGAAGCTTAATTGGTCATTGAGTTATGAGCACATATGTGCAAACCCAACCCTTTCTCTTGTCAACATTAAATTGGTATCTAAAAAGACAACAACACTAAATTACCCCACAAAATCATTCTGCTCTTAGAATGGATCCCCATTTCCCAGCTATATTTTATATTCTTTGAGCAGCCTTCCATTTCACGAAAACTCTTTGGGATATTTATAAATGCCTAACCTGGTCTTTACAATTTAACCACAGCAGCACGTTCTTGACAGCAATAGGGAAACTCTGGCATCCAAATCTTCCCCATCTGATCATAAGCCACTTTGACTACTATATCCTATCAGGTTAAAGTGGCTATTTGAAGTACAGGAAGCTGTGGAGTGGAACCCAGCTTTAATTTTGACACTGGAAACATATTGTGTAGAACTGAGCTCTGATTTAGCTTGAGATTGTTTTGCATAGAACTAAGATATGATTTTCAGCCTAGGCCTAATTTGCTTGCAGCTGCACTCTACTTTTGCAGCCTGAACATGTTTTGCATGAAACTGAGCTCTGGATTGCAGTTTAGAAATGTTGTGCATGGAACTGAAGTCTAATTTTCAGCATGGGAATGTATTGCATGAAAGTGAGCTCTAGTTTGCAGCTCAGTCATATGTTGAAGGCAACTCAGCTTTGGTTTTCACCCCAGGAAGCTTCTGCATAGGATTGTAGATGTAAATGGTAAATACAGCAAACATCTGAATGGGATTATTAGAGTTAATAGATGAACAAGAGAAGCTGAACACTGACTGAATCTTCCCAGTTTGAAGATAAGGCAATACTATCCTGACGATGCTTCCGGGAACAACATTCAGTGATGGAGCAATCTGTTCAGTTCACTGCAGAGGGAGTCAGGTTCTTGTTAGCTCCAGTGAGAAGGAAACAAGCAAAATACATTGATTCCTGTACAATACATTGCTTTTTGTACAAATCACATTTTCTCAAATAGCTTCCCAAATGCAATTTTTACATCTATCTATCTATCTATCTATCTATCTATCTATCTATCTATCTATCTATCTATCTATCTATCTCCATACACACACACGCCCACACACACACATTTGTGCAGATACCCTCTAGTCTCATCCAGCAGAGAGGAAAAATTTGAAATGTTTTATTGTTTCATGAAAGAACAAAGTATGCAAAGGCTTACATTGATGTCTTAATATATCCTGATGGGACCGTGCTGTTTTGAACATGTATATGCTAGTGGAGGCTCCCATAGGCAAATGGGGCCATTTGACTGTCATCCCCCCATGGAAATTACCCTATTTGTCAAAAAAGTGACACTTCCACTGCTTTCAAAAGGCCTTATGTTGTGTCCCTTTGTCCTTTCTAACTTATGGTGACCCTATGGTGAACCCATCATGGAGTTTTTTAGGCAAGATTTCTTCACAGGCTGAGAGAGTGTGAATTGCCCAAGATCATCCGGTGGGTTACCATGGCCAAGTGGGAATTTGAACCTTGGTCTCCGGAATCCTAGTTCAGCATCCAAACCACTACTCTGTGATGGTTCACCACAAGAATGTAGAACATTGAAATACTAATGTCAATGTATCCAAAGTAATCTGGAAATAAAACAAGTGGAAATTTTGATGTTGAAGAGTCTTCACCATCACTACTTCCTGGGTAGTCTGGCAATAATCTATTTTCTTTTTGGTGGTTTGAAGGTGGAAGTGTCTGTTTTTGAAAGTGGTATCATTTCTTTTCTTTTTCCCTTCCAAAACCCCCTTTAGAAGTAGCATATAGCAAGTTAAAGAAGTGGTGACAAATAGCCTTATCAGCAATTAACGTAAGCTGAGCAAATCCTTTCACTAAGACACTGAAATGAATTATGATGCTAAGTTAATTGGCAAAGTCTGTGAGCAGAACTTCCGAGGTTTTCAGAAACCCAATGGGGTTTTGTTGTTGTTGTTTTGGTTACAGATGTGTCAGCGTGAGCAGAGATGCACCAATCATCTTGATATAATTAGCTGCCTGGTGAAATGTCTCATTAGCACGGGGTGTTTCCGGTGAAGAATTTGTCAGAGCCCAATTATACTTAACCTCACCATTTTTTCTTTTTTTTAAGGCATCACTTGACATTCTGGGAAAATAGATTTTTGTCAACACCACAGCAAGTTATCCCATCATTGTTCACATTAGGCTGAACATTACTATAAAATGTGACTCTGTTATCTCTCTGTTTGCTTTGCTAAGACTTGAAGTCTTGTACCCCTTTACTTGGAAGCAAGCTGTGCTGTTTATGCACAGGATTGTACTTTTAAGTTTACAAATGAACAATTAAATCATCACTGGGCATCCTGAAGGCTCAAAATCTACTAGATTTCACTATAGCTTCTATGTACCTACTGACTTATCCTCTCTTTCTTTTCCTATCTCTTTCTCAGATAGGGACACAGAGAGACAATGCCCTGCCAAAGAAAGAAAGGCTTCTATCCTGCTGGATGGGTCATCTTTCCTTTCTTTTTAAAGAAACAGAAAGGGATGTTGGTAGACCAGGAGTGTGTCCATTATGGTCCTTCAGATATTATCGGACTGCAACTCTCATATATCTTTGTACACAGTTTGATTAGTCAGCATGGAAACTTTTGTCTACCACACCAGGCTGGACTGAACTAAATCAGGCAGCCAGGGAAAATGACACATTCAGAAAGAAATAAAGATACATAGCAAAATACCATTCCAGCCTGAGGTTTCATTAGCTTATCTCAGTCTGTACTTCTCACCTTCTCCAGCAGCTGGAGGCAGTTTATATTGTCAGATGGCAGTGGACCCATGATCCAAGTCATCTTAGTTGCGTTTAGCTCCCAGCTTCCAAGGATTTCATGGTGGATCAGACTAGAGGTTTATCCAACCAGACCACAATACAGTGATCAATTAGTAGGCTTTGGGAGGCCCACCAGCAGGATGTGAGTGTAACTGCATCCTCCATATTGAATTCCCTAGCAATTGATAAACAGATATCTGCTGTACCTGACACTGTGGATGATGTATAGCCATCCTGCTCTCATAGCCATGATAACCTTAAAGTCCATGAATTCCATAGTTTAACTATAGGCTCTATGAAGATGGATTTCCTTATCCATCCTGAAGCTATCACCATTCAACTTTTGGGTTCTACTATTATGAGACAGAGAGCCTGTTTACACTACACAGCTCTAGTACTGTGATTCTGCTTTAACTGCCATGATTGCAGTCTATGAAATCCTGAGATATCTAGTTCTGGTGTGACACTAAATATCTCTGGCTGAGAATTCTAAACACCCTCTCCTAAACTATAATGTGTTGCCATGGCAATTAAAGAGGAAATAAATTATGGCACTCGCCTCACCCGGGAGGTCTAGTTGGCTCCCTTATCAGTGTCTTTCCACCAGAAAGTAAATACCTTTTTATTTAAATAAGTTTAAATAAGCTCTCTCCATTAGTGTTTCAGTATATTCACAGATAAGCTTAATGGGACTGTGTGTAGTATTTTTATTTTATTATGTTTTTAAGTTGTGTTTTTTTAAGTAGAAATTTTAGTTTAATTGTATTTTAACTTTTGTATTAACATTTTAAAATTATATTATGCTTTTAGAATTTTGTACACCCATAGACCCCATGTTGGGAGAAAGGCGAGATATAAAATAAATAAATAAATTGTAGTGCTACCATTGTGAAAGTACAGAGAGAAAAAATTTCTTCCTATCAACTTTCTCCATATCATGTATAATTTTATACACCTTTTAGAGCTATACTTACTTGTCTTTCCTTCAAAGTGAAACTGTGTTGAACATTGTAATTTTTCCTTATATGCTTGCCCTATAAGATCCAGCTTCACCCAATTAGCAAGTTTATTCTTGTTTTGTTGTCTTAACCTCCATCATAGTATGGGCCTCTGGGTCTGATCAAGAGTAGGAGGGAATCTGTGGTCTCTTTTAATGTTGTTGAACTCTAACTTTCCTTAACCCCAGTCAGTATGGTCAATGTCATGGAGACCAGGGGTAGGGATCATGTGGTGTTCCACATGTGCTTGAGCTGCAGCTCTCAATATTCCTCAAAATTGGCTCTGTGCCCTAGGACTACTCCAAACTGTGGTCTAACAGCATCTGGAATGTTGAATCCTTCCCAGCTCTGCTATAGATCTAGCTGGGCTGAGAGTAAACTCATTGAATTCAATGGGACTTTGATCTCTGAGCTAAACCTAGTCATGCTGAGAATGAATCTATTGAAATCAGTGGGACATTGTCATGAGTTCAGTTCATTAAGACTGCAGACCAATATGGGATGGATCTCCAGGCCATTTTACTTGCTTTACAGAAAGAAAGCCTTTTCAATACACCCCTCCTGTCTCCTTTTTATTTCTCTTCACTTTAATTAAGGTAGTAATCATCCAGTGTGGCAGCAGTGAGAATCACCTAGCCCTTCAGATATTGGACTGCAGCTCCAAGCATTCTGCACCATTGGCTGTGTTGGCCAGTGCTGTTGGGAGACACACTCTAATAGTATCTGGAGGAGTGTATGATTCCCCTCTCTGAGGCAGACCAATAACTGGAAAGTCATTTCTGGTTTAGATCTGTTCTTAGATCTTGGAATCTCATTCCAGCCACAGGGTTTATGCGTACCATTAGAATTAGAGTTGGCCAGTGCAATAAGGGACAGGGCTCCTGTACCTTTAATATCTGTGCAGAATAGTTGCATGACAAACAACACCTGGTAAAATTCTGTCTTATATCCAGTTATTAAAGGAACAGGTGTCCTTTCACTTATTTTACTTGGTAACCATAAATTAGAACAGTTAGAAAGATGAAATAGGCTCAGTCACAGAAATATTACTCAACGTACCTCCTAGAGAAAGAGTAGGATACAAAACAAAAATTAAGTTAAGTTAGTTGAGGACTTACTATCAGAAAAACATTAGAAAAGAAACCCCAGCTGTTTGTATCTTTCTTTCTTATGACTGTGACAAAGATATATCTTTGCCAGTCTTTAAGACACATATGAATGATGGGTTGAGATTACTGTTCCAGCTTTGACCTGGTGTCATACATTCTCAGATCCAGGATTTTTCATCATCTCTGGGAAGTCCAGAGTTTTAAGTTGCCTGAAGAAGAAGAAGAAGATAAAAGTCTTTTATTTCTGAAGAAGGATTTGCTCACCTTGACTGATACTCAAGTCTCAGTGTTGTCCTCAGAGCACTTTTGGCATTACCTATAGGCTTTCATTTGTATTCTGTCACTGGCTGAGAGCTCTGTAAGAAATAATAATTCACATCAAAGCCGTGAAGCGGACAGTGCCTTGCCTGACTTCCGCCAGTCTCAATACTTTCCAACCACTTATCATCAGCCCACGCTTCCAGGGTCTTAAGCGTTTTTCAATAGCTACCACTTCCCCACAATCAATCTAGGAAAGCAATGAGTGTGAACTAAGTTGAACTAAAGAAGAGTTGCATTCCAACCCAATTCATATTTCCCAGAAGTCAGTCATCCCGGGACGCCTCTCATTCAAACCTACAGTGGTGTGAGAGGCTCTTTGGGCACCGTGTGTTCCCACACTACAGACTTACCATCAACATCAATGTGTGTGTGTGTGTGTGTGATCTCTTGTGGAGACTGGCAGGACTCTATGGTGCTGGAGGGCACTCTGGCACCCTAATGTACCACAGAGAACAGAAAACTCTGTAGCCCTTTAGAAGTTAAAGGGGTGACCCATCCTGGAAGTTAATCAGAATTTACTTGAGTGTTGGAATCCTCCTTGCTCAAGATTTTGTGATTTAATGCACAACTCAAAATACGTACAGAAACTGCTAATAATAAGCAAAAGTGTGTTGTAAGGGAAATGAAGAAGCCAGTGGAACAAAAAATTATAGATCCATTTAACCCTAAAAACACCTGAACTGAGAGGAAAGCAGAAACTCTGGTAGTATTCGTGAGCTGTCAAGCATTAGTCTTCTCTTTCCTGCATCTTCTTAGTCTAGCAATAAAGGTCTGAAGAGAATGAAAAGGAAGCTCCAAAAGGAGACAACCTTATTTTGTAGCACCAGCATGACTGCTAATGTCTACATGAGGGAACTAATTGTTCTACAACTTAGAAGAGGGATGAAGAAAGTGTAGCTTGGGGTCATATATGATTCTCAGCCCCCAATTTATGCCTGAGATTCCCTCCAATACCCCTGACTCCAATTTTTTTTTTAAAGACAAGGGGTAGGGGAAAATACATGACTTCAAATACCAAAGCTGCCACAAAAACATTGCTGTTAGGAGCCTCTTGACACCCTATTACTTCCCAAAAGAAGAAAAATATACTTTTTGGGCAAAAACCCAAATGAGAAGTGATTTTATGTTATTTGCCATCACAGGGAATGAAGCTGAAGGCCATGGGAGGGTTGTAAAGGGGAGAAAATGGCTTCCACTTGTTCAGCTTCCTTCTCTGTGTCTACACTTTTTTTTTGGATTGTCTTTCTAAACTTATTTTTATTTAGTTCATTTATATCCATCCTGTCCTCCTCCTTACCCAACAGCATCATCACAACATTGCCTCCTCATTTTGTCCTTGCGACAACTCTGCGAAGTATATCAGGATGGAAAATGTGACTTGTCAAAGCTCAGTAAGTAAGCCTAATAGCCAGGAGTGAAAATTTGCTGACATTTGCAAATTTCCACTCGATGGAAAGAGATTGAGCTCTAAAAATAAGGACTGTGGAAGGCAGAAAATGAGCGGAATTGTCTATCTGTTACTGATTAATTTTTTTAAAGTCTGGGTTTGAATTCAACCATGATTAGTAATGCTGAATTAGTATTGCTGTATGGTGGTGACTGATGCTTCCCAAGACAGTGGGGTGAGGAAACGACACTAAAATTTAGTCTGAACTTTAAAGGAGCTATCCAAGGTCCTGAATTGTAACCCAAAATACATTCAGTACCTTGGACATGTCCTTTAAAGTTCAGTCTAAAACTAAACCAGAATCCTATCCTGCAAGCATGGGAGCTATGAGCTGCCGGTGTTGCCAATTCTTTCAGAAAGCTTCATAGCAGAAAATGGGCAAGAATTTCTTTCCATTCATTTTTTTTTAAAAAAAAATAAGAAATAGCTAAAAATTTGCAAAATTCCTCCTAAATGAAGAATTTTTCTTCAGTACTACAGATTCATCCACCATTATTTAGGACCTATTTCTTTTTCTATTCTTTTCTTATCTTTTTTTTAACTAGCCCTCTCCATTTCAGGTCCAAAATATAACTGTCCCTCTGTACTGCCTGTCTACAACAATTTTGTCTTTGTTTGTTTGCTCCTAATACAGAATTGAAGGTGGTTTACAACCTTTCAAAATAAATTGCAACTTTAAAAAAACATACCTTTAATACATCTTTAAAAATTACAAAATACAAACTACAAAATCCATAATACAACTTTAAAAGATCCCAATGATACAGACGTTTTAAAACAAACCAGAATTCTGTTTAAAAAGCCCAACAAGTTTAAAACAGTTTTAAAGACACAAACACAACCACAACCACCACATCACATTAAAAGCTCCATCTGCTACAAGAAGGTAAAAGACCAAAGCCCTGCCTCTAAAAAACAAAAGGGTCTTCCTTCCAAGTTCTAGTCTTCTTCTGACTTCTTGACTAAGGCCATTTCCACACTACACTCTTATAGCGCGATTATTCCACTTTCAACATCCTATGGAATCCTGGGGTTTGCAGTTTCGGGAGGGGCCGGCCATCCCCTCCCAAAACTGCAAACCCCAGGATTCCATAGAATGTTGAAAGTGGAATAATTGCACTATAAGAATATAATGTGGAAATGGCCTAAGTCTCCATTTTGCTTGATGATTGATCTAAGGTATGGAAAATCTTGAACTGTTTCAATGTCTTTATCATCTACTTTAAGACTATGTAAATCATCTGTGGTCATCTTTGGTTTTCTTAATGTTCAACAGTAAACCTGTCTTTGCATTTTCTGCCTTGACTTTCTTCAGTCATAGTTCCACGTCTTTGCTGTTTTGTGCTAGTAATATGGTGTCATTTGCGTGTCTTAAATTATTGATGTTCCTTCTTCCAGTTGTCATGCCTTCTTCTTCCAAGTCTAATCCTGCTTTACATATGGTATATTCAGCATAAAAGTTAAACACGTAGAATGATAAAATGTAACTTTGCCTGACCCCCTGGCCAATTGGAAACCATTCTGTTTCTTCATGTACTGCCCTATTTTATCCAGCCAAAATTCTTAACAAATTCTTGACCCTTTTTGTCTTTTCTTCAAATCTCAAGCTATTTGTCCAGTTTGTGTGCTTGATTTCTAAAATGAAAATTAATAAAGACATTTATAAAAAATATTTCTTGACCATGAAATGAAACTCAGAAGAGTTTGCTTTTGCTAATGTCCAGAAGAAGAGAGCTGTGCAGAGTATTGACTGACTGGCACTTGTGATACTGGGAAACCTCTACATCCCTGTTCAGTTTTTAAATTAAAAAGAACTTACTAGATTTTTTTAAAAAAAGAAATAAGCAAATGTTTGATTCCACAGTCTTTCGGTGTTTCTTTCTTTTCTAAATTGTCTAACTAGGTGCAGAGAAAGTGGAAATTAGGGTCAAATCACACATTAAGGGAAATGTATATTCCCTGTGATTAACAGGTTTTCCCTTGAGCAATGGGAGATATGTGTCTCAGCAATCAGACTTGAAAATTAAGCCTATGTTTACCTTTTAATGAGTAATCACAAACAAAACACTCTGAATATAAGCGAGGGAAATCACATGCTAGGACAAACAAACATCTTTCACCACTTGACAGAGCATCTTTTATAAATACATGCTGAGTATATCCTGTGGTTTTACCCTCAAGGAAGTGCATCTTGGAGAGCAAATGTAGGGGCATGGGGGTAAGGGAGTGGAGGGGAAACCATCCTGAAATTAAAAATTGCATGGATTCCTATTTGAACATATGGTTTCTTCCATTAGTTCTACAGAATTCAATCTTGTTATTTTTCCAGACTGATTGCGAAGAAGTGGGAGCCTCACTAATTTCGGCTCTGCATATTCATATAAATTTGAGTATTTTCTCTTGCCTTCTGAACTTACTTAGCATCAGAATCCAGTTCCTCTTCAATCAAATCCTTTGAGTATTGCTGGCATATTAGGGAAAGAAAGATTCACATAGCCCTTGCTTGATTTCTAAAATGAGCTGTGCCAAATGAGAAGTCATGCCTTTTTCTTTGCTTCAGAAGCTACATATCCCGACATGTTGGGGGTTAGACACATTTTACACATGTATAAGACAAAGGCATTCTTTGCATGCTTAATGACACTCTTGATCAGAGCTTGAAATGTTACTTTTAAAAAAGTAGTTACACTTCCAAACCCATGAAAAGTCATTTACCATTACTACTACAAATTCTCCCTAGAAGTATTTTTTAACTGTCCAGTTCTTCAAAAATAATTATGCTATTAAGTATTAATTTCTTTTTTAAAAAGTAATACAGGAAAGCTACAAGCCACTAACTTCTGGAATGAAACATATCTTCCTCCGATCCACATTTTCAGCCTCTCTGCATCTACAATGAAGCAAGAAGCAGCAGCATGAGCCCCAGTACAAGCCAACACTTGAACCATATGATATCCCTCCTCCACTATACTCCCTAATTACAAAAGTAGCTGAAAACTTACAGGTAGCCCACAAAAGGAATGAAGTCACAATCCATTACATTGAGCAATTACATTATGCTTTGGCAAAATAGAATTCACTACAGGTAATTAACCACTGTTCATTAATGATGTATAATAGTCTTGACTAGTGTTTTACATGTTCAAAGAGGAAGTTCTATGATTAGAGGCAAGCTAATTCCATAGGCAAGACATCCTACATTCCAAATAGACTTTGGTGCTGAAACACAATTCCATGCTGTTCAACTGTCCTGATTTAACAGGGACAATCCTAATCAATCCCCTGTTATCCCACTTTTCCTGCTGCTTTTAAAATATCCTGGTGTCTCTATCCCCCTCCCACATCTCCCCTAGTTTGCACTCAATTTATCCCAGCAGGAGGGAGAGGAGAGTGGGGTAGAATCTTGCCCTTACCAGTAGACTCAGGCAAAAGCAAAGTACTGTAGCCTCTGCTAGCTTGTATGCTGATCCTTATTAATAACATTTTGCCATCTTGACCAACCTCAGCAACACATGTCCCAATTTTCATCTGTGAAGTTCTGAAGGGTATACAGTTCCCCTGACAAAGGAATCCCATTTGTTGGTTGGTTGGTTTGTTATGTTGCTAGCCCATCTTTCCTCTAACGAGTTCAAGATGGTACCAGGATGGCTCCTCTTTGCATCCAAAGGGCAGATTATCAATAGTACAACTGGAGCAAAAGCTTCAGCAGTCTCACTTCTTGTGCTTTGATACAATTAATAGAAGAAATTGTTCCTGGGAAGGCAGTTGTAGATCTCAGTCCCTTCCCCAAAAGATGAAAGCATTTATCACTCACTTCAGCTCCATATTGCAGCTGTAGAGTGAGTGAAGGGGTAGATGGTGTGTTAGGCTTATTGACTCTGAGACTCTGTCCTTGGTCATGCCAGCTGCAATATAAACAGGTGGAATACCCAGAACTATGCTATTGTGGGACCTGAGAGGACCCTTGGCAGAGTTCTTCTTGGCTCAACCCTACCATGAAGCCTCTTTTTGTGCACCTCGAAGCCAGCACTCTATCGGGGGAGGGGGAGTTTGCTCACTTGCATAAAGACAGCCTTGCTTTTGTAACTGCCCTAACCAAGGCCCTAGACATCTTAACTCAGTCTTTCTCCTTCCCTGTAATATGGTCAGCCTAAGAGAGTGTGATGGGCTCAATCCCACTCAGTGAGGGATACCCTGATTTCTGGGGTCCCTTGGGGGACACCTCAATGTGCTCCACGTGATGGGGAATGGAAACTAGCCAGAGCACAAGCAATAATAATGCGAGAGGCAGGGTAACCTAGCAGGGTCTTTTTACCCAGTTTTTACAGGGTCAGGCCAAGCCAAAAACCAAACAAAAATGTCCAATAAATGACTTTATTAAAGGAAAGTCTCATGCACCAATGCACCAACGCAATCGCTCACACACTCACTCAAGACCTATTAAGAAGCAAAAGAGAGAAAACTGCATAGGGGAATATAGAAGGGGTGTAGCTGGGGTGATACTGCACCTTTGTCTGGAAGTCCTTGGTCTGGGAAAAACAGCAGAGAAGTGGGGCTCAGCATGGAGAGGGCTGAGGGGATCACTCAATGGATGGAGCAATGGTCTGCTGGGATGACCCAGGGTGATCCAAAGAACTGCTCAAAAACTGGGACTATTTGTAGGGGAAAAAGTACCTGGAGGACTAATCCTTTCCCGGGGAGAACAACGGGTGTTGCAGTGGGCACGAACCTCCACGCTGGTAATTTCCTTTGTGTGATGGGATTGCAAGGTGTTGCCAAAGTCTCAGAATCTTTGGCTGTGTTTTGTGGTGTGACTTCTGGTCCTCGCTTGATGGAATATGTTGAAAAACCCGCCAGGGGCATTACCATCAATAGGAAAAACATCACAGCCAACACGAGGCAGCAGGGTAACAGTCTTTATTGCGGGCAATAGATCAAGTAGCAGACTATTAAGTTACAGCGCAGCGAGCCATCTCCTCGTCCAGAGCAGAAAGGAAAGGAAACAAGAAAAAGGCACAGCCTGTTCAAAAGCCGTGTTTTTAAGTATACATATTCAATAACAAGGCGTTCCCTTAACCATAACAATGTTGCGGCTACTGGCAGCAGAAGACCTT
Source organism: Iguana delicatissima (assembly GCA_948472985.1). Taxonomy (NCBI): domain Eukaryota; kingdom Metazoa; phylum Chordata; class Lepidosauria; order Squamata; family Iguanidae; genus Iguana; species Iguana delicatissima. The sequence continues at coordinate 15,533 of CAOKZL010000698.1, read as the reverse complement.
GAATACGTTTAGGTTTCACATGGGAAGCGTTCACAGAAAGCTAGACTAAACAACTACAAGCAGCTTTGCGTTCTCACCCTCTAGTGGTGGGAAAATATGAAGCCAGGAGTAACAACAGGTCCCATCATGCTTCTCAACCTGTGACACTCCCCTACTCCTTGCGAAATATTTTCAGCTACCTTGCTTTGGAGACTCCATCAACCCCAGTTTGCTAACGTGCTGACCAAATGCATTAGCAGGAAGTGGCTTGGTAAACACATCAGCCACGTTTTCTTCTGAAGACACATAGGTAAGGGACACTTTTCCTTCTTGTACATATTGTTTCACATTGTGAAATTTGATGTCAATGTGTTTTGATCGTGAAGACACCCGGTCAGACACTGCCATTTGAATGCAGGCTTGTGAATCACAACATATTTGTATTGGTAATGGCACAGACACATGCAGGTCTTGTAGCAACTGCAAGAACCAAACCAACTCAGTACAGAGCGCAGATAGGCTCACAAACTCTGCCTCTGCAGTTGATAAAGCAAGACAAGACTGTTTTTTAGCCTTCCAGTCGATTGCTACATCACTGTATTTGACAAGAAAACCAGTTGTGCTTTTGCGGTCCACAGTATCCTCAGCGAAATCACTGTCTGATGAACAGACAAGGTTTGGCATCTGATCAGGACAAATGCTTAGGCAATAATCAAGGGAACCCTTTAGGTACCTGAGTACCCTTTTCACACCCTGCCAATGATACTGGGTTGGCTTAGCACACGCTCTGCCCAGAATGTTGACACTTAAAGCAATATCAGGCCGGCTAGTACCAGCTAAGTACAAAAGGCTCCCAATGACAGACTGATATAGGTGTATATCAGGAAATAATTCCTCACAGGTATTTTTCAAAAAACCTGGCACCATTGGAGTTTGTACCGGTTTGCAGTCAGACATTTGACACAATTCTAACAATTTTACAATCTTTTGTTTCTGACACAGCAGAATACCTTTTTCAGTTCTCTGTACTTCAATTCCAAGAAAGCTCTGTACTGGGCCTAGGTTTTTCACCTGAAACCTTTTCCCCAGCTCTTTCTCAAACACTTGCACTTGTTTTTGTGTAGCACTGACCAAGCATAGATCATCCACATATGCAAGGAGAATTTCCAAACTCTCCCCTTTCCCTCGAATATATACACAGGGATCAGCAAGGCAAGGATCTTGCAAGAACCCGCGTGCCACTAGGCGCGCTTTACATTTCACATGCCCATCAGCAGTGGGTTTCAACTTGTAGACCCATTTGCTGTCAATTGGCTTCACACCCTTGGGCAAATTACAAAGAGAATGCACATCATGCTGGATAATGGAATCCATTTCACTCTGCATTGCATCCCACCAGGGTTCTGCCTGTTGCTCAGGCATTTTCACAACATCAGCAAAGCACTGAGGCTCACAGTTTACAGCGCACACACGAACTGCGAGAGACTCAGGGGAAAAACGTTTAGGTGGAATGCCTTTCGTTTTTCTTTGAGACCGTCTGGGGATGGGACGATCCTGCAAAGGTTCGTCCCTGTCCTCAGCACTGCGAGACCTTTTCACTGAGCCTTCGCGTTCTCTCTCCCCTGTGCAAGACCTCCGCACATCACTTACAGCTCTTCTCCTCCACGCGCCTCTCACCTCTTCTGTTTCAACCCTTGAGGAACTGGGAGCGGAGGCAGGGAGTGGAGCAGAGACTGAAGGCTGCAGTGGCTGAGAAACTGGCAGACCAGCCACAGGGAGAACAACTTCAGACGCTGCCTGGACACGCGACCAATTAGCGTGTTCCTCAAAAGAGGCATTCCTAGACACCACACAGGAATTGCCACCAGCGTAAAAACGATACCCCTTGCAGTTGGGCTCATAGCCAACAAAACGCATACGCTGGGCCTTAGGCTCCCCCTTCCTTCTTTGCCCCTTGGGGATGTGCACCCAAGCAAAACTCCCAAAGACTCTCAGATGTGCAATGGAAGGTTGTTTACCAAACAAACACTCATAGGGAGTAGTATTAACCACAGAACTCCACAGCCTGTTGTGTATGTAACAGGCAGTCAGAATTGCCTCACCCCAAAAACTCAGAGGCAGATCTGCATCAAGCAGCAAACTATGCATTCGAGTCTGCAGAACTCCTGCATTCCGCTCAGCCACTCCATTCTGATGAGGAGAATAGCCGGCAGTCGCCCTGTGCACTATACCCTGTTTTTTGATCCATTGTTGCAAGTTCTCCGACAGGAATTCCATTCCTCTGTCGGTTTGAAGCTTTTGCAGGGAATAACCAAATTGCCTTTCAACCAAGGAACACCAGTTCTTGAGAACTTGACACACATCAGACTTTTGTTTCAACAAATAGCAGAAAATGAACCTGCTAAAATCGTCTACGAGAATGATGAAATATCTAGCTCCCCCTAGGGAAGGTTTACTCATAGGACCCACAATATCACAGTGTACCAACTGAAATGGGGCGGTTGGTACACGAAAACTAACTCTCGGTGCTGGGAGTTGTTTAGATTTAGCTTGCTTGCAAATAGCACAGTCAAGAAAGACATTACAAGGCTTCAAAGTACACCCTTTACAACAACCAGCAAGCCTCTTTAACACAGGAAAGCTTGCATGCGCTGCGCGCCGGTGGAGGAGATGAAGGCACTCATCATGTTGTGGGACATTGCCATACACATTACACACAGTGTGTCATGGCTCAAGAAAGAACAGCCTCCCTTCTCGTGTAGCCACAGCACATACCACCCCATCTTTGAGGATTTTACCTTGCTTCCCATAGAACTCAACCTTGAACCCTGACTCTGTTAGTTGCCCCACAGAAAGCAAACAGAAATCAAGAGAGGGAACAAACAAAACATTTTTCAAACCCATGTCAAGGGCAGGGACAAAAGCTACACCTTCGCCACAAACTTTAGCCTTTGTCCCATCAGCTAATGTCACAGAGGAAACACTGGCAGAATCCAAACAGTCAAATAAATCTTCAGAATTGACCAGGTGCTGGGAACAGCCGCTGTCTAGAAGCCAAACGGAATCACCTGCCTCCTCAGAGTCCGAAACAGTGTCCGCATCTCCCACGGCAACAGCAACTCTCAGCCGTCCTCTGGCCCAACCTCCTCTGCCTCCTCTGCCACGGCCCCTGGCACCGGCGCCTGTGAAGCTTTGCTCCCCTTGCTTCAGGAGCGGGCAATCACGCTTCAGATGAGAAGCAGACCCACAGCGAAAGCACCTTCGCACAGCGTGGGCTCTCACCAGCCCCTCCTGCCTCGCCTCAGCAGCCGGAGAACTTTTTCTCCCAGCACAGGCCTCTGCAGCTGGAGCCGGCTGTGTGGGAGTCTCTGCATTCCTTGCGCGCTTTTCCTCTTCTTCCAGCAGACGAGCAGAAACCAAAGGAACGGTTAACTCCCTCTCTGGCATGGATTGAAGAGAGGACACCACCAGATTCCAGGAACTATCAAGAGAATTCAAGATGCAAAATACCTTGTCACTTTCAGGCAACACTTTGCCTCTCTCCCGAAGTGACGAAAACAGCTCCAACATCTCAGCCAAATGCTGCCTCACCGGGACACCGGGGGCCAGTTTCATCCCATATAAACGGGCGCACAGGGCGTACTTGGCAGCTGCTGATTGACTCAAAAACAACTCCCGCAGCCTCGCCCAGGCTTCTCGAGGGGTGGCAAGATCCCTAATATGCGTGAGCTGGTCATCCTCCACAGCCAGAAAGAGGACAGACATGGCACGCCTCGTTGCCGCTGCTATCTCCGCAGCAGTCCCCTGCAGAGTCGGGGGAGCTGTGAAAGCACCCCACAGCCCCTCAGCTTGCAAATACTTTTCCATGCGAGCTGACCATGCCAAGTAATTAGTTGCATTTAGCTTAACGAGAGGCAGGCCCCCAGGCACCACATGAGCCATTGTAAAAACACCTCAAAAAACACCTCTCGAAACCATCCTCTGCGACCATGTTGAAAAACCCGCCAGGGGCATTACCATCAATAGGAAAAACATCACAGCCAACACGAGGTAGCAGGGTAACAGTCTTTATTGCGGGCAATAGATCAAGTAGCAGACTATTAAGTTACAGCGCAGCGAGCCATCTCCTCGTCCAGAGCAGAAAGGAAAGGAAACAAGAAAAAGGCACAGCCTGTTCAAAAGCCGTGTTTTTAAGTATACATATTCAATAACAAGGCGTTCCCTTAACCATAACAATGTTGCGGCTACACGCAGCAGAAGACCTTGAATACGTTTAGGTTTCACATGGGAAGCTAGACTAAACAACTACAAGCAGCTTTGCGTTCTCACCCTCTAGTGGTGGGAAAATATGAAGCCAGGAGTAACAACAGGTCCCATCATGCTTCTCAACCTGTGACAGAATATTTGCTCAACTTGGGGCAGACACACTAATCCCCTCAAGTCGCCTTCTCAGAGGCTGAGGACCCTTTGTTTATTGTGGGTTTACACGTCTTGAGGTCTCCTGGGGCTACGTGACTGGGGATTTTACTGGCCTGACCTGGTTTTCAATCTTTGACTATTGCTGCCTACGTGCCCATCCGGTGACCTCTCAGGCACATTGAATCATATTTTAATATCAAAACTGCAGATCCTGGGACAAGGTTTCCCCATCAGAGTAACAGGTAGACCCTGATTCTCTTAAGAGCCAGTCCTACACTTTAATCACTACTTCACATTTGTTCTGTTATACCGCTTTCTACCCAGCTAGAGCCAGTTGTGCAGCTGGGTTATTCTAACCTCCAGATGGGATGGTTTAATGGGGGCTGGGAAGCACGTTAGAAGAAAATGGTTATTTCTTTGCTTGCTTTAAGAAGTAAATGTCATTGAGTTAAGTGGTGCTTACTCAAAAGTAGGGGTGGGCATAGCGTGGCACTGGCCGACATGCAGTTCCTGGATCCCACTCTTGTGGACCCTGGAGCCCCTCAGTCTTCCCACCCACCTGCTTATTTTGTTTTTAAAACCCATCAATGTGATTTTGTTTTGGCAGTTTTTGTCTCCACACCATGCAGAAAACTTTTCAAATGTATGAAAACACATGAAAATACCCCTCTCACAAACACCAGAACTCTGTATTACCTCCAACTACCTCCATTTCATTTGCAGTTCTCTCAAAATAGAAAAAGGAAATGGTGCCATTTTGAGAGGGCCTGCAGAGTAAATCGGAGATATTTAGACTTATGGGGGGGGGGTACAGGCATCAGGACACTATGGGGGGTGCAGTTAGCACCTGGACTTGATTCAGTTCTCCATAAGATTGTACCCGGCAGTGCTTAACAGTGGCTGGATTCTTCCCATTATTTTTCATAGTAAGGTCTGCTACCATCACTGTTCCTTGATTTTCTTCCTCTCCCCAAGAATTACCTTTACCCTTGAAGGGAAACAAATATTGGCAGCATCTCAGGTAGTCTGTTTACTGGAGATGTTCTATATCCTAGAGAAAGCTGTTATGCATTTATTTATAGTTTGCACATGCAAGTGTCTCCTTAGGTAGCAGAGTAACCTTTAATAACATAATAGTAGAGAAATAAGCACTTGAGAAGTCATTCCCCCCCCCTTAAATCTTTGAAAGTACTTTGAATTCTCTCCTGCAGCTTGCAAGTTGGTATGCATCTGCCACACAGAAGGCATTTAATTTCATTTCCCATCCTCTTTTGTGTTTTGATTTACAGGTGAGTGTTGTGTGCCACTCCTCTGTACGGGAAAAATTAGGTAGAGCAAAACAGTTGGAGTTGCTCAACAGCCTTAGGGAAAACCCACTTAAAGCAAACATTTCATTTAAAAACAATTCAGATGCCTGAGCTTCCATTTCTTCATTGTTCATTCCCTAGTTGGTTGCTGAGGAGACAGATGCCAGGTTTCTCTAGAAAAACCAAATGAGCCAAAAGAAAGAGTTGCATTAGATGACCATACTCTGTGACTTGTGGCCCTGAGGTAGACTTTCAAGTGGAATTTCCCAAGCCATCTTTGACTGTTTTTCTATGTAGTACCCCTTTTGCTCCATCAATGTGGTGATGATGGAGACAGTGGCAGTGAAAGCAGTGATGAGGAAAATGAGAAGGTGATGATGGGAGGAGGATATGGCTGGTTTAGTGCTTTCTATTTCATGAATACCTCACTTGGGAATGAAGGTCCTGAAAGCCAAGGGATTATGAGAAAAGTGGTTTGGAAAATCACCAGTGCCAGGCACAGACAGTTTTCAAAGCCACCCTTTCTATAGTATTTTGGCCACACACATATATCAACATAGGCATTCATAAAATAGATGGTTTGGAGCTAACTGTATCCTCTTTCCATCACTGTTGCTGCTGCTCTGCCATTTGTACAAGTAGGAAGACTGTTGAACTGCTTGAAAAATCACCCATCCATTGTATGAGTGGTTTGTTTCAGTACAATCCCAGTCACTGAAAGCATAATGATGCCTACTGAGAGACTGAATGGAAATTCTGTCCTGAGAACAAGGGGAAAAATAAAGAAAAGCCAGACAAGAAAAACTCTATATAGATAAGAAAAGATAGCTCCACACAGCTGTCAAAGCATGGCAAGCTACAGAGAACACCTGTAGCATTCAATGCACTAAGCCAGTAACACTCACCCACTCAGCTTGTAATCTTCCAATGTGGAGGCTCTTTATTCTTTGTTACAAAAATATATACAATGTTTACAAAGTCCAGATAGCAATTCAGCATATCTAGCTTGCTCTTTCCAGCAACATGCATCAGACAACATGAGCAGTTGTTGGCTGGGATTGTGCTACCTTTATACAGACACCTAGCCAATCCTGGCCAACCCTTGCATTGTCTGCACCTGGTGCCTATCAGCATGACTCAGCATTAACTAGCTTGAGCCACATTCCTTTCCACAGGTGCACTTAACAATTAAAGCAACATGACATTTGCACTTACATCACAAAGTATTTTTCTTGAGGTTTAGTCCAACCTTTTCTGACAAATTCAACTTCTTTGTATCTAATATTTGAAAAGTCTAGATGAAGGGGAAGATCATTCTAAAGGTTATACCCTTTTATGACTTTAACAAGGCTGATACCTCATTCCAAGTGGAAGTTCCTTTTTTTTAGTTTTATGTAAATAGCAAGCATTGTATTGTTTCCTTATATGTTCTCTTTCTTTATTTTCTTATAATTATTCAGTTTCTTTAGGACTACCTTTATATTGGTTATGATTCTTTCCTTTTTTAAAAAATTGTGCCTGTTTATGTTTACTATCTACTAATATATAAAAGTCAAAGTTTGCATGATTGTTTGTCTGTGTCAGGCAAAGACCTCATATGATTGGCTGGCTGAGAAGATTCTATGGAATCCTGGGGTTTGCAGTTTAGGGAGAAGCTTTTAACATTCTCAGCCAGAGAGCTCTTGGGCCTGGCTGGTTGCTAGGGAGATGAGACCTAGCAGCAAAGAGGAGGACAGTGTATTCCCTCAGTAACCCAACCTCTGTATGTTAATAACTCTGAATACAGATTGGATTGGGAAGTATGGGGAAAAGTTACAGGTACTGGACAAGACAGTTTGGGGAATTAGAGACACAGGATCTCAAATCTTTCTAACAAGTATTACCTATGAGAACATAAAATCCCTGGGAATGCCAGGTATAAACACAAGTTGTCAATAAAAACTATACATATACATATACACATACATAGGGATGGGCCAACCGAATCTGTGAATCCTCAAATCCTTAAGATTCACTGATTCACTTAAGATTCACTTAAGAAGGATTTGAGATTCACGGATCCGAATCCGGCTGCCAAAAGAGGCAAGTGGAATCTTTCGAATCCACTGCCTATCAGGCCTCACGCCTTTCTCCACCTCCCCTGAGAACAATCCTGCCGGGGCGGGCTGTGAGAAAGGCATGGAGCACGAGATCCCGCTACTCGTGCCTTTACCCACCCACCCTGGGAACAATCCTGACGGGGTGGGCTGTGAAAAAGGCATGGAGCATGGGATCCCACTCCTCATGTGTTTCCCCACCTGACGTGGGCATGATCCTGCCAGAGTGTCTTTCTCCACCCGCCCTGGGCACGTCTTTCCCCACCCATTCTGGGCACAATTATGCTGGGACTGGCTGTCAGAAAGGCATGGAGCATGGGTTCCCGCTCTTCACATGTTTCTTCACCCAGCAAGGGCATGGGTGATTGGCTGGCAGACCATAAAGCCTCACACGCACTGGAGGCTGCCATTTCTCCCTCCTGCTTCCTAAGCCCCTAGTGCTGCCTCCCTCTGAAAGGTAATTTTGGGATAGGGATTGGGAGGTGAGGGACAGAGGAGCAAAGCTGAGTTTGTGTAGGGGTCTATGAGCTTGTGCGAATGTCCCGGGGGTTCCAAAGACTGCAAAAAGTGGTTCAGGGGTTCCATGGAAACCATGCCAGCCATACTTTCCCCTTCACCTGCTTTCTTTGGTCAGTTCTGGGACTAAGATTGTTATGATGCCACTTCCTCTCTTAGTTTCTGTGTCTTGGATACATGAATACTTCAGTTAACTCATTTTGAAGCTCCTTTTATAAAGTCTTTTTATGCTTCTCAACCCCTTGTCCTCTTTTTCCTCTGTCTAGCTGCACGTTTATAAACAGCATTGACATTGGAAAGGTTGCAAAGGAGAGCTGGAGAAACACAGCCTTTTGGTCTTGTGTTGCAGCAGCATGTCCGTGGTAAACAATGAATGCCAAAAAACCTGAGCTGGGAAAGAATGGGATTCTACTCTAGCTGATTCCCTAGGAGGAGTGTGTGTTGCCTACAACAAACAAGGTGAACAGTAGCTGCCTCCAGAATTGCTTATTGAGCATCCATTAATCTGTATTATTTTTTTATTTGAGAATGGAGGATAGGGATTGGGAATTGTTGAGACAGGCCTAGAGATTTGACTTGACTGTCCCTTGCAGGACTTGAGGGTAGAGAATTGACTGGACTAGAGGAGTGCTTGTATGTGTGTGTGTGTGTTTAAGTGCTTTCTTTGTTGCAGGACTTGAGACTTGACTCTTGAGACTGCAGGGTGCAGAACTGAGATTGGACTAGAGGCTGTTTGTTTGTTTGTTTTAAGTGCCTTCCTTGTTGCAGGACTTGAGACTTGACTGGGAAGGTGCTTGAGATTTCAAGAACAGCTGAGCATTTCAGCCTTTTTCGCAAGGCGTTTTTGAAGCAAAAGGGCCCCTTGAGTGTTGTGTAAATGTGAGGAGCGGTCTGCATGACGCAGTCACATTTATGCAACACTCAAGGGCCTGACACAGACCATGCATGCACCTTTTCATTTTTGGCTCAAAGCCGAAAATGCTGCGCAGTCGAGCATCGCTCCGGGGCCCCGCACGCACTTACCTGGAGTGCAGTGCCTTGGGATCTGGGCCGGTCACATGTCCTCTCCTCAGTGCAGCCTGGGAGGCCCCAGGCTGCACTGCGAATGGAAGAGGAGGGGAGCTCCCGTGAGGAGGACGAAGCTGCAGAGCCGAAGCAGCAGGGACGCGGCAGCATTCCTTCCAAGCCTTCTTGTGCGAGAACCCCAACCCAGCAGCGAGAAAAGGTAAGGTGCGAAAAGGGCCTTTGTATCGCTCCCTTGCAAAGCTCTTTCATAAACAATTCTGGGGTCTGTAGTTTTACCAGGTGCCACAGCCTTCTCTGCCAAAGTGTGCTGGCGCATCATCAAACTACAAATCCCAGAATGCCCTAAGATGCTATGAAAAGAAAATCCAGTCTTGACCTGGATTGTCTCTGTACTGTAGTATGCGGCCCTGTTTACACAGGCAGGAAAATGTAGGATTAATCCACATTCTCCTGCCTGTGTAGAAAGTGCCTTCATGTCATTTTCAATCTGGGGAGATCCTGAGGCAAAATTATGACAATTGTTCTGGCCAGATTTCTTCTGTAGAGAGAGGTTTACCTCTGTCTCAGCTTTTGCTAAGGCTGAGAAAGTGTGTCTTGCCCAAGATTATCCTTCTTTCCCTTGGTTTTTAAACTCTTTTTTAAAAAAGGATTCAAAAGATTTGAGATTCATGAGATTTGTGGATTCCCAAAACCTTCCAGGGATTTGGATCCGGAAAATTCTGGATTCGTCTCATCCCTACATATATATATACATATACACATACACACACACACACACACACACACACACACACATATATATACACACATACATATGTAAATAAAAGTATAAATGTATTGTTACCCTGTGAATTGGGGTCCCGGGACGGGTGCCCAAATAACCAAACAACAACAAGCAAAGATGGGGAAAATTAGCTGGAGCACTCTCTTAGCTAACAAGAGGCAGGGTAACACAGCAGGATCTTTTACCCTACGTCTACAGCGTCAGGTCAGTGAGGAGGCAAATGGTTCAAACAACAATTAAGATTTATTAAATAGTTATTAAAGAAAAGCACAAACACACTCCTAACTAGAAAAGGAAAATAGAGTTCAAGGGGGAATGGGTGATACGCCACCTGTCCTGCAGTCCTGGAGAAGCCAATTGTAGAAGAGGAAACCCGGCGTGTGCTGAACTGAGCAGCAGCAAGGCAGAGTAGAAGTCCAGAGTGATCTGGCAAGAGTTCCGAAGAGCTCTCAGAGGGGGGGATCTTTATAGGGGAAAGAACAACTGCAGGCTAGTCTGGTCTTGGGCAAAAACAATAAGTTTTGGGTTGGAGACAAAGCCTCTGAAAGGTCAGAATTTGCATGATTGAGTTGGAGTCCGAATGGTTGGTATGTAGATGCGGCTAGCTCAGCAGTTAAGTACCTAGTTCGCCAGGGTGCCCTCTCAGGGCAGAGGATCTCTTTGTGGTAGCATGCATTTGTAATGAAGGTGTTTGTTTCAGGAGGTCCCCTAAAGCAGATCTGGCAATATCTGGCTTGGTTTGGTGGGAGAAGCAAGTAGTAGCCATGCCTAGCTTCGCGCTTGTTTGACGGGCCTCACAAGCACTTGGCTGGTGGCAGAGCAGGGCCGAATTGCGATATCAAAATGATATCTTTGGTTTACCTAAGGCCAGGCTAGAACACGGTGGTAACAGTATCCAGTGTCAGTGGATCAGAGGGTAATGAAAAAAGGACCAGCTCTTTTATGGGTCTTCCTGATTACCCCAATTGGGCTTTAAAATAGAATATTAATTGAGCCATAGCCCCATTGAAGTATTTATTCATATAGAGTATGATAATGCCTACAGACCCACCTTTTGGGCCAGTTCCATGGAGCCCTTTCTCCTCTTTCCTTTGTACCACAAGGGCTGCCATGAGCCAATCCTGACAGTGGACAGTTTTATGTGAAAGCATCCCCTCTGGCTTGCTCATCCACGCTCAGTTGAAATAGCAAAGTGCACAAAAAGAGTGAGAAGAGCTTTGAAATTTCCTATCACCAGCAGAGTGAACAGTCATGCAAGGCAAGTGGTCATGCTAGATATGCTATATGAGATATATCATATTTCTATTTATATGAGGGCCAGCATGGTGTCGTGGTTTGACTGTTGGACAAGAACATTGTCCAACTCTGTTCAGCCATGGAAACCCAGTGGGTGATTGTGAGCAAGTCACACTCTTTCAACCTCAAAGGAGGGCAAGGGCAAACTCTCAGTGAAAAAATTCTGCCAAGAAAACCTGGTGATAGGCTTGTCTTAGGGTTAGTATAAGTTGGAAATGCTTGAAAGGACATGACGACAACGAGATATGCCATATTTCTATTTATAAGATGACAGCAGCCCTTTCTAAACATGTCTTGATAAAAGTACAAATATTGCTACAAATTCACAAACACAGGTTTGTGAAAACTGCAGCACGTCTACCATTACTCCCTCAGGTGGGAAGATATCATCCATATAGTCACTCTCTGCTTCTCATATTTTGTTCTGAGTAATGAAAGAGTGTGGAGTGTGGTATAGCAGTCTGAGTATTGGATTTAGGCCATTTCTGCACTACGCTGTTATTATGCTATTATTCCACTTTCAACACCCTGTGGAATTCTGGGGTTTGTAGTTTACTGAAGCCAAAGAGCTCTCTGGTTGAAAATTCTAAATGCCCCTTTCTAAGCTGAAAACCCCAGGATTCCATAGGATGTTGAAAGTGGAATAATAGTACTATAACAGATAGTGCGGAAATGGCCTAAGGCTCTGGGGGACCAGAATTTAAATCTCCTGCTTGGCCATGGAAGCCCTTTGCATGACCTTGGGTAAGTCACACTCTGCCTAAGAGGAAGGCAATAGCAAACCTTCTCTGAATAAATTTGGCCAAGAAACTCCTATGATAGGGTTCTTATAAGGCAAAGTTGGCTTGAAGGTCCATAATAACAACAACAGTAGGGGAGGCAAGTAATTATATGAATGCTGATTTATATAAGGAACAAGCCCTAGAACTCTATTCATGAGGGAGCCTCGTGCGGGCCTGTGTTATACTCATTCCCTATTTTCCCTCTTTTTGACTAAAATTTCACTTTTCTGTCTGCTAAAGCCCACAGCAACATTTCAACTAATGACTGCAGAGATGCAAACTTTGGGGCACTGTGTATTCTATCAACAGCAAAGAGGGGGCAAGGAAGAGAACCCCACTAAGCTTTCCTGTGATTTGCAGTGGCAGCTGGTGGCTTCCAAATCTGTGGGATGGTAAATACACTCCTGGCCTTCACTAGGTGAAGGGCTCACCTAGTGAGCCCTAGTAAGCCCTAGTAAGTGCTGAAGCTATTTTGGAAAAAAGCATTCCCCACCTTGGTGGTCTTATTCCACTTTAATTACCATGGTTCCATCTTAGGGAATCCTGGGATTTGCAGTTTGATGAGGTGCTGGAGCATTTTGGCTGAGATTTCTAAATGCCTTTCTGTAAACTGCAAGTCCTGGAATTCCATAGGATGAACCCATTGCAGTTAAAGTGGAATAATAATGTTACAATTATGTAGCGTGAATGGGCTCCTGAATCTGCATGAATTGACCATTCACTAACATGCTCAACATGCTATTGGTGTCTTGTGGGTGTTAAATAAGACTGGGGACAAACTGATCCCATGAATCAACCCACACTGCAAACAAAATGGTTGTGAATTACAGTCACTCAATGATGTTCTCAGGAAATAATCATGTAAGTAAGAAACAGAGCTATTGTAACACAACTATCATAATTCTCAGCTTATAGTGTCAGTACAAAAGAATACCATGGTCTTTTGTATCAGAACAGTGAGAGATCCATACCCTTCAATTGTTTGGTTTGGCAGGGACTGTCCTTATTAATCTTTTGGAATCCCACTTTTTCAAATGCTTTTAAAATGGCCTAGTTTTTCTCTCATCTTCCCATTTTCCTCCTTTGCCTTCAGCTTACTTCACTTGCTGCAAACTAGTTCAAATCGCAAAAGTAGCTTCCACTCAGTTACTTAACAGGGTTCCCATAGACTTGGCCAAAAGCAAACTGCTGCAGCGTGTCCTAGCAAGTGTGTTCTTCCTCATTAATAACTTTTGCCATCTTGATCACATTCTGATCATCCAGGAAGGCCTTCCTCTCAATCCCACCAACCTTGAAAGCAAGTTTGATGGTGTGACAAGAAATGGTCTTCTCAGTGGCTGCTTCTAGACTTAGAAATTCCTTCCTACGGAGACCAGAATGGCCTTCTCCTTGTCATCTTTCCAGAGGCAAGCTAAAGTCGTTTTATTCAGTCAGGCTTTTAAAATGGAAAGTTTCTAAAGAATGGGTGGGGGTGCAGTACTGTTTTAAACCGAAGTGTTTTTAACAGATTTTTAAAATGTTTTTAAATTGTATTTTATTCTCTGGAAAACTGAATTGTTTGAACATTGTTAATTGTTTAATTCCATTTTAGTGTTCACTTTTTGTATGCTTTTAATTGTATTGTTCTTTTCAATTGTGAGCTGCTCTGAATGCCAATTTTTGGGAGAAAAGGGGGATACAAACAAATAGAAGAAGGAGAAGGAGGACAAGAGCCTAGAAGGCAAGTCAACTGAGTAGTGATAAACAGCTTGCCTGCACTGGCCAAAACTGATCAGATAAAATGGGACCAGATGGAACATTGGACATCTCATCAGGACCAGCATGAACAATGGTACCTAGGCTAGGATGAAAATGAGGGATTTGATCTTCAAAATCCTTCACCAAAGAATGTCCCTTAGAAATCTGTATCCTATCATTGCTACAGCATGAAGGCCTTTTGGACTTTTAAAGGTCTCAAACCCATGCAGGCTGTCCTGTCATATTGTTCATTTACCCATCAGATGCAAGGAGTCTTAGGCCATTTCCACACTAGATTGTTACAGTGCTATTATTCCATTTTCAACATCCTATAGAATCCTGGAGTTTGCAGTTTAGAGAGGGGCCTAAACTGCAGTCTATAAGAGTCTAGTGTGGAAATGGCCAAAGATTGCATCCAAAGCTACGTACTTTGCTTGGTACAGTATATCAGTGGATGAATCACTAGTCTCCTGAAATGGCTTGCCCCAAGCCATTTTACTACCTGAAGCCTAGCAGCCATTTTCTCCCTTCTCAAGTTCCACCTTACCCAACTCAGCCAAGTTGTAGTGACACTGGAGGTAGAAAATGCCACAAATACCTGCCCTCCCTTTCCTAAACAACTGCGACAATATAATAATCTCCCTGACACTGAATAATACAATTTGATCTAATAAACTAAATAATCGAATGCTGCCCTTTCACGACACCCACAATTAGCATCCCGAGGCAACTGCCTCACTCTGCCTAATGTTAGGCCATGCCCCACTTCTGAGCTTGGTGCTGTCAAATGTGACATGAAATTAACCTTTAAAAACAATAAGCAATGATAAATTAAAATATACCTTTTGTTCAAGTAACAAATAGCTGCTCCACGGTTTCTTTGGAGTGCCACTTCCAGATTGTTATGTTGGAAGGCTTGTCTTCTTCAGCTCTCATTTTTAACAATCAATTGGGGAAATAAATGATTTAACTTTTGCATACACCTAAAGGTGACACATTGTGATTCATGACATGCCAGCACCGCCGAGTAACCCAATAAACTCGCGAATAGGTTGTCAATTTCTATGTAATTACTTCAGGGCTGTCATTTTTATGTGTATGCATGGGGTATGTGAATGTGCAGTGTATGCTCAGTGCATTATTAGTCGCATAACAAATGCGAGCGCACCCAGGCAATTAATATTCCTTGCCAAGTTGTTTTGTTTTGTTTTTTAAATTGTTGTGGAGATATTACCCTGTTGTTCTTTGAGATCCTTTCTTTTAAGTTTTGTTTATGTCATCAAGGCTGGCTTTGCATTGCCATTCCAAACATAGAACACTGCAGCACAGACTGGATGGCTAGAAGGCTCAATGATTTGCCCAGCCTGCCATATACATTTGCAGAAAGTTCTGAAGGAAATGCCTTAGCTGGTGGAACCATTTACTTCACGTTCCTGAAATAGGTTGCCAGATGAAGCGCTGTCAACCTTGTTGTTATTTATGCAACTGCTTCTCATTTGCTTGAGTAATTCTTTTTCTTCCCTTTCTTTTTCACCTCCACACAGAATCGGTGTGATTAATAGGTACAAAGTGAGCCTCACAAAAGAACTCT